>JAQYXR010000040.1:0-320461 GCA_030545055.2 Neoaliturus tenellus | reverse complement strand
ACCTTGAGTCAAAACACAGAAATAATACAAGTTGATGCAGTCTCAGAGTTAAAGTGTGGTGACCTTGAGCTAAAATACTGAAGTACTACAAGTCGATATTGCCCCAGAGTTAAAGTGTGATGACCTTGAGTCAAAACATAGAAATACTACAAGTTGATACCATCCCAGAGTTTAAGTGAGATGACCTTGAGTCAAAACACAGAAATAATACAAGTTGATGCAGTCCCAGAGTTAAAGTGTGATGACCTTGAAGTTGTAGAAGTGTGGTGACTTTAAACTACCCCAAATTGTCAGGAATTGGAGTAGCAACCGCGATGTGCACCCTACGACGGACACCGAGCGACTGACTGTCCAGCCCTGCGCACTCTAGGTATATGGGAAGTGGTGGGAGAAATCTCAAGGTCATCCAAATTGGGTTTTAAAAAAATAAGAAACTCTAAACCTCATGCTCCTCTTCTTCCCTTTTCACCTCATTTGTAGTATATATGGTTGACGATGGTAAATTTGACAAATACTCCAGTGATTGTTGATCGTCTTGCTGCAGTATAACTTCAGACCAATCATAATCTAAAGTGACCTTGAGCTTTATTCCCGGGTTGTCGAGGAGAATAGACTTCATCCAATCGCAGATGGTTTCTAAATAATGCACGTTGTCGATTGTCAATTTCCAATTCGTATTGGGTACATCTTCGGTGGAAGACATGGCATTGCAAGCAGGTGTGTCCGCCATGGTTGTTGGAGGAGGAATGATGCTTGGTGCAGCGAGCAATGCTGGTATTACAGAGTAGTGGGGGAAATTTCAAGGTCATCCAAATGGAGTTTTTTAAAAAAGGAAACTTTTTCTATTTACTTATAACATAACCACTTAAAACTAAAAGGATTGGGATCAACAGTACGTTTAATCACCATATTCGTTATATTCTTCCTGTTTCTCAGTTTTCACCTCCGCCCGGATAGTACCTCCACTCTTTAGCTCCTTTTCGGCTTCTTCTAGTTGCTGGGTAATCGCCATCTGACATTGAAGTTCAAAATCATCACGCGGCACAGATCCGCAAATATCCATCTGAGCCAACCAGAGCTGCCTGAGGTTCTTTTCCTTTTCCTCGACAGCTTCGACGGCTGCATGTAATTCCTTTTCTGTAATAGAGGAGTCCCACAATTGTTGATCATCGGTTTTGTTGACAACCTCCTTTTCAGACTCCTTGTACAAATTGTTCAGCTCCTGCTGAGTCTTAATGGTTACCTCCTCGTAACTAGCACAACTTACATTGAGAGACAGTAGTGGCAAAGTAGGGCTGCTGGCTCAGGTCAATGACCCCTGAGGAATGCTGACGTCACCAAGGTCACTGACGTCACGAATGACGTCATCGGTGACGTCATCTATGACGTCATATCTATGACGTCATAGGTATGACGTAATAGAAATGACGTCATGACGACGTCATCAACGCTGACGTCACCATAATGACGTCATTGACGTAATTAAGGTCAAGGTCACGTGGAAAGACAAAAAAAATTTTCTTTGCACTCTTGTGGTTCCTCGTATTCGGCTGTGGAGTGAAAATCCACGAGAAACCACAAAAGTGCAAAGAAAAAATTATTTTCCCAGCGACCAGACCGAAAAACCTACCAAATGTGACGTAAGGCATTCCTCAGAGGCCATTGACCTGAACCCTAGCAACCCCACTCTTAAAACTAAAAAAATAAATAATTTTTATTTCCACTTACCCACTGGAGAAACCCGAAGCCCAACTGGAAACAAAATTGCGAACAGCCGACGGTGGTGGTGTCATCACCGCGCGGGAGCCGGACGCCGACTGACCGGACAGCACCGCGCCGTCCGGGTACCAGACCGCGTGGTGGGGGTAAAGTGGTCAGATGCGAAAAAATAAAAAAAATTATTTTTTTTCCAACAACTCATCCGAGTTTGTTCTTTTGCTGGACCTCCGTTACTTGGAGTGGAAATATTTGTCAAGAAAATAAATTTTTTTATTAACTTCTAAGTGACCTTGACACTTAGTCTGGAATTGGAGTCACCAGCGTTATTTTACTGGCAAAAGTTAGCTCGTCTAAAAGTTTTTGAAACATTTTATCATCCATAGTGATCTTGGTGTCCCTTGAGTAAAATTTTGGATTATTCCTAAGGCAGCGTTTCATTTTTGTCAAAGTGGAAGTCTTGGACACCTTAACAGAATTATTTTGCTTGGCCAGCAAAAATTTTACTCTTAATAATTTTTCTCGCAAAGTTTCAGCCATAGGTGTGTCTCACAGTAAGGTTTGAATAAAACTGAAACACTTAGTCCAGTGTTGTACCTTAGCTGGAAGTAGTGGGGGAACAGGGCTATAGTGGGGGAATGAGTAGTGGAGGGGGTAATGCGGACTGTTGTTGGCAAGTGTAGAAACAGTTTGCTGGGAACTGTCCAAGGAGTAACACGTACTGTGCAGAAAAATGAACCGAGAGACTTGTGTAAAATTTAACTCCAAGAAATATTTAATGTAAGACTAAAAGAGGTAGAGCCAAATGAAAAATAATTTTGTAGGAGACGGGCATGGATCAGTTTTGTAGTAAAGTTCAAAATCCACTTGTGTGGAATAAAATTAAATTGTGAGCGAAAAATATTTAGCGACACCTGCAAAATACAAGTGTAGGAAAATATTAGGAGACCTGTATAGCTAAATAAAAATTAATTTTGTATGAAACAGTCTTCCAGCATTTCAGTTTCTAAGTCTTAACAAGTAAGGAATAAAATATTAAATAAGGAGTGGAAAATAATTTGTTAAGTAAATGTAAGTGTAGCAGTGTAACAAAAATTAATTTGGTGCAAAACAGGCTAGGTTCTGTTTTGTTAAGTTTATTAAGAAGGAAAAATAAAAACTTACTCACAGAAAAGTCCCGAGGCGGCGAGGTGTGGCGTGTTTGTTGGCTTGCAATAAACTGACTTACCTTCTGTTGAGCTACATTTGGCCAGTTGGCCAAGAAACCAGTGTGTTATATAAGCATTATGTAACCGTCTCTGCCGGCTGTGCTGAATCCGGCAAGCTAAAATATTATTCTATAGTACACCTGACTTGGACTGAAAATATTCTAAGTCCCAAGACCCCCCCCCCCCCCCCGGCCCCCGGACGAGAAGTGAGCCCCCCCGGGGGAGGAGGAGGTGGCATAGCCCGAGGCGTTGCCATACCTTGACACGTGTTGCATAATGAGATCCGGTTAGTAATGTATTCAGGTGTGGCTCTTGGAGATTGTCCAATGCCGCAAACAAGTACGTGTCGAGGTCTGCCTGTTTACGTAACCAGGTCCGGTTCCCCCACTCCTGACCGGCTCAGCTTCGGTTCTCTGAGGCTTAGCTTCCTCGCAGTTGCTTTCAAACACTTCAGCTGAGTGGTTGAAGCTCTGCCCTACAGGATTCGCAATGTAATGTTGGCGCCGCATTATATTGGGAATTCTTTTCTAGTCTAAGGCATGGCATGTGTAGTGTTAGGAAATAATTTTATTTTGTGCTTGCTGCTTGGTGCTCGGTGTTGGTTGTGATTTAGTGAAAGTGTTGTGCAGTGAAAAATATTTGTGTGTGCTAATATTTCCACAGGTTGGTGTTAGTCTAAGTCTTGTGTTTAGAAAAATATTTCTTTGTATTAATCTTCCACAGGTTGTCCCTAAAATTAGTTTTTATAAATTTTTGGCTTCCTTAGCCTATGTAAATAGTTATACTGTTAAGTTTGAGGCTTTGAAGCCTCCGTAAAATTAAATTTTTTTTCGAGGCTTAGCATGCCTCAAGAATTATTTTTTACCAACAATAGTATGACACTTAACGAGCCTGGGGGTTGGCCCCTGGGGATCCACCGTTAGGCCTTGTGCCAGCGGCGCTGCTGGACCTCATCACTCGTCACTGGCAACATACGGGTGGTTGGCATCCTTCAGCACGAAGCGTCGGCCCTGACACTGACCGGTACATTAGGCTTTATGTCAGTGCATTGCATTAGGCTTTATGTCAGTGTACTGGTTAAGATGGGGCCCAGGTCATGATTAGCATGACCTTATGATTCCCATTGGGAACCAAAATTATTTAGCATGTTTCCCTTGTGGAAACTCAAAATTAAGTAAAAATTTTTTATTTTTTGTAACATGAATCCCCCTATGTTTAAGTTTTGTGTTGTAAAATATTTCTTTGTACTAATCTTCCACAGGTTGTCCCTAAGAAAAAATATTTTCTAAATTCGTATATTGGAGGATTAGCCTCTGTAAATTGGCAGTTAAAGTGTTAGGTTTGAGGCTTAGAAGCCTCCGTAAAATAATTTCTTTTGGAGGCTTAGCATGCCTCAATAATTATTTTTTAACAACAGTAGTATGGTGCTTAACGAGCCTGGGGGTAGGCCCCTGGGGATCCACCCTTAGGTTTTCGGACCAAGGGCGCTGCTGGACTACATCACTCGTCACTGGAAACATACGGGTGGTTGGCATCCTTCAGCACGAAGCACCGGGTCCTGACACTGTCCGGTACGTTAGGCTTTAGGTCAGTTTATCGGTTAAGATGGGGCCCAGGTCATGATTAGCATGACCTTATGATTCCCGTTAGGGGAACCAAAATTATTGTAGCATGTTTCCCTTATGGAAACTCAAAATTAAGTAAAATTATTTTTTTATTTTTCACCTCCCCCTAAGTTGTGAGATTCCCCCGAGGCCTTTGACCGCCGGCGGTCTTAGGCCTCGGGGGAATTTCTTTTTAATTCTTGGATGACCTTGACCTATATTTGTGTGTGAATAAAAAAATAAAATAATTTTTGTTCCACATGTAGTCACAGTCAGCCAACACTTGGCGGATTTTTGCCAAAGTCCTGAGAGCTCGCAGGACTTAGAGCGATATGCGTTAAAGTGTTGGTTGTCTGGGCAGTGGTAAAATATTTTATTTGATATTGACACATAAGTAAGGGTAGCAGCCATCCAAGAGTTAAAGTCCTAGGGGTAGGTGAACCCCCCCCCCCCCCCCCCCCCGACTCCAGACGGGAAGTGAGCCCCCCCCCCCCCCCCCGAAATTTTTTTTTTTTGGATTTTGACCTTGACCAAAAATTTTTTGCTCCGGACGAAAACTGCGCCCCCCCCCCCCCCCCCCGAAATTTTTTTTTGGATTTTGACCTTGACCAAAAATTTTTTGCTCCGGACGAAAACTGCGCCCCCCCCCCCCCCCCCCCCCCCCCGAGGGGGAGGTGGAGGCCTCAGGTACTTTTCCATTGGCACGTTTGGCCACTTGGTTACATAAGTAGATCCGGGTATTACGTAACAGACTTGTTTGCCCCCACCACATAGTGTGCTGGAATATTCCAATGGGTCGCGAGCTGCTTCATTCTGCTTTCAGACTTGCAGCCTGCTAGCCGACTCTACACCGCTCTCGTGACCATGGGTGTTCGCATCAAGAATTATCCAACTGCCTCGCCTGCTGTGACCTCCGCTCCAATGCCGACCACTTCGCCTGCTGTGACCTCCGCTCCAATGCCTACCGCCTCGTCCCTTTCAATGCCGATTCTTGATGTTTCGCAGATTCCACTGCCGCCAACCACGACTGCTTCGCCTCAAAAAATTATTGTGGACCTGAGACCCGGCGCTTCCTCTACCATCACTGCCAGCACTACGCTTCGCACAATTTTGACCACGGTGACAGCTATGTGTACTGTGACAACACCAACAGTCACAACCGTGGCAAGTGGAAGTAGTGTGGATCCCGGCCTGGTAACCATCAATTTGGACTCGGACGAGGAAATCTTCGAGAAGCCGAAGGAACGGAGGTCACCTTCCAAGCCATCTACTCCTATCAAAAATTATTTTTCCACCTTTGATCCTATCTCTCCCGTCCATAGCCCTTCCAAACCCGAACTAAATTTAACTTCTTTCCCTTCCACTTCCAATGACCTTCAAGTGGAGCAACCCACAAACAATAAAGTAAGTAAAATTAATTCTGGTCTGAAAAAAACAGTAAAGAAGGCAGCGGCACCGAAACGCCAATGTAATTATGTTTGGATAACTGGAGCGAAAGTAAATCAAAAATGCACCAGGTGGGCTGTGAGCGGCGAGGAGTTGTGCCGCTATCACTTCGACCGCAAAACAGCATCCAATCGGAGCACTCTTGATTCATGTTCGCTTAACATTGCCCCTAAGAAAACCACACAGATTCCCAAGGTACGTTATCAAAGACTCTATGCTGGTGAAAAATATTTCTTTCGAGCACACGTTTGTGTGAAACCTCACCTGTTTTTGATGAGGCATAAAGACCAGAACGTTCATGTAAGGGTTGCTAAAAAATTCATTGTTCCTAGATTTATGACCAACAGAGGGTACTTGATACGTGTTAAAGTTTTAAACAAGCTGAGGACTGTGTGGCGTTTGCAGGAGTAATGCAATCAGTAAGACTGTTTGTTTAATTTTCTAAATTTTGTTTTCCAAACATTTCCTTTTTCCAAATTAAAGTTTATTAAATTTTGTTTTTCCAAATTATTTCTTCACCCTCTTGAAATAAGGGAGGGGGGTATTATATAAATTAGCTATTTAAAAAAAAAAAAAAAAAAAAAAATAGTTCATTTATATAATATCTTAACCTGGGGATAATGTTTTTTTTCTTAAAAAAAAAACATTTTTTTTCTGATGTTTAGCTTCAAGGTAAACCAGTCAATGATCATGTGACAACAGGGTTCCCCCACCATTACTGAACTCTTATACCCACTCACTAAGCTCATTCTGCCTTGAACGTTTCAATTTGTCAGACGTAATGTGCAGTATCAATCCGTTTGTTGGAGACCTGGAATTGCAGCGTTTACCATCGGGGCATGTATATGCTCCGATGCTGGTGGAATATAAAAATTATTGTTCACCTGAACAACAGGTGTCCCCAGAACCTGGACCTTCTAATGATGGTGAAGAAAACAGTATTTTGAGGAGTGAGTTGGTCAGAAATGTGTCCCCAGAACCTGGACCTTCCAATGATGGTGAAGAAACTAGTATTTTGAGGAGTGAGTTGGTCAAGGGTGAATTGGACAGAAATTTAAAAAGTAAATATATGAAACGGTTGGCGGATCAAAAGCGTAACTACAAGGAGCGAGCGGCAATGTTCCGTTTGCAGTTGTTAGTGCCTAAAATCAGCAAACGTTCCAGCAAGCTCGACACCCTGACAGCCGCTTCTGATTACATCTGCTTGTTGGAATCAAAAATTAAATTTCTTGAAAGACAACTGCAAAATAAAAATAATAATTCTGAATATCTAGTGATTCGAAGTCCTGAGCAGGTTGATGATGGTAATGAACAAATTTTAGGAATGTAAGTAATAAAATCTTTTATTTTGTGTGAATTGGACTTGAACACGGATTAGCTGTTTGGTATGTGGAAAAAACAGAACGGGGGATAGAGCACTCTGTGATACTGGAATAACATATCACTTAGTGCTCTATCCCCCGCTCACAGGGTAATTTTATTTGACCTTGACCCACTAAAAAAGTGGTGGGGGTAATTTTAACCAAGCGTTGGGTTTTGAGGAGGTTGCTCAGTCTCAGTTTAGCGTAGCCAGGAGACACACACTTCGAGATGACTCCTTCCAGTCTTCAACAATTGTGTTTGGAAAAAATTTCTGATGAAACTGAATTGTTCCGTTATGTGGTGCATCAGTCTGGTGCACCACCAAAAATTAAAATTTTAATTAAGGAGTTTGATTTTGAAAGAAATGGTTACACCAATTATTTTGCGTATGTTTTTAGAAATGAAAATCTTAAGTTTTGCAAAGACTGTGGTTTTTTTGCGTGTGAGGACATGACAGAATTTGTAGAAAGCGGTGGCTACATGGTGATGACTGGAATTTCTAACCTAAAAAGAAATGAAATACCGCAAGAAAGGTGTGATATTTGTGCAGCTTATTTACACGACTGGCATACGTATAGCAGAAACCAGGTTGAGCCAAAAAGAAGTTTATTATTTCGTTGGCCAGGGGTAGCGCCTAGGTTTTAGGTGTAAAAACAAAATTTTACTTATGGTATTTAATGTATTACCTTGAAAAGTGGTGGGGGTAAGTTAATATATACGTAGTGGAAAGCATCTGTTGGATTTATTCTTTGCAGAGCACTTCAGCCAGCATCATCATGGTAAGCCATTGTGTGGAGTTTGTTCTGTTGGAGGAGGACCTGGTGGAGATAGTGGAGCTGATTGAAGATACAACCAGGAAAGGAACAATAGAAAATGTAAGATGTGAACCTCAGGACGAGAGGTCACAACAAATTGTACAAAAATTTATTTCCAATCAGTTAACTGACAAAACTACAAACTTTGAGTTCGTAAAGTATTTATTTGATAACAAAGTAAATGCAAAAATGGCAATATTTTTTAAGAAATGAAAAACTTATTAGTTTTTGTTATACGAGCTGGACTTGGACTTGGACTATGATATTTTGGTTAATGGATAACGTGGTGGTGGGGATAGTTTTGTGTATATAATAGGGTTGTGAACAGCAAAGGTGAATATTCAATCACGATGCCTCCGAGGGACAACACCGTAGCAGCACACAAGAAAATTTCACTTATTTTGCCAGAAATTCCAATAGAAGTAGTTAACCAGGAGGAAGAGGAAGAAGAAGAAGATGTAATGGAAGAAGAATTATCCGAAGAGGAAGAGATGGAAGCAGGTGAAAATAATTTTGCAAACACTGATGGTGACAGCTTTGACATTGATTTGTATGCTGATGAAACATTGGAATCATCCGAAGAAGAGGACAATAAGGAAAACATCACTCCTCAAATAAGAGCAGTATTGGATAAAATGTCATTGTGCAAAAGACTTGTGATGTGTAGCAGAAAATTATTTTTTGATTGTAGTGACGAGGAGGACAGTAGTGATGAATATTCACCTTTGTAAAAAAATATTATTTAGCATTTAAAAACCCAAAAAAAATATAAAATGTTAAAAAGAAAAAAAAATAGAGCGGGGGATAGAGCAGCAGATGCTCTATCCTCCGCTCAAAATAATAATGTCCGATGACCTTGACCTACTTTTGTGAATTAATTGTGGTGGGGGAGAGCATTAGTGGTGGGGGAAACGTCATATATACGGGTAGTCAAGCCTCAGTCTCATTTGGTAAGAAAGAGGGAACGCTGGATAGGAGGTGATGGTAAGATTGACTTTATAGCAAATACTTTAACACTGCAATATGTTAACAGGTTGTCAATGGTTAGGAAATATTTTTATTTTTAGACTCGCTAGTTTGTTTAATCTTAAAACTTTAAATATATTTTCTTTTGGTCAAATGCTTTTGCCATACTTCCTACACGCTAACACTCATATAAAGTACAGGATTAAGCTGATCTCTCGGGGAAATACTATGTAGCCACCTCACATTGGTTGTCCGACTCGCATAGTATTGGTGATTTATACAACATAAAATTTTTTTTTCAATATGTTATATATCATCAATTCTTATTCGAGTCAGATAACCAATGTTAGGTGTCACATAAGTATTTCCCCGCGAGATCAGTCTTAATTCTGTACATTTTTTGAGTTTTGGCGTGTGGTAAGTGTGCTAAAAGCATTTGCTCAAACAAATATATTTAAAAGTTTTAATTTTAAACAAGCTGGATGGTAAAAAAATAAAAAAATATTTAACTTTTGAACCTGTTTACATATTATTGAAAGTATTTGTTAGAAAGTCGATCTTACTACCATCTCTTATCCAGTGTTCCCTCTTTTTTACCATATCAAAGGTGACCTTGACCTATATTGATTCTAAATGAAAGTTTTATAAAGAATTTATTATATTTTTGTTCTGCGCATGCGCAGAAGGAGTTTTTCCCAAGGTCACCCCCCACCACCCGTTATAAAAGGAGGTCGGCTAACCCAGCCTCTCATTATTGGATGAACCTTCGTGGAGTAAACATCCAAACGCTCTTGTGGTAAAAATGCTTCTTTGCCACATTTGTGGGGAATTTTTCCCTGATGAACATATTTTGCAAATCCATCTGGAATTGCATAAAGAAGAGGACAATGTGCAAGTAAGTGAACACGATTTGGACTCTATTGAAAAATTTTTATCAGAACATCACAGAAGACTGGACGATTGGGAAAGCGAGCTGCAGTTGCTGCAAAGGAGGAGGCCAACCGTCATTCAGTTTGGAGGCGCCGGAACATCAGGACTTGGAAGGAGACCTACAGCGGACATGGACACGGACACGGATTCGTCGGACTCGGACTCGGACATAAACATGGATTTGGATTCAGAATCTGAAGGTAATGGGATAACACAACTACGCACTATAGCATTGGAAGGACCTGTTGTCACACACTTTACAATAAATAATGTTCAATTGGAATTACAAAATTTTATTGACAGTGCAAAACTTTTAGTTAGTAAAACACTAAAGGAAGAGCTTAGAAGATTAAATTTTTTAAAATTTGGACTGGTATTAGACGCTATGTTCACAAACACTGATGGAGAAACATCACCAAGAGGATTTGTAACTAAAAACCGTACTTTAACTTTTGCATCCAATATTGATGATATAATTGTGGAGTGTTTGGAAGAGTTATTGACGAAGCTTCAAGAGCATGAAGGAAGGGGATCTGGCTGGACGCTAACATCAGTGGAAGGTATGGATTTAAGAATTCAAAAGCATGGGTATGGTATGAGGGGGAGTAGTTTCATCCCCCTACCAAAAAAGATCCAAGAAACCAAAGCGTGTATAAATGTAAAAAATTTTGACACGGAATGTTTTAAATATTCAATGCTAGCCAAATATGTTGTAAATAATACTTGTAGACCCGGTGTTGAATATCAAAATGTACAAAATAGATATAATTTTTGTGGTATGGTTTATCCTGTAAATATTAAAGATGTATGTAAATTTGAGAAGCAAAACCCCGGAGTCAGTGTAAATATTTTTGGGCTAGATGACGGCAATAATGTGTACCCACTACGGGTTGTAAAGAGAGAACTTCAAAACCATACGGATTTATTGTTGATTACAAAAGGTGAAATATCTCACTATGTATATATTAAAAACTTTGATGCCTTAGTCAACAAACAGCTGTCTCGTATGAAGTGTAAAAAAACTTTTTGCAAAAGATGCTTCTGTTTTGTAAATAAGGATATAAGGAGAGGTGGTGCCCAGTGGTTGTTGGAACATCAAAGGCTATGCAATGAAAATTACGAGTGTAAAATTAGTTTACCACCACCAACCCGATCTGTTGTACAGTTTAATCATATTAACCACCAGTATAGGATACCAATTGTTGTTTATGCAGACTTTGAGTCTACACTTGTACCGCTGGAAAACCCTGACGGTGAAATTACTAGAAGAACCAAGTACCAGATGCATAAACCAAATAGTTTTTGTTTGTTGGTTAAGTCTACCCTATCTGACCAACACTTGCAAAATTTCGGACTAACCACAACACCGGTATTGTACAGAGGTGAAAATCCTGCTAAATATTTTGTAGATACGTTGTATGATATAGCTAGTAAGGTGGATCAACTGTATGATAAAAATAATATTGTTCCTATGTTACCCCTTGAAGAAGAGGAGGAAATTCAATTTTTGAATGCTACATCTTGTTATATATGTAATAAAGAATTTACAGTGGACAATTATAAAGTTCACGATCATGACCATCTGACCGGATATTACAGAGGACCAGCTTGCAATGCATGTAATTTAAATTTAAAACTTCCAAATTTCATTCCAGTTGTGTTGCACAACCTTAGCGGGTATGATTCCCATTTTATAATACCGGAATTGGGAAGAGACACAGGCAAGATTGATGTGATAGCTCAAACTTTAGAACATTATATTAGTTTTTCTAAGAAAATTGGCAAAATAAAATTAAGATTTGTTGACTCATATAGGTTTATGCCATCAAGCCTTGCCAAACTAACTGACAATTTAAGACGACAGGATTTAAAGGAAACAAAGAAAATCGTACCTGCAGACAAATTGGATTTAGCATTAAGAAAAGGAGTGTTTCCTTATGACTATATTACAGGAATTGAAAAATTTGAAGAAACCAGACTACCACCCATTGAAGCTTTCAAAAGTAAACTGACAGACACGGAAATTTCAATTGAAGATTATAATCATGCGTGTAACGTCTGGAATGAATTAGGTATGCAAAATCTTGGTGAATATTCAGATTTTTATGTAAAATTGGATGTAACACTATTGTGTGATGTTATGGAACAATTTAGGAACACTTGCTTTGACGCCTATGGACTGGACCCCCTTCATTCGTTTACATCCCCCGGCTTAGCATGGCAGGCCATGTTAAAATCTACCGAGTGCAAGTTGGAACTGCTAAACGACATCGATATGGTTTTGATGATTGAATCAGGTGTACGCGGTGGATTAACACAGGCCGTTACAAGACATGTGAAAGCTAACAATAAATTTCTACCAAATTATGATGAGACTAAAGATTCAATTTTTCTTGGATATTTTGATGCCAATAATTTATACGGTTGGGCGATGTCCAAACCCCTTCCGTATGGCGACTTCCAGTGGGTAGACCCGGACAGCATTGGGGACATTATGCAGATCCCACAAGATGGACCGACCGGCTACATTTTCGACTGCGACTTCGAGTATCCAGAACACCTACACGATCATCATTACGACTTGCCACTGTTGGCTAAAACTGAAGTATCACCGACAGGAAGATGGCCCAAATTAATGATGACATTAAACAACAAAAACCGTTATGTGGCGCACTATTGGGTTGTACAACAAGCGTTGGAGTTAGAACTGAAAATAACAAAAATTCACCAAGTATTACAATTTTCTCAATCTTGTTACTTGAAACCCTACATAGACTCCAACACCGTGAGGAGAGCAGCAGCCACATCAGCTTTTGAAAAAGATTTTTATAAACTGATGAACAACTCAATCTTTGGAAAAACTTTAGAAAATAAGAGGAAACACAAAATTGTAAAATTAGTAAGTGATCCAAGAGCATTAGAAAAACTTGTACAAAAACCAAATTTCGGAACCACTATGATAATTAATGAAAATTTAGTAGCGGTAAGCATGAACAAAACCAAGATTGTTATGGATAGACCGTTGTACATAGGGATGTCAATATTGGATATAAGTAAAACGCATATGTATGATTTTCATTACAACAAAATGGTACAACATTATGGACGAGAAAATATCGGAGTAGCCTACATGGATACGGACGCACTAATTTATTGGATCAAGACGCAAGATATGTATGAAGATCTTCGAACGTTCATACACAAAAATGATTTTGATTTTTCCGACTACCCAAGAAATCACCCAAACTATAATGAAAATAATAAGAAAGTTTTAGGCAAATTCAAAGATGAATGCAACGGAGCTAGCATGGAAGAAATTATTGCACTAATGTCAAAATTGTATTCTTTCAAAGTGTATAAGGGAGAACAAGAAGAAACATCAACCACTAAGAAAGCAAAAGGTGTGAAGACAGGTTATTTAAAGAAAAATATAAACTTTGAACACTACAAAAACTGTTTATTTAACGACACCACCTTAACAGCAAAATTTAACACCATAAGAAGTGAAAAACACAAATTATACAGTGTTACAGAAGTAAAAAAAGCACTATCGGCAAATGATGACAAAAGACATATCATGGATGATAAAATTAACACTCTTCCTTTTGGCCACTACTCTCTTAATCCTATCAACGACTAACCTATTCTTCGTCCCTCTTCGACCCTCTACGACCTAAATTCCTTTTCCTTCCGTAAAAAAATGGGGAACACGGCAAGCCCAACGCCGTGTTCCCCATTTTTTTACATCAATTTGAATGACCTTGACCCAGTTAAATATGGGTATAATAGAAAAAAAATATTTTTACTTCATCTACCGAAGAGGAAGGATAAAATTATGGATTTAAAACAAAAAATTGTTAATGAGCTTCATAAACCGGCTAGAAGAAAATTTCCCCGAAGAAATACTGTTATAAAAGGAATGAATGATCTATATCAAGCTGATTTAATCGAAATGATTCCTTATAGCAAACAAAATAAAGGATTTAAATATATATTGACTATTATCAATTGTTTTACAAAGATGGCAGATGCTTTACCGCTAAAAGATAAAACCGGCAAGAGTGTAACAAAAGCCATGGAAACTGCGATACAGAGAGACAAAAATACCATAAAACATTTACAAACCGATGATGGTAAAGAATATTTCAATAAAGAATTTTCAAATTTAATGAAAAAACACGACATAAACCATTATTCCACTAATTCAGAGGTGAAAGCATCAATCATAGAAAGATTTAATCGAACTTTAAAAGGTGCTATGTACAAGATGTTTTCAAACAGAGGATCGCACGTATGGATTGATATGTTACCAAAACTAATAAAAGATTACAATAACAAGTTCCATAGAACAATTGGTATGAAACCGAACCAAGTGACTAGTAAAAATGAAAAACTTGTATTAAAACGTATAAAAATGAATACTAAACCAAAAGTTGAAAAACTAAAGCCTAAAGTGTTTAATGTTGGTGATAAAGTGCGAATAAGCAAATACAAAGGTGTATTCAGTAAAAGATATCTGCCTAATTGGACAAATGAGGTTTTTACCGTATTTAAGGTGCAACCTACAGTACCGGAAACTTACATTTTAAAAGATAATAAAGGACAATTGCTCGAAGGAGGGTTTTATGGACATGAAATGTTAAAATCCACAGTAGGTGATGTATATCTCGTTGAAAAGGTGTTACAACGGAAAAAAGATAAAGTTAAAGTGCGATGGTTAGGATTTAATAAGAGTGAAGATTCTTGGATACCTAAAAAAGATCTTATATAATGATGGAGCATCATTTTAGGTTGAACCTTTACAAAGGATGGAGATAATACCGCAAAAGGATAGTTTTCCTATTAATAATATTGATGAACTCACGGTGGACAATTCAGAATTAAACAGTGGCAAACATGGTGTTTTATTACCAAACACGGTGCGTTGTCTTGTAACCGGTCCATCAAATTGTGGTAAAACAAATGTAGTATTCAATTTGATTACAAACCCAAAAGGATTGCGTTTCAATAACTTGTATGTCTTTTCCAAATCATTACAACAACCCAAATACCAATTATTAGAAAAAATATTTAATAATGTGCCAGAAGTGAAATATTACAAGTTTGATGCAAGTGAAAGCGTAATGCAACCGCATGAAGCTAAACCATTTTCAGTTTTTATATTTGATGATGTATCCTGTGAAAACCAAAACACTATCAGGAGTTATTTCGCTATGGGGCGACATAACAATATAGATAGCATTTACATAGGTCAGACTTATAGTAAAATACCAAAACAACTGATAAGAGACAACGCAAATGTGTTAATTGTATTCAAACAGGATGAAACTAACTTAAAACACATATATTACGATCATGTCAATGCGGATATGTCATATGAACGGTTTAAAGACATATGTGGTAAGGCTTGGGCTGAAAATTATGGATTTTTAACAATTATGAAGGAACAACCACTAAATAACGGCCGATACAGGATCGGTTTTGATAAATTTATATTAATTCACTAACCATTATATCACACAATCATTCTTGTACAGCACGTCTTGCTACAAACATGGTTAACCAAGAAAAGTTAGTAAAGGAAATTAAATCACTTAGTGATTCTATTCGGGCTAAAAACAGAGCGTTAAAGTTAGGTATCAGCGAAAGGGAGAAATTTCTCGAATCTACTTTTAAACCTATTACAGAGCCTTTGAAACAATTGAACAAAAAATTGACTAAACCTTCTTTTCAAGGTGATATTATTGCTCCAATAACAGAATATGAAAGGGAAAGTGTAATATCAGAAGATATTAGCGATGAGGACCCGGAAGCCTCCATATTTAGTGATACAACGGCAGAAAGAGAAGATGTATATGCTGGTAGTGAAGAAGAAGTGGTATCTATAGCAAGTGAACAAGAAAAAACAGAAGGAGAACCATCAAACATAAGCTTATTGGGTGAAACTATTCATACAAAAGGGCCGTTAGGAAGGAAATACTTGTTAAAACTGTTAATTGGAACTGATTCTACTAAAAAATACCACAGTTATGGAGCAAGAATGTCCAAAGAAGGTGTAATGATTGGTAATAGCAAATTAGATGTCGATGAACATGATAATATTCACATAGGTGATCAAATATATAAGGGAACAAGGGGGCTATTTGAATTATTATTTGAAAATAAACCTTTAAAAGCATTGGTAAAAGATGATGATTTGGAAGTGTATAGCAAAATTTTGGATCAAACTAATGCATATAAAAGAAATTATTTACCTGAAGCACCCATATATAGAAATAAATCTGTAAAATATAAAGATTTTGTTTCCAAATTAATACCGATTATAAGAAGAAAACCTGTAAAAAGAAGATTAGTAGCATCCACTTTAGATTTAAGTTCTCCAGAACCGAGAAAAAGAAGCAAATCAGTCACCGGTAAAGGATTGATGAAGAAACTATACAATACAAACGTAATTTATTACAATAATATCAATAAATTGGTGGATAGAATGAAACTAATACATGAAGCCAAAGAGGCGGGTCATACTGGATTGGAAAACGAATGGGTGGCTTTAGTGGATGAACTTAGAAACCGAGGGGTAATCTCATAAAAATGCGTTACTCCCTAAAATGCTATTCAGTTGCACCATGAGTGTCGACAAGTTCGGACGGTATTCCTCGGATGGATTATATTACGCGAATAACTTAAAAAGAGGTGCTGGTTTACCACAAACACCTGAAGGAGATTATGATATTAGTAATAAAAGGTTAAAAAACATAAAAGATCCCACAGATGAAAACGATGCAATAAACTTAAAAATATTAAAGGAAAAGATATCGCCAACATTAAGACTACAAAATAACACATATGACGCAGAAGATCATAGAATTATCAACGTTGGTAAACCAAATCAAAACGGTGATGCAATAAACAAAGGTTATTTATCATCTGAATTAAAAAATACGTTAAAATTCAATGGGAAAACGTATAGTGCTAACAATAAACGTATATCCAACGTAGATGACCCTAAAGATGCAAAAAGACAGCGTAAATAGACGCTATTTACATTCCTTGATACCTGAAAAGACAAAAGATGGATTTTCTTTTTATAAATTTGTTATTAACGATATAGGTTATCCAAAAACTGAAAACGATGCTGTAAATCTAAAATATATTAAAGATCATTGTATCATACGTGATGTAGGGGTTATAGATTGTTTTGGTAATTGTTTAGCAAATGTTAAAGATGGTTCGGCACCATCAGATGGTGCAACAGTGGGTCAAATGATGGAAACCTTAAAACAAGAAACAACCTCTTTTGTAAAACAAGATCAAGTAGTATCGAAGCAAGGGGATGAATTTGTTCAAGGTAATGAAAAATTTAATTTATTAACATACAAAAATAATGCTTGGGATTGCATGGATAAAAAGTTATCAAATATGGGATGGGGTTATGATAAACATGATGCAGCTGCTTTATCACAAACCGTACATCTAGATCCAGATCATTATTTTAGATGGTTTACATGTAATAATAGAGTGATAAAAGACTTGGCACAAGGAAGAGAAGCAAATGATGCTGCAACTGTAGGACAGACCATTACAACATCATTGAAGGATAGTAAAGTGTATAATTGTAATAATAAACGTATAACAAACCTTAAAGACCCTGAACATGTAGATAATGCTGTCACTGTTAATTTTCTTGTAAAAGTTTTAGGTAATGCGATATTTGATTTACACAATCATTTTACACCAGATATTCTTCAAGGAAAATCGGGTCATAATACTTATGCTGAATCCGCGAGAGGTGATTATATTAAACGAGAAATTTATAATAAATACTTTATTAACCCTAATACGCAAAAGTTTAGATCATCAGATTGGGGTGATATTGATATTTAATTAAATAACTCAATAAATGACTTCATTTATGTGCAACCTGTCATAGAGGTAACACATAGGTTACGCTTTTCGAATATAAAAGACAATCATGACGTTTCATTACACCAGTCCATATCGAGACACTATACGGAAAGGAGGTGGTATCACATCCACAGCGGTTTCTCTGTTAAGTAAAGCTTTAAATCGAATTCCAGTAGGATCTGTTGTAAATAGAGCAATAGACGCTTTACCATACGAATTTCACATACCGGGAGGTTATCAGTATTGCGGACCAGGAACTAAATTGAAAAAACGACTGGAAAGAGGTGATCTAGGCATAAATAAGTTAGATCAGGCTTGTAAAGAACACGATATAGCATATTCCACATTTAGCGATACAAAAAATAGATCAATAGCTGATAAAAAGCTCGCGGATATAGCTTGGCAACGAGTAAAGTCTAGTGACGCTAGTATTGCAGAGAAAGCAGCAGCTTTAGCGGTAACAGCAGGTATGAAGGCTAAAACAGCAGTAGGAGGTGGAAAAAGGAGGAGAAGGGTGAAAAGGAGATCGGCAAAGACGAAACATGGAGGGAATATTAGAAGAAAACGACGTTCCACCAGAAAGGGTAGCAAAAAACCAACAGTATGGTCAATGGTAAAAAACGGGGCAGGTCTATACCTAAGACCGTATCGTGCATATTAAATAAAAGAAATCAATTAGTAATACCACATAAAGCATTAACAAATATTGAATTATTTAAATACATTTCATGTTTAAAAATACCATTTTTTCGCGGTGTCTTTATGAAAGATGATTTACCAGTTAAAATGTGGAAAAACGAAACCGGTATTGTAAATTTAGACAATTCTGAAGGTCCTGGCACTCATTGGGTTTGTTATAAGAAATTAGGTGAAAATATATATTACTTTGATAGTTTCGGCAATTTACCACCACCTAAAGAACTTGAGCATTACTTTAAATCTGCTAAAAACATATATTACAACTATAAAAGAGAACAACCTGATAACACTTTAATATGTGGCCATTTATGTTTGGAATTCCTAGCTAAAAGTATCAGTCACAATTGAGATGTCTTCCTATACGGTATCATTAACAGGAAAATCGTCCACTTTACGAAGTATCCTTTTTCCAGCGTTACGCTTGCAAAAAGGAAGATTTTGGGAAGCGGCACTGTTGGATTTTACAACTTACAACTCTATTCCCAATGTTACGGAAGATAAAAATAACTTATTGCATTACTATAAAGGAAAAGATGCCAGTGGAAAGTTTACAGACTTAGAAGTTTGCAGTTTACCCACAGGTTCTTATGAAATTGATCATATTAATGAATTTTTGCAAAATAAAATGGGAAAAGACAATATAACATTAAAAGGTAATAACAATACGATGAAAGCTGAAATTAACTCCAAATATTACATAGATTTTACTCAGGAACACTCAATCGGTGAATTGTTAGGATTTCCCAAAGATGGGCCAATTTTAGAACCAAATCAAACACATTCCGGTAAACAAACTGTAACTATACTAAAAGTCAATAGTATAGATATAACTTGTAACATTATACAGGGAGCTTACAGAGATGGAGCAAATACTCATATAATACATACTTTTTACCCAAGTGTACCTCCAGGATTTAAAATAGTTGAAAAGCCACAAAACCTAGTATATCTGCCGTTGAACACCACTTTCATTTCAGACATCGTGTTGAACGTATTGGATCAAGACGGTAACTTGATAGATTTCCGAGAAGAGCCAATTACAGTTAGATTACATTTAAAATCGACACTTTAATACAAAAATCATGGGTTTATCATTTAAAAGTGGACAACCTACGGGAAACCGCATTAGTAGCTCTTCAGCTGTGGAGGAGTTAACACGCGAAAACATTCGTTTCTTAGAAAAGATTGGTTTAAAATTAACCGATTATGGATATACTGGATATAGCGCAGGGTCCGACATTCGACGAAACCCTATGGGAAAAAGAATATCACACCCACAACCCTTACACTTCATCAAAATTGAACAATAACGACGAAATTCGTATTCCTATACAACATCAGGACATTTACACACTACCATGTGAAAGTTACTTGTATATCGAAGGAAAAGTAACAAAAAAGGACGGTATTACTACTGGTACAACAGTTCCATTTATAAATAATCCTATGGCTTTCCTGTTTGATGAAATTAGATATGAAATATCAGGTGTAACAGTTGATTCCACTAAAAAAGTAGGTATTGCAACAACTTTAAAGGGGGTAACATCTATATCACCTAATGAAACCAATTTACTTCAACCGGCCGGATGGGTTTTACCTGAACATGACATAATCACTCCGAATACAAAGGGATATTTTGATTTTCATATTCCATTACGTTTGTTGCTTGGATTTGCTGAAGATTATAGAAAAATAATATTAAATGTTAAACAAGAATTAGTTTTGTTGAGATCTTCTAACGATAAAGACATTATTAAAGCTCCAGATGGTACAACGGATGCAAACCTAGAATGGAAATTAACATTAGACAAAATTGTATGGAGAGTTCCACATGTTAAATTAGCTGACGAACATAGAATGCTACTATTAAGGAAGTTAAAGGCTGATCGTGATATTGTAATTCCTTTTAGAAGTTGGGAATTCCATGAACATCCAAGCTTGCCAACTACAGATCGTCACACTTGGACTGTTAAAACATCTAATTACGTAGAACGAGCCAGGTATATTATATTTGGTTTACAAACAGATAGGAGAGACAGCATCACAAAACATGCAGGCAAATTTGATCATTGCAACTTAAAAAATATTAAAGTTTATTTGAACTCACAATTTTTCCCCTACGACAATTTAAATGTGTCATTCGCTAATAAAAAGTACAGTATATTATACGATATGTATGCGAGATTCCAAAATTCATATTACGGTAAAACAAATACACCTTTACTATCACCAGAAGAATACTTAGATGGTTACACAATAGTTGTAATTGATTGTTCTAAACAAAATGAATCAGTAAAATCATCAAGTGTTGACATAAAGATTGAAATGGAGTTTAATGCAGCTATACCTGCAAATACAACTGCATACTGTTTAATTCTACATGATAAAATTGTAACATACACACCTCTAACTGGAATTGTTAAAAATGTATTGTAAAAAACCGGTTTTGTTAGATTCCGCGAGTATAAAAGCGGAGCGTGCAGGCCGCTCCTGATCAGTTTGTTGCCTGACGTTGTATGGGTAGCATCATCTTCAATATGGCTTCTACAAGTGGTACAACCGAATGCGATATAGAAAAAGAAATTTCAGAATTTTTGGACATGAATGAACAGCAACACGTCACAAATCAAGAAGAAGAAGAAAAAGGTAAAAAGAAAAAATATTTGTCCAAGAGGAAAAGAAATATGGAAGAAAATATTTCACCAAATATTTTAATGGAAGTATTTTTAAGAATTTTTTATCCAATCTCTTCAAGTTTGGATAAAAGTGTTTTAATTGGAGTTATGAAATCAACCGACTATTCACCTACAGTAATTTTAACTCACGGAACAAAAATGATTTTGTTTACAGCCAATGCTTGGGAATCTTTTATGAAACACCTCCATTTGTTAGAATGTTACTTTAATAGCAACATGTTTGGCAGGAAAACAAAAGTAGGACTATTGGATTCAGACTTGGAAATTGATATTATTAAACACAGAGGTGAACATCAAATGAGATTCAGAGATACGACCAAACATGACATAAAAATTCAACTGAACAGAGAAGAATTTTTTATTTTAACATGTGCAACTGAACCAATAACAAGATATTTAAGACAGCTAGTATTCTCCAGTTCAATTATTAAAGATTATTTAACAGACACTTTGGACAAACAACCGGATGCACCAATTTTGTATGGACCTGTGGACACTTCAATATTCAACAGAATTCCTCATGAAGTTCAAATGTGGAGACAATTGGAACAATATGTGCAAGAAAAGAATAATTTTGTAAAATCGGATGAAGAAACACATTTCAGTGATGAAAAGGATCAAAGTGATGATAATGACAACAACAAAAATGACCAGATGGAAAGTTAAATAAAGTTTTAAAATTTTTCACAACACTTTACACTTGAATTGGCAAATTTTCAATAAAAAATTCAAAATTTTGTGGGGTTAGGCCTACCGGGGATGGTGCCCACGTTAAATATACACCAACGCGCCTTTAACTGTACGGCCTGGCATAAATACATGCCTACCGTGGTGTGGAAAACAGTTGACCTTCCGACACCGTGATGGATAGACTGGTGACCTTTCAAATGGACATGGAAGAAGAAATCAAGTCCAAACCGGGTATTATTGAATTTCAGGCGTTTCGTGGTAACGATGATCGGTTCATTATTAAAGAACTAGTATTTTATGATATAGATAAAAATATTCCTTATACATTTTTATTCAAACCACCATGCTCTTTTTCTTCACTAACCACCAAAGCCGCAACAACAAACCGATGGACTTGGAAATATTTTCATCACATCGATTGGTATGACGGTTTTACCAGTTATTCAGACTTGTATCATATTATGCATCAATTTTCAAATAAATTTACTAATATTTACACAAAGGGACTTGAAAAGAAAAGATGGATAGAACAATATACATCAAATCCAGTCAAAGACGTGCAAATTGATAAAAATTTTAAATTTATTTCTGAAAACGTTTGTATTTGCACACAAAGCGTAGAACATGAAAGGGACAGGCACTGTGCATTAAAAAACGCTTTAAAATTAGCTACTTACCTGCAAGATGGAGAAATCGGTGGTGGTGGTGGGGGTAACGTCGATTATAAAAGCGAGGAGCAGACCGAGACTTGGCACGAGTATTACTCGAGACTCCGAGACGACAACATCTCAGAGCTAGAAGACAGCGAGGACCTCTAGAACAACCATGGCATCCAACCAGTTTCTGCAGTCCTTGGTGGAACAATTCAACGCCCACTCCAAGTCTACAATTTTGCCGGTAAAAAAATGTTCAGAGCTGAAAGATGAAAAACATTACATCATACATGCTATGAAGAATATGGAAACTACAGTCGGCGAGGCAATCTGCTGCAGCTTGAGCGAAGCTCCATATACACCGGGAGATGAAGCAAAATTTCAAATTTATTTGCCAAAAAGATTCGTCCATCTGCTACAAAACGAAGACCTGCGCTCCATTCAACCGGGATGCCTCTACTTGGTGTCCCACGGATCCAGCGGCAGCAACTCCACCGAGCTG
This sequence comes from Neoaliturus tenellus, assembly GCA_030545055.2. Lineage (NCBI taxonomy): Eukaryota > Metazoa > Arthropoda > Insecta > Hemiptera > Cicadellidae > Neoaliturus > Neoaliturus tenellus. The sequence goes on along the minus strand of JAQYXR010000040.1, from coordinate 297,269 downwards.
ACCATCCACATGGCCAAGAAGCAGCAGTGTTAAATAAAATTTAAATTTTTCTTGTATCTGTTTGTATTCACTATATAATTTTTCTCATGTAATCTTGTTTGTACTGTATTAAATAAACATTACCAAAAAAAAAAAAAAATAAAATAAAATAAAATAAAAATAAAAAAAGGCAATATATCAATATGTGAAACAAATAACAAAAGGTTTCACATTTTGACATGTTGCCTTTTTTTTTTAAAAGCTCTGGGGTGGCCTTGACCTTTGACCTTTGCATAAATTAAACAAAATAAAAATATTTTTCAAACAGCAATGTGTGTATGTGTGTGTGTGTGTGTGTGTGTGTGTGTGTGTGTGTGTGTTTTCCCCCACCATTTTGGGTTACCAGCATACAGACTGCAAAGAAGTCCAGTTTAATTGCAACTGTCAAACCATGAGCACCCTATTTGAGCTTTGTGTAAGAAAAATTATTCAAGATCAACAGCTATTTAGCCATACTTTACGTTCCAACGCTCCTCAGCAAATTAAAATTTTTATCAAACAGTACAAGCTAGACAACAGAGGTTACAACACTTTTGGGTGGTACAAGTTTGGTGATGGTACAAAATTTTGTCAAAATTGTGGAAGGGCTGCTGTATCTAACCCAGCACAATTCCTACAAGATGATGGATGTTTACAATTAGGCCATGTAGCTCCAGTTATGAGTTACGAAACACCCAAAGAACTTTGCACAATTTGTTCAATCAATATGTTTAGTTGGAAAAAATTTAACCACCTCCCATCAGACAGCATATAAAATCCTTCCCCCACCACTATTTCATACTACCTTCAAACAACCATGCTAATATTCATTCCGCCTTTGGACATCACACGGAAAACATCAAGATGGCTCTCACTGTAAAATGCGCAAATTATGAAGAAGTATTTGTAAGAAATCTGCAAGAATTAAACGAAATTGTTGAAGAATTTAAATCACTAATCGAACAGGGATACCGACTAAACATGCAAATTTTTGCATGCAACACAAAATGCACCCATGGCTTCAGGGATGACGACCCGCCAAGGTCACCATCATCATCAACTTCCTCGGCCTACTCCTCCAGATCGTCCATGAAGACTCAAGCCAGTCCAAACTTGGAATATTTCTCCTGACTAATATTTATATTTTGTTTCCTTACTTTACTTCAATATGCTTATTATTGTATTGTAATAAAAGAATAAAAAAAACCTATCTTGCTACAGTTTTGTAGCAAGATAGGATTTTTTAAAACACAAATTGGATGACCTTGAACAGGTTCTAACATGTACAGGTGTAAACGTAACCACAAATTTAAACATTTTTTTTTATTTCCTAATGGTTAACCTTGAAACTTCCCCCACCATTTTTCCTCTTGGAGACCTGAGAAACAACACCAATGTGTTTCATTACATCTTGATCTTTCAAGCTGCAAACATGGATGTCCCACCACCAATATATGAGGCTGATGTGGCAGGAGGACAGAGGAGGAGATGCCAGCATTTGGATCTAGTGGAGTTGATGGAAATGAGAATTGAAGAAAGGCAGATCAGGAAGGATACCATCCTAACACAAAAAATTTTAAAATTGGATCTTGTCATGCTTCTAGCCTTACTCATTGCAGTCTTCGTCTACTTGGTCTACGCAGTCATATACTGTCTAAGGTGCACGGAGTGTGCTGACAAGGGAGCCAACTTGCCAGTTTTTAACGCTACTCTTTAAATAAAATTTTCTTTTTTAAAACTCCAAATGGTTGACCTTGAACATGTCTCAACCTGTCTGGTTGTCTCATGAAACAGAAAAAAATTTCCTCTAAGCAACCCAACCCCCACCACCACCACCACGATTCCAAAAGAGCAATCCTACATGCAAGTCTGACTTCATTTCCAGCTCAGCTACGCTAGCGGTTACACGATACAATGAAGTGGGAATTACTTGTTGACAGCCTTGAACACCTCAAAGACATTTATCAAAAACTGCACATGTTATTACTTCAACATCCAGGGATGGTAATTAAAATGGATTTGGAATACGACTGTCCAACCATCGACAGTATGGATATACCCGAAGGAGTGGTCCACAATACAGAAGAAGAAACTTGTTGCTGTGAAAGTAGCACTTCAACAACAACAAGCACAAGTCCATCCAGCGCATATGAGGATGAAGGCGGATTTTTGTAAATAAAAAATTTAAATTTTTTTTAAAACTTCAAATGGTTGACCTTGAACAGGTTTCAACATGTTGAAGAATATGGATGAAGAATAAAAAATTTTTTTTCTTCAATCTGATCACTTAACCCCCACCACATAACTGGGTACCTAGGATGCATGGAGCGACTTGGTCAGTCGCTATTCAACTCTTGCAGTGTGCACATCACACTTTTTCCGCTCAATTTACATAACTGGAGTTCTAAATGAAATATTTGGCTAAAACTTACATATTTCACAAGTTTTAAGCGAAACTAAAAATTGCGAAAAAAAATTATTTTTTTTTATTTTCATATGGTTCAAAATTTTACAAGTCCCAAGGTCACCTAAGAAAACAATTAGAAAAAAAATATTTTTTTTTTCATATAGCTCAAAATTTTACAAGTCCCAAGTTCATCTGAGAAAAAATAATATTATTTTTTTTTCATAATGTTTCCAACAAGTACAAACTCGAATGAGTTGTTGGAAAAAAATAATTTTTTTTATTTTTTCGCATCTGACCACTTTACCCCCACCACGCGGTCTGGTACCCGGACGGCGCGGTGCTGTCCGGTCAGTCGGCGTCCGGCTCCCGCGCGGTGATGACACCACCACCGTCGGCTGTTCGCAATTTTGTTTCCAGTTGGGCTTCGGGTTTCTCCAGTGGGTAAGTGGAAATAAAAATTATTTATTTTTTTAGTTTTAAGAGTGGGGTTGCTAGGGTTCAGGTCAATGGCCTCTGAGGAATGCCTTACGTCACATTTGGTAGGTTTTTCGGTCTGGTCGCTGGGAAAATAAATTTTTCTTTGCACTTTTGTGGTTTCTCGTGGATTTTCACTCCACAGCCGAATACTAGGAACCACAAGAGTGCAAAGAAAAATTTTTTTGTCTTTCCGCGTGACCTTGACCTTAATTACGTCAATGACGTCATTTCTATTACGTCAGCGGTGATGACGTCGTCATGACGTCATTTCTATTACGTCATACCTATGACGTCATAGATATGACGTCATCGATGACGTCACCGATGACGTCATTCGTGACGTCAGTGACCTTGGTGACGTCAGCATTCCTCAGGGGTCATTGACCTGAGCCAGCAGCCCTACTTTGCCACTACTAACATTCTTTCCAGACATTGTAGAAAATCACATTTTAAGCACTGGGCGCGTGACGAACTCGTTTGGCAAATACAAAACATCAACAAACATTTCTCACGAATAATTACTGGCCACATGATTCACATTCTACAAAAATACCAACACACAAACAAATGTTTTGCAAAACACTGTTCGGCTAACCTGTTCGGCCAGTGCGGCTGCCGCTTTAGAACTCAATTTTCTTTGGAAACTTAATCCATATATACGTATATATTTTTAAAATGCATGTGTTTATATAACTTGTATTTATTGGCCATTGTTCCACTTTGCTAAGTGTTGACAGTACTTCACCCGTCCCATATTTTTTAAAGACGCGTTCAAACTGGCCGAACAGTGTTTGAGTTTGTTTGTTGATATTTATTTACGAATTTAAATCATATAGTCGGTAATTGTTTGTTTAGGTTTTGTGTTCACCGAACAAAATCGCTATAAATGTTCGGCCAGTGCAGACGCGGCTTAAGAGGAGCAAAACATTTTTTTAAATACAACCAAATCTATCTGATTATTGTAGAAAATTTCCTAGGGAGCGAACAAGAGGCAGGACAGGACTGTCGGTTGGCCTAGGTTATGACTGTCTCGGCTCCGAGTCCTGCATCAATATTGCCTACCCGCGCCCGGCCACCAACACTTTCACCCTGCCCCTCGCCGTTCTTCAATCATCCGTCAAGTTTAAATCCGTCCTTAAACCTGTCTGACCTCCCACTATAACATTGGACGCGGACCTATATTCGGAGGTTCCTCCAAATGCTTTATTATTGTACTACTTGAATAGTTATAATCGCACCATTCTTTTAAATTTGTTCAAATTATCATACGTGATTTTTGTCATTTTCAAACTAAAATTAGTGGGAATTTATCCATAAATAATTAAAAAAATTGTTGTTGAATTAAAATTAAAATAGGATTTGTAGGTTTTTAAATGTAACCTACAGCCAAGCTAAAACAATTTTCGCACTGACCAAACATTCGGAGAATTTAGCAGGCGAACAGACAAACCATCTAAATCAAGAGGCATTTATTTTCAAGTCTATTATGTCTATTATACCAACAAACGAGTGTTTTGTAGAATACTGTTTGGTCAGTTGGACCAGCGCGGCAGCTATTAGGCATATTTTTATTTATAATTTGCACTAAATATAACATTGTTCATCCTTATAAGTTTATTAATATTTCAGTTCTCTGTTTTCTTTGTAAATTGAAATAAGAGGGCACAAGATTTTACAGTATTAAATGTTGTTCACAGAATTTAACTTCTTTTGTTTCAGACATACCATCCGAACTCTCAGAATATTTAATTTGAAATTGTAAAGGAAACTTAACCGACATTGTGCCTCAGAGGGGTTTTATTTCCTGAACTACATTCCTATAACTTCTATAGGTCATTATTTGGAGGTGAGCTTGGTTAATTTCAAATTCAGATGTATCTTTGATAGGATTAACTTTGTACTGTTTTGAAACTTTTTTAAAGAATTGCACCGTACTCGTTAGAGCACAGAGATTAATTAATTAATTTGTTTAATCTTCTCATCGAAATAGATAGTGATTAAACATCAAGACTCGTCCGTTTATCCCAATACCCGCGGATCTGCGCTGGCCGTTCGGGCGCCGGGTAGACGGACGGTCCCCACCGAAGTTTCAGTTGCGGTAGTTGCGCGCGAGGGATCATATTTCAACCTCCAAGTGTAGATGAGGCCGCTAGTGCGTCAGCAGCGCGGTGACAAATTGATTGTCAACAGTGAGCTGGCCGATGCACGTAGCCGCGGTCATTGTGGGCGAGATTTATAGACGAGTCTCCTGCTGTTTATTATCCACGTTTGTGTAAGCCACGAGCTCTGATGCGTACGTCCACCTATCTGCGGGCTCAAAACTGTATATTTGCATAAAACGTCCTATTTTATTTTTTGTAAATAAATAAATTTAAACACAGACGTTCCTGAAATCATATTATTTCTCTCAGTATAAATACTTTTTTATTTTTTTTTACAATTTTTACATTATTCTGGAGACGTTTGGCTGAAATTCCATTTTAAGATCTTAGACAAACTGTTTTGATGTTTATGGGCTTGTTTAATTAGCTAACAATAATAAATGTACTCAGAAAAAAATAAGTAAGTACATACAATGTATAAAAAACCAAATAAGTAGGGACATCCAGCACCATGGAGACATCCCACGTTAAAAATTAACTACCGCTAGGCGTGGAATGCCACATTTTGGAAAACACATGGCGGGTGATTTTAAATGTTATTATTTTCATCCCTTTTTGTTTTTGTGCGAAATCAATCGGTGGTCCAATAACAATATTTTTGAAATTACAGACCTTTCGCATCGTTATCTTTAAACTTTTTACCAATCTAATTGCAGATTCTTGTTCTTAAGATTATATTATACTTACGTATAATTTTATATTTTGTCTAAAAATTATCTTCAGTGCGTTAAAACTTATTAAAACAAACTCGGAGATTCTAAACCCTTGCAACCGCGCGCGGATGACGGGTAGAGCGCACTCTTAAAGAACCAGTTAATGTGGCTGACCTATAGTCAGCACGGTGGAGGAGGTTGGTTACGGAAGGTATAGCACGTAGGCCCAGTGAGGGTGTCCCGGGGGTGATGTCAGGTTCTCCCGACGACGCGACACGACAGCCCTTCTCTCGTATCATGCCGGCGGTGGCCTACGACAACACCACTAGCACGTTCCCAGTATCACGTCCATCGCGCGGCCGCGAGTGCCTCCCCGTGTAGGAACATCGATACGATCTGGCGATGAGGGACTGCACTTAACGATGATTTAAATAGTAATTCAGAGTTAGTGGGCTTCCCTTAAATTGAGAGGGTTAATAGCTTATCATGTTCGGGTCTAAATGACATAACCAAATAGGATTACACCTGGTTTAACCGTAAAGCCTAGTTATTAGTATATTTATACTAAAAACACCTATCTTGGTCGCTTAGCCAATATATAAATACAAAATTATAAGAAATAAATAATTGTAGATATCTTTATGAGTATAGATAAGATTTTTCGTAAGTTGAGTTTTTTACAAATTATTTCGTTAGAAGTTACTTTCCTTTATGGACATTAACACTTAGGACAAAACTAAATTTTGTACCATTCGGTGTAGCATTTTGAGCTTTTTTCAACAATTAAACCTACAGATACCTGACCAGTGTTATCAAAATTCACTTAATATTAAATAACAAAACATTGTTTCATAAGTTTTTTATTGACTTTGTTACTTTTAAGTTAAATGAAAAATTGTCTGATATATAATGTGCAGAGCATGCAACTAAGGATTTTATCATCAAGGTAGTTACCGTGGACGGAAAACAAGTAAAATATATGCACGTTGAAATGAAATTAGTGTTCTTGACATAATAAAAAAATTATATAAAATATCATGGTACTGTGTCTCAATATTTCACAAATAAATAAAAATATACAAATGCAAATTATTAAACCATCATTAAGATCGAAAACTAAATCATTCGAATGATAAAAGGACAAGGGTTCTTTGGATAAGAAACCAGCATGGTTCAACAAAGTGCAAGTGAAGGATCCAGAGCTCCCAGTAATATCTGGTTGTCAATGATCCTTTTGACTGATATCGTATGGAATATCCTATTAAAATAGTTTTTTTTGTAAGGCATAACATTATTACATAGTTATGCCAATAACATACATTTAATAAGTAAGATAAAGCCGTCCTATAAAAATACTTCAAATTCAAGCGAAAAAGGAATGTTTTTAAAGCTTTTAATGCCGTTTACAGTACATATTCTGATAACACAACAAGTATTCACCAATTAATTCATCGCTTAAAAATTTTCAGACCAGAAGGGAACACGTATGAAATTATGAAATACTTTTTAATAATCTTTATGAATATTTTTCAGAGAAACGGTAAGTTACATCAAAAATGTACCTACATTCAAACTTTTTCAGGCTAGTAATCTAAAAAAAAAAAAAAAAAAAAAAAAAAAAAAAAACCCGGAAACAAGGGTATTAAATGTTGAGATTATAAGGTTTTAAATAGATAAGGAAACCCGTGTGAAAATTCCATTTTGACCGTTATATTAAACAGGTGAACCGCTTGAGGTGTATACAAATTGAGTAACCCCGTCTTAGAGGAGTTGAAACATGTTTCCTATGTACTTCCAAAAATTATTTGTAAAACAATTAGCGCTGCAATGATTCACGGCCCCTTGGCGAAGAAAGAGTGAATCAGATTCGACATGTTGTTTACCTGACTTTTGACAGGGAAAGTCAAAACACGGTGCCATGACACCCCTACAAATAATCTCACCTGTTATCAAAACACCTGTTCTCGCCTCAAGCGCTGCATTGAGGGCACTCATCTCCTGGAGCGAGTGCGGAGGTCGCCTACACGTTGACAGGTTAGAAAAGACTAAGATTTGCCATCTAGATACATTTTTAATATACCAGACACATGTTCTTTTAATTTGTTTTTTCCCAAAATTAAAAAAAAAACTCAATTTTCCAATTTGTTATAGAGAGTTTTTGCAACGTACGGTAAATCATACGGTAAACGCTAAACGCTATTTTTAAGTTGAAAAGTTAACGTATATATTACGTTAACTGTATTAATGGTGTCTAATGGTTACTATTGGATCACTTTTCAATGATCTTTTGTAGCTGCAAACAGCAAAAGTACCTCAATCCACCATTATTTAAATAGCGTTTAGCGTTTACCGTATATCCATTTACCGGATGTGCAAAAACTCTCTTGTCTCTTGTCCGTCTTTTAATTCCAAAAACCTTTTAATTTAAAGCCGATAAAATAAATAAAAGATGTTCTGCAGTGAAAAGTACCTGCGACAGTACATATAAAATTAAATAAAAATAAACATTTATGATATCTCTATAAAGCTAAATCCAGGGCGCTAAGGCATTGCAGCCCAGCTTCACTTGCACAATGCAGGCCCATCAGCCCTTCCGGGGTAACACTCAAAGGGCACTCGGTGACAATGTGAGTCATAGTCTGGAACTCCACACCACAGCTGCATGACTGATCTTCTGCCATTCCACATTTTTATTTCCAATAATTACATCTTCCTACTCCAGTGCGGAATCGATTGAGTAAAGTCCCCTGATTCCGAGGAAGATCTATACCACCATAACGGTGTTGAGCTAAAGCCCAATGAACACAGACAGTACCTGGGGTCACTTTATATCGGTCCCTGACATTCAAAAGCCACCTACACAAAAGATGGCTGCCAAGGTGAGAACCAGGACTTAAATAAATAAATAAATAAATAAATATGTCTTTATTTATCCAGCGATTTTCAGTAACAACTGTTTTTCAAAATAACTTTCGTCCAATAAGTCTAACAAGTTCAAGCAAGTTACATAATTTACATCTGTCCATCACCCTGCTGGCTCCACATGGGGAGCTAACGCACAAGTTCTGCGAACCACTGCTCTGTCCCTAGTTTACTCAACTGCTGAGTATTGTGCTCCCGTGTGGTTGAACAGTGTGCATGTCAGAGATATCGAGGTCCAGCTAAACAGGGCTATGAGAGCCATTATGAGGGCTTATGAGTAGCCACTCATGGCAACCCCCGTCCCCTGGCTCCCGGTCCTGTGTAATATCGCTGCACCTGAAACCAGACGAAGGGATGCACTCATTAGGGAATATACTAAGATCTTATCAGCTCCACATCTGCCCATCCATGATTACCTACCCAAGATGACGGGCCGATTGAGGTCCCGAAAACCTCCACTACGTACAGCATCCCAGTTGGCAGAATCAAACTTCTTCATCCATACCGACTCGACTTCCTCCTGTGTTAAATGTACATAAAGAGTTGCACAATCACAAGTTGATTAAGTCCCTGGAATCCCAGCAGTCGGTACGAAAAGTCTACTGGGACTTCCGACCAGTTCAAGTGCGATGACAACAAAACTGCACCGCTGTTGCAACTCGGGTATATGGTAGTGATGTGTACTCGCACAGTTCCTGTCAGTTACCCAAACTAAATTACTCGATATCGAACATAAAGGACACTAGTGATGAATAAATAAAATAATTTTACTTTATTTAAAAAGGTGTATTACCTTTATTTAAATATTTAAGGTCAACAACATTAGAATTTGCAAATAAAAATAAATTAAAATCTAATCTCAAATATGCGAGTGATTTAGAGAACTGTAAACAAAGATAATGTATCACGTAACCCCAATAGTTGGCAAAAATGCGTTGTCATTCTAACACGAACAGCCATAAACTATCAAGAGACGCAGATAACTCAGGTCCGATTCCTATTTCCACCTGGAAACACGTGATGATTAACACGAGAGGGTCAACAATCCTATTATGTAACCCTGGGGAATCCATCAACATTGAGGACCCGTTAGCGAAGGAGCGATAGTCACCCACTGGCGATGATATCGGATATTATCGGATATGGATCGGATGTTATCGGATGACCAACCGGATGATCCCGCCACTGAGTAGGAGCCGGTGTTTTCCATTCATCCAGGACCCAGGACCTTGTCATTCACTTTGTTCTGAGTGGTTTGAAAGCTATTTACACCCCGGGAATTTCTGCTTGATCCCCCTTAATTCATTGTTTATTCTTTGTGGGTGATAAGTAAAATTTCGTTTGATTAATACGGCTTCGGAAAATTCCACATGTAGAAGAGTTACCAAATTATAACAACGCTTTTCATTTTTAGGTAATTTGAAATTTATAGCAGGTAACCATAAAACTAGGAGTACGCTTATTCTGCGCGTATGGGGATGAACGGACAAAAAAGATAAGGCATAACTAAATTTAAGAATGAAAAAACAAATAAAACACAACTAAATCCCCACACATTCTAAAATTTACTTTATAAGTTCTTGTACTCTTTCATTAAACCTTAGAAGTAGTTTATAAAAATAAATAGCTTTATATTTCTGGGAGTAAGAAGAAGGATTCTAAAATTTTTGCATTTCTGTTACGTCCATTTGATCCCACTTTGTGGTGGTTAAAAAAAACTGATATAATTCATAATTCGAAATTCACTTGCCTTACATACATGCAATACATTGTTTTAAAATACTTTTAGTTAAATGGATTTCTATCATATAATATAAAATGTTTTTTTTTATATACCACTTCATGTGTTGGGTCCTAAACATTTCTGCCAACTTTACAATTAACTTGGTTTATTATAATTATTTAAAAGATCAGTACAAATCAGCTTGCTTGCTCCACGTAGTCTACTAAAAAAAGGCATTTATTTTGATTATTACTGTGTCCTTACCCCCATATTGGGTGATTCACGACGAAGTGCAGAAATTTCGGGAGCTGATTCAAAACATGAAAAATAAACAAAAAAAGTCATGTCAACATATATGTCCTAAAATCCCCCGTTTAGCCGCTAGCCACCATTTTGTTTTATACATGTAATCATTTTTCAATGTATTTAGTTGATCATTTTTATTTCCGTAACGGATTGATGGATTTACTTCATATTTGGCGTGGACCTTAATTACAACAATGTTAGTTTTCAGAAAAAAATTATTATTTCCTTAAGTGTATTTTTAAAATGACGGCCATTTAAAAACTTATTTGTAGAAACCTAACATTTCTCAAAAACGGAAAGTTTCATAAAAGACAAAAAAATTGACAAATTAAATCATTTAAACAATGATACCAAGTTTGTAAAGATCTGACAATAAATAAGGGATTTATTGTGATTTCCCTGTAGCTAAATATCGATTTTGCATTACAATCAATACAAATTGAATAAAATTTCTTTTAAAAAGCTCAAGAACTCTGTTATTTGCTGTCAGATTTTCACAAACTTGTTATCATTGCTTAGATAATTTAATTTATCATTGGTTAGATGATTTAATTTGTCAACTTTTTTGCCTTTTTAAAAATTTTGTTGGAATTTGCCATTTTTGTGAAATTTGAGTTCAAAATTTTAAAATGGCCGCCATTTTGAAAATACACATGGGAAAATAATATTTTTTTTCTGACAACAAATTGATGTGATATGGGTCCACACCAAATATGAAGTAAATCCATCGATCCGTTACGGAAATAAAAATGATTACGTGTAAAAACAAAATGGCGGCTAGCGGCTAAAAGAAAGATTTTCAGACATATGTTGACATGACCTTTTTGCTTATTTTTATGTGTAGAATTAGATCCCAAAATTTCTGCACTTCGTCTTGAATCACTCTGTAAAATGGCTAATTATTTTTTTATACAAAAATATGATAAGGCTATTTTGAGAAAACTATAATAATTAAGAGTCATATCTGTTTGTCAATAGGCCTACTACACAAGAGAACAATTCAAGTATGTCCACAAACTTACCAAAATTATTTAGTTTAGCTTAAAGATGTCAATCTTTTTGCTGCTTGTGAGTGGTTTCAGGTCATTAATAAAACATCCTCAGTCACTAAATCACAATCTTTTATAATTTATCTATATTTATGTCCACCTGCAGTTGTTTAGTATGCACTGTTTGTGTAGTGTCAATATTATTACTTAATACGTAAACCAATTAGGGAACAGAAGTGAAGTGAACTTAAATGTGTCCTGGGCCGATTCGTGTTCAATTCTTGGGTCCTCTCACGTTGTTTGATTCGTGCGATGAAGCACTGGCGATGCGAACCATGGCGAACTGAGTCGAGCACACCCAGTACACTATTGTGCTACACCCTGCTTGCCTTGATTCAGTAGTCCTAATATTGTATCCAGGTAATATGGAATAATTCAAGGTGTAAGATTGTGATATAAAGCAAATCAAGTATATATTTGTATTGTATCCAAAACGCTGGAAATCTAAAGAAATGCATGTATTGCAAGGTTATTTAGTAATTATTTATAGTCCCACAGATATGTAGTAATTATTGAAAAATTGTGCATTTGGTTATGTATAGAGATTTTAAATTTGGGACACTAATTCTACAATACAAAAGCTTAAATTTAGAGAAGAGGCAATCTTAGATTTTGCATATGGGGTTTCAACAGGCGTTTTCCCATTTTTTACTATAAAGTTTCTTCATTACCTACATGAATTTGATTTACAAGTCTTGCTGGAGCTAGGCCTAAAAAAAATGTAGAATTTTTAAGTTTTATTTTATCTTGAATTAATGCAGAGACAATTCAAAAGAAAATCTGATACGATATATCAATATTCTATATGATGTGATATAAATCAAATCGATTGTATTGTTCTATAGTATTTTAGGCTCTATACGAACAAAAAATTGATCAATGTATTTCTTTGTATCACATTTCGATATATCGGATCACATCAGATTATTAAATTATTTTCTCCGCAACAACTCAAGATAATTTAATGGTAATTGATAGTTAAATTGTTTATTTTATGTGTTCTTGCAAAATACTTAACTCACAATTATGTAATTTTTAAATTAAATGGTGAAAAATTGGAAAACCCTATTTATGGAAAATCTAAGCTGGCCTTCTATCTAAATTAACGCCTTTGTTCATGAGGTATGTGTATTCAAAATTTGAGATCTCTATCATGAAACGCACAATTGGTCCATATAACTGCCAGACTATTAATCTTTAAAACGCATGGAACACCTACATTATAAAAAACTGCTTAAAATTATATTTGAAATTAATTTCTTTATAAAAAACTTATTTTATTTTGGAGCACTGATTTCATGGAAACATTATGAAAGCAAAATACCCCCGTTGCAGCATACCTGCGTACTCAGCGAATTTTCAACAGCATTCAATTTTTTTTAACTTCCCCCATAAACACCATAGGAACGAGGATGTTTGCTGCCTTAGGGTTATTGCAAGTAGATATAGGAAAATTCCCAGTGCATGTAACCATAGAAAACTATTGGTTAGTTTTTCTATGATGTAACTAAATTGCATCAAATTCTGATATTTTTAATTTTCCCATACATCCCATAGGGGTCTTGGGGTTGAGTAGGTAGGTTTTCCGCAATATAGGTGCTGTAAGTAAATATAAGTTACACCCTACCTAGTGAATGGACATATCAAATTTGATCAAGTTATGTCAACAAATAAGTAAGATACAGGATTTTGTTGATTCCCCATAAGAATAACATTGAAAACCTATTTTTGGATTTTCTCCATAACCTATTAAGCCATGTTAAAAATTCAAAATAATAATTTTTTGTTTTTTTTAGGCTCTTTTAAATAGTTTTGGTGAAAATTGTTTAATTTTTAAAACTTATGTCAAAAAATACCAAAAACCCATTTTTGAGCCTTTTGAAACCTCATAAAACCCTATTCCAATAGCCGGATAATGCTGGTTTGCAATTAAAATTATTCGCTGGTTAATTATTTTTCAATAAAATTTGGTGCATACCTTTATTAGATGTGAGTAACTAATATTTGCTCAAAACCCCCCATGGAAAGACGCCTACATATTAAATCCAATGTCGTTTTAATAGAAAACGAGTCGTTGCCAGTAGATACTCGACAAATACATCTCTAGTCTAAAGCTAGGCAGATGGTATGAAACTTGTATAAATTGAAAATAACATACAATCACATAATTAAATAAACTAATTGTCACTCCCTGAAACTCCGAATAAAAACTGCATGTTAATAAACACCATCCCATTTCCTAAGTCATCGATGTATTTGAATTTGAAAGTTAACTGATAAGTAAACAGAAAAAGTAAATTAATTCAATTGACAGAAGGGAGACAGGTTTGTTTTTATGAAGACAGCTATTTGTTTCATGAAATGAACCATATGTTATAGGTAAACTTACTAAATTTTGTCTTATATTTAATATACATGGAAACTTTAAAGTCCAATGGGGCGAAACACATTTAACTGAGGGTGACAAAAAATATTCAATGACGTCTACAGAGAATTCCATTTAATTTGACACCTCAATCATCAAAATCGGTTCAAAAATAAGGTAGTTTTGCTGCTCACAAGAAATTCCTTACGGAATTAGTAAGATAGATAACTGTATAGTGGCAGAAACAATAGCGAGAAGTGTTTGAACATAATCAGCTGATAAATTGACTTTCAGCATTTGTTTAATGCCACCTAGTAGCAGGTGTTGATTCGTCATATTAATGTTTAAGCTACATTTGAGGATTTAGCATACAACCCCCATTGTACGCTTGGAAAATGTTAACATCTTCATGTTGTTTATCCGATTGTAAGGAATTTTACATTCTTTAGGAAAATTTCCAAATGTCAGGAAGTTTTTATGATCAATATTTGTGTATTTTAAGCTCTCGCTATGCATATTTATTGTTCTTAAAACTATATATATTTTGAATAATATCTGTAATTATATTTAATTAACTTATGTATAATAAATGGCAATAATATTTGGAATAAAATGGAATATTTTATATTTTATTGTATGGATTAATAGTTGTATTGTTACATAACTTCATCACTCACTCATAAAACCAAATATTTTGTTGATTAAACATAACAACCATTGGAAATTAACTAAGTATGCAGGTCTGCTGCGACGGTGGTATTGTTGATTGTAAAGTTTTGAAAAAATTTTCCAGTTTTGAAAAATTTGAGTTAAAAATATTTTAAAATCGCCGCCATGTTTAAAGTAAACATAGGTAAAATCAAAAATTAACTAAAGGAAATTTAAAATTTCTGTTTCATGCCAAATATGAATCTAATACAACCATCCGTAGCTCAAATTATGAGTGTAAAAAATAATTTGTATTAGCGGCTTAAAGCATTTTAGGACAAATATTCACATTAACTTTTTTGTATGTTTTGGATTGCTGAATAACCTCGTAAAGTTTGGGACAGTTGAAGCTGGACACCCAGTATAAGTTTTAACAACCTTCAATACAATTTACATAGGTTTGCCTTGTACAGTAAAAATTTCCATTTATGACTCATTGATATACTGTGAAGGCTTATACCACATTCACATATAGACTGTTAGGCCGCTTTCACATTGGGTCGCTTGGACCGAGTGGCAGCCACTAACCCGTAAAAGTCGCAGCCACGCTTGTCATTTCACATATACGGTGGCTGCGACTGAGTTCTCAAGTTGCGAAAGTGACAGACACAGGGAAGGAGGCAGGCAGATGACGAAAACAAGCTGCGCGTGCATCCCAAAAGTGTGGTGGCAGGTTGAGTGGCAGTCACCGAGTGTGAAAGGCTCCGTATGTTTCAATGCCCCGCTAGCGACTTGAGTCGCTAAAGAGCAGGGTTGCTGCCACCGCCCAGCGACGCAGTTTTCTCGCGACCGAGTCGCTACCACCAAGGTGGGTCGCTGCGACGCACTAATGTGAAAGGCTCCATAAGGCTCAATGCATTTTCAACAGGTCAAGTGGCCGACGAGTAGCTGCCACTAGGTCGCAGCGACCCAATGTGAAAGCGGCCTTAATATGTATAAAAAATTACTCATTATTTATTATATAGGACCTATTCATGCCCTATTATGTATACCTGGTGTCCAGACCACCCGTACACCCCTTTTAAAATCTACAAAATTCATTTTTCACTAAAACAAATTGTTCCATTGTAGGTAAACCAGTTGCGCTTTATCCATTGATGATAATTTCAATGTACAGGGTGTACCAGAAGTAATCTATTCAGACCAGAGGTCATTAATTTTAAATATAAACCCCCACTTTTTATGATATTTTGGATTCTAGACATAATTTTAAGACTATTTTGTGAGGCCTCAAATTAGTGATTTAGTGATTTAGATTTAATGTATACCCGTAATCCTGACAATTTGGGAGATAATGGCAGTGGAAGTTTTGTTTTTCTCCATAAGAATAACATAGAGCAAATTTTCATATTCATTAACACTGAAACTTTTACCTTTAACATAACTGTACAAACATAAAGATATTTTATAAGCTCATTTTAAATAATTTCATCATAAAATACCGATTATCACATAATTAATTTTAATTTTCTATGATACCTTTAAAGTAATCTCCGCCATATTGAAAAATTTATGGAAAAATAGAAGTATTTACGACAAAACTAATAATTTATGATGCTAAAGTGTTTAAAGAAGAAACTAAGGCATTCTTACGCTAGGCCTTTTTAGTTTAACAGGAAATTTACAGAGAAAATGGATAAGAAATTTAGCCCCATGTTATTATTATGGAAAAAATTAAAATTCTACCTCCATTATCTCCCAAACAATTAGGATTAGAAGTTGTAAAGTTGTCTTAGAATTATGTGTAGAATCAAAAATACCATAAAAAAATGGGGGTTCGTATTTAAAATTAATGACTTCCGGTCTGGGTAGGTTACTTCTAGTACACACTGTACATTGAAATTATCATCAATGGATAGAGCGCAACCGGTTTACCAATAATGGCATAGTTTGATTTTATGAATAATTAATTGGGTTAATTTTAAAATGGGTGTACGGGTGGTCTGGGACACCCGGTATAGTTCCTCTACATATAGGTGTAGCGTTGGAAGGGGGTTGTGCCTCAACTTTTAGAAAAGTTTTAGCAAAAGGGGTAAAAGTTTAATACTGATAGTACTTCATGCCCTTCAATCCAAAAAAATGTACGTCACACTACACCTATTAATAAATTTTTATACATGATATTTAACTGGCAAAGGCGTAGCAAGGTGGAAGGAGGGAGTTTTGATGGGGCTTCAGCTTTCCTCGAAATCCTTAAAAATGACCTTCTCATATAGGAATTTTACATCCTAATCCCAGGACAACTTTAAAACTGGTTTATACTAGTTGCGAAGTTGACATTGGGTACAGCAAACGAAGTTGTCATAACACTGTGGTAAGTCTTTTGGCTGTCCACTATGACAATTTCCCTTCCTTCAAACCCCATTCATGTTCAAGACAGCGGGGGGTTAATGCGAACTGCATGGTTAATCCCTAGCTGGAATATATGTAGACGGCAGGGGGTGAGTAGAAATGCTATGGGCATGGAAACCCCTAGCTGGAACATATGTTCAAGACAGCAGGGGGAGAGGAGTGCGACGGGCATAGAAACCCCTAGCTGGAACATGAGTGGACAGTCTGTCCCATGCCTCACCCTTTCTCTTCCTTCAATATCCCATCCTTCCGGGGGCCTGCGCAAAATGCCCATTTTGAGGCAGACGTGCTCAACGGTTCGGCCGGGGTCTCCTTATCCACCAATAACAACAACAACAACATCCTTATGACCCTTCTGCCTATTTCTGCATCCTCCAAAATCAAACTATAGCTACGCCCTTGTAAACTTTCTTTAAAGATGATCACCATAAAATGAAAGTAGAGGTGGAAATTAAAAACATTATTAAAACATTTACAATTTCCTGACAACGTAGGCCTACTTAAAATTAAATTTTCTCCATTGAATATAGGTTTCATGCATTTATACCTGCTGTTTTAGTTATAAACAGGTCAATTTATAAGCATATTTTGATGCTATGACACAAGTAGGAACATTTTTATTAATAGGTCAGAAACAAACTTTCAGCGAGAAAGTTGTGGTGAGGTGAATTTCATCACATTATCAAGAAGTTGACGATAATATGAGTTGATTGTTGGCAATAATATTAATATTAATGAATAGAAATTACGGGGTGAGATGAGTCTCAGACTGAGATAACAGATCTAGTTGATCATTCTATAATTTCCTAGGAAAAAAATGTTGTACCCTATACATAACATTAAGATTTATATTGAAATTTGTAAGTAAATGCAAAACAATGACAAATTAACAAACAGCTTTGTCCACCACCAATTAAAATGGGTCTGTGTGAATGGTCGAGATTTTGTGTTGACCAATTTTTTGTCGGCCGATAGTTATCGGTGTATGTGGAAGAGACCTTAAAATGAAATTGTTTTTGTGACATTGGAGGCCTGTTAAAGCGGAGGCCGGTTAAGAGGAAGCCTAATGTATTTATATTTTCTGATCCAGTTCAAAGAATATTCTTTCCATATAATTAAGTTATTGAGGAAAATATTCTTTGAACTGGATCTGATAGGATCAAATATAAATACATCAGGATTTCTTTTAACTGGCTTTAATAGGCCTTCTATGTCATTAAAAGAAATTTTTGTAACCAAGTAGACCTAAATCCATTATTATAATAGAAGGCCTCTAGTCCAGGGTCAAATGGTTGGTTGCCAAGTAATCCAGCTGCAGCACTCCGGGAATTGAACAATTAATCAGCCATGGACATTTCCCATCTAGCCGACATGTGTCAACTGGTTTTCATGTTCTCTATCACTAAAATATCCCAATTCAATTGCCAATTTCATGACGACGCAGTACTAAATGTACTGTTTTGGATAGTGATCTTTCTGCTCATTTTGCCCTGTTCCTCAATGTCACACCCTCAACGGACCAACAACTGTTACGGTCAACAGACCATTCCTCCACCATAGTGTCCCATTTCCGCCCTATCACCTTTTGTGAGAGCCAATTTTAGGCTAAAACATTAAATCAGTGATATCATCCATTAAATGTATTTTCATTGCTACCACCGGTGTATCTGTTGTCTCAACTTCATTCAATTCCAGACCTTTGACAAAGGCTATTGCAATACGGAGTATGAACTTCGATAGTTCGACACTTTGTGGACTTAGAAAGTGGCGAACTATCGAAAATTCGAAACTATCGGGAGTTTGTGGGAAATGTTAATACAGGGAGCATAAAAATCTGTTGAATTTAAGAAACACTAAATAAATATTAAAAAAACATGACTTAATTAAACTATAATAGGACTATAGCCAAAATTAAAATCATTCACCATTTTGTTTACATTTTGAAAGTCCCCAACATTGACATTAAATCAATTGTAATGACATGCTAAGTTGTCATTTATACCTTTACAAGATGACTTGTCGAAATATTTATAAGGAGTGTCGAACTATCGAGAGTCGAACTATCAAGGTTCCTCCAACTCTCAAGATAAATTTTTGTGATATCTTTTTAAGCAATTTTTATTATACGTTTTCTGATTTTTAGCAATAGCGCCAAAACAATAGGTACATTTAGTTAACCCATATACAATTAGTCTTCAGTTTTGGTCCTACTGGTCTTTGCTCTAAGTTCCTTTTAAACATCAAAACAAATTTTCATGTTTTTTTATATTGAGTTTTTATTTTTAAGTTGAGGTCCAGTGACTGAGTGGTTGGTACCGTATACATTTTGTTTAGACTTTTATGTAGGCTAGAAGAAGAAAATAACTATTACAGTTCTACTTCTACCGATCCAATCGAAATTAGGGCTGAACCTTAATTGGTTTGGCTAATTTTAAAAATAGACGGAACTTTCAAATAATGACAGTTAGAGAATAGCTTACTCCTGCAGTTTACTCAAACAGGGTGTACAATCAGGGTGTACAAACTCAATGACAATTGATTGCATTAAATAGTAGAAAATACTCCTAGAACATGGTTGGCCTAAATAAGTTTCAAAAAAAGGAACAAACCACAGAAAAGCGACACAGGAACAAACCACAGTGATGAATCATGGCCAATAATCATAAATATTCTGGAAAATCAACAATCAGGATTCCTTCACTTTTAAGAACCTCAGGAACAGTCGGTTTTTATTTAATTTTTTTTAGTGTTTTTTGTTACAAAAGGTTTTAAATATGGTAGATTTACAAAATAGCAGGACTTTCCTGTCCACACAATAAGCATTGGATAAAATATTATCGGACGGAACTAAACAAAATATGTGAATAGCTCCCTCTAACCTGACCGATCCTAAATGCTTTTCAGGCCTACAAAATGAGTGACAAAACGTTAAAGGCAGTTTGTAACCAACTAAATAACGAATATTTTTTCTAAATGTAGTGTTGTTTACTACTTATTATTGCATAGGCCATAGAAAACTGTAATTTGACATATTTAAACGTACTTCAGTTAACCAACCAATTCGTTATCCAGTCGGGGTCTGGTCCTGAAATGGCCGTTTAAGTGAGGGTCCACTGTACTGTAAATCAAGTTCCAATATAGTATAGTTTGGTTATTTGGAGGGCTCGACAATACTGGTAACCCTCAATTTTAATACCTTGTAAAAAATAAAACGGTTGGGCCAAGCATGAGTTTTAAGTACAACCATGATGTATTAGTGGTGGGCTACACTTCCGTATACGCCCAGTGGAAATATCAATGAACCCGATATTTGATGGAAATAAAAAAATCAAATTGTAAAAGAGTATCATTGTAAGTATCAAATGAAAAATATTGATTTCATAAGAATATTTATATTCAGGATTACCGACTTTTTTTAAAATGTTACTTCATAAACAAAACCATTTAACCTGATCCAAAATAAAATAATTGAAACAGACCCAATACAAATCATGATAACAGCATATATAGATGACAACTTAACTGAAAACGTTTCCTAAATAACAAATACAATCACTGTGGGCTTAGCGGTAACTAATTTTTCCTATTATTTATATTTTTTATTTTCAAATTTATACATTCAACATCAAGTATAATGTAACATGACTTAAATTTAAAAATTAAAAAGCTACTAATCATACAGTATAAACTAAAAATTTTACAAAATAAAATATAGACCACCTGACTAAGCGTCAGATATGGCTCAATGTTGGAAGGTTAATGATACCAGGTAAAAAGTAAAAATTTCCATTTATGAACTTATAATAAGAAATTTTACATCCTTGTAATTTCAGCATCCTCCGGAATCAAATTGTAATTAAGCACCGTTTGTAGTGTGGGTCTACGTGTATGGCTTTAAAAGTATATCGATTTTGTCGCAAAGTATGATAAAAGTACTTTTACAGTTACGGTACGGTATATAGTTTATATTTTTGTTAATGTTCCTGCCCTATTGGCTAAGGAAAAAATTACCATGCCATACCTATAGCCTATAATAGCCTACTTAATTTTGTTGCCTATTCTCACATTTACTTTCCTTTAAGCCTACATAGTTCTTCTTAGTGGAGTTTATCTTTACAATAGGTTAGATTAGTGTAAATTTTGTTGAGGTCAATCCATTTGATATAATTTTGGATACTATACGGGCGAAACTTCATTATCCTACACCACAGTTATTATTGATGTTAAAATTTCGAATTTTCAATAATATTTTATCGATGATACAATAAGTTACTACACGATACGAATGTGACTTTATTAACTGATTTAGTTTTGTTCTAAGATACCGTACTCAAAAATACCTTTTGACAATAAAACAAATAAATTGCAAACAAGTACAAATTTTGAACTAATGTAGCCTTTAACATTATCAAAGAACAATAAAAAATACACTAACTTAAGTTATTTAACCAAGTTTATTTTGTAGCCTAAGTAATTGTATCTTAATTGTGAGAAGATGCACACTTCATTAGATCTAAAATTGTGTCACACAAATGATGCCAAATATGAATTAGAGAGGTATTTTTCTCTTTTGTACTAAGGGAATTCTAGGCCTATGCATTTTAAAATTTTTAAAAAACTATTGATTTTGATAAAAATTGCTGTCCATAAAAGTGACGGAGGTTTATGGTTAGATTATTATTACGGTTAGGTTTGATTATTATTACAATTATTTCAAATACTTCTTACCTACCTCAATATCGTTGTTGATTCAATTGTTTTCATCACACAATTTTAATCGCAAACTCAAAATGTTAACAACTGTAATAACGGTGGAGTAGCTTAACAAAGTTTTGTTTTTTTAATTTGATTCAATATTTATATTGATTTGATGCAATGAATATATTTTCATTTGATAGTTCCACCGGGCGTATACAGAAGTGCAGCCTAAAGGTGTGATAACACCAGAGGTTGACAACCTAAGTTGTCGACCTAAGTCATATAGCCTAGCCCTAGATATGCTACATTTAAGTCAACAACTCTTTTTAGTTCTTTGGCAAAAGTTAACATCTTTTGATTGTCTACCTAACTCTGGGCTAAACACATTTTAAGGTAGGCCTAGCTAGGACATGTTTCTTGAGACAAACTTTTGGTCTAGCTTAAGGTAGCATAGGCCTACCTATCTGTTATAGCCTGTCCTGTTGTAATAATTCTGTAATTGATGATGATGAAATGGGCACTTAACAAGTATAATCAGACACTTCTAGGCCTAAGCCAACCAATAAATTATGCGATTATGCCCTATACAACAAATATAGCCTACCTAAAAGCCTACTCACTCTATAAATTAATATTAAGTTATATCACAAGACTTTTTGAAAAGCAGGAGGGGCCTAGGCCTATTGATATTTTGAAGAGTTACTCTGTAAGTTAGTGCTAATCACAACTTCGTGTGGGGACATACATTGAATTAGCCTAATTTGAAAACTGGAGAGTAATTTGACTGATGCTTTGACATATTCATAGAATAATCTAGGTAATTCTAGACCTACCATGAGTACAAAATTTGTATGGAACTCTGCACTCCTAAGTGAAAATTGAGACATAAACAATTTACGTACAGTACAAAGGGGTGTCATGAATTTACTTATTCAACTTATTATACGATTCAACTTATTCAAACGTTAAAAACTTATTATACGAACTAACTGCCGAATTGGCGATGATACATAACTAACCTACACACACACCGACCAGACTGTAAATAAATAAATTGAACTTTTGACTCTTGTTTACACTGTTGTGTAGCCGCTGCCATCTCTATATTAATCGGACGGACATCTGACAGACACAAACTGTTTTATTTTTATTTTTTATTTATTAGTGTTTTTATGTGTGAGTTTAAATTGTTAACCGCTTTTTTTGTAAAATTTTCTTTTTATAATTGTTTGTTAACATCAAATTTATCTTTGCAGCATTCATAACCTTTTTTAAAATATTTTTTAAATAACAAATATTGTATTATACACTTTCGACAACAAAACAACAATGCCACCGTTTAACGTACCCTAAACAGCTAAACACCGCTTATTACGGCCTCCAATGCATTTCTTATGGGAAATTAAATTACGTCTCATTAGTTTATATTACTTAACAGAATAGCTTCAAAAAAGAAAGGGAATCTACAAATTACGCCTAAAATCTACTGTGAAAGTTTGAAGTCGATCTGAGGCTTCCTGCGAACGTAATCGTTGGACATTGAAATCGGGATTTATCACTACAGTGAGGTTGTCAACAGTCATGTATGAGGATTCTCTCCTCTTCGATCCGTTCATCCAATTAGTTTCTATTGTTGAGATGCTCACTACCTCGTTATCCAAATGCAGTTTTAAAAGTGTATTTAACAGTGCAAAATGGTCATGAAATTGAATACCTTTACACAATAAAACAATGAGTATGGAAATTCAAAAAAAAAAAAAAAAAAAACTAAACTTAACCAAATAAGAAACATGAAAAATCTAATTTAAAATAAAAATCTATTAAAATCACAAGCCCATACTATACAAATAATAAAGATATAAAAAATTATAAAAAAATTAGAATTTACACAAGTGGTTTCTGTGAACAATAACTCTGTGATATAGGCCTATTTTTTCCAATTATAGCCTACCTTCATACTACGACAAATTTCTCAAAAATACGACCACTAGGCCTAATATGATTTTAAACTTTTAGTATATCCTCATCACACTGAGACAGAGTTCATCACATATATGTAGATTTATTAGACATGTAATCATAACCCTCATCCGCATCTTCCACTTGTGACTTCCGCCCTGTACGCTCCTCAGGCCACTTCCCCCCTCGTCAGTCTGCCTAACGGGAGGACCTACGTCATGTTGACGTGGGAGATTCCCTGGTACTCCTGAGGTCGTCGGTCTGGTTGTGTGGGGGATTCCCTTTATCAGTTGGAGGACTCAGTTACAACATCGGCATAAGCAATAGTGCAATAAGGAAATTAGAGCGTGAAACAAGAATGCCGCCTATTGAGTAATATTACGTTTACCTGGAAAGCTTAACCGTTAATGGCCGACAACCAGCTTGTTAAAAATTATTTTAAAAATAGTGTATAGATGGAAGATAACAATACTGGGGGGCCACCAACTGGTCAATTTTCCAACCGGTCAACTTTGCATCTGGTCAACGATTTTAAATAAACGAAATAATATTAAAGTTTCGACTGGTCAACGTTCGAACCGGTCAACGCCCCTACTCCGACGCCCGCTACCCCTCTCGCGCCGGGCGGCGAGACAATAAAGCGCATACAGTCCGACCATCAGAGGACCCTGCCGGAGACCTCCGCAAGTTACAACTGGACAGAACGTTGTTCGCCACTTAATTAATTTCACCGCAAATGCAACCGCGCTGCATTTTGAAGTTGTCATGAATCATCTGCTACTGTACTGATTAAAATTATAACTGTAATTTGATTTGACAGCTTTATATTGTACTTTGTAATTGATGAAATCCATTTTAATGCTCATAAAGCCTTTAATGATTAGTCAACTGCCAAAAAGGAGTATGCTTAATCAATGGCCTAGTCGAATCTAAATCTGAAAAAGATACATGTAATATTTATAACTATCCAGTTATTTGTATTATTTACCACCATAAAATAGCACAGCCTTGCAATGTTACGAATAATATCTTATATAATAATAGGGCGTACTTAAGGGTCTAGAGAGAGAACTACAGAACGGATCGTTGTCGTTTTGGTATCAATGGATTTCTTACGGTCCCTATATGAAAGGAAAAATATGTTATCCCTCAGGAAAATCTTTATAACGACGCAAAATTAAAATTAAACCCTATTTAGACCAATCTAAGACGTTATTTTGTTTATTTTTTTACTGCTCCAGGTGATCTATATCCTACACTGAATTTTGACACCACCACTGATTAACTTTTTTTTAACAAAACGGACAACTTCAACTCTATGATAATTGAGAGATAAAAATTTTATCAAGGACACTTAATGTTGCAGTCGTTCTTAATTCAGTAAAATAAATATATTACCAGCTGATTCTTTAGTAAAATTTTGATTGCTATAAAGAGAGTTTATTTATAATAAACCTCATTAGTTGATCGTTATAAAAACATATATGTAAACAAATATTAATAAGTAATTTGTAAGTTTAAATACATAAATTTAATCGTCTATATTATAAATAAACTCTCTGTATAGCAATCAAAATTTTACTAAAGAATCAGCTGGTACTATATTTACTTTACTGAATTAAGAACTACTGCAACATTAAGGCCGGTTCCTACGTGGGCGACAGATGCGACGCTACAAGAGCGACCAAATTTCAAACAAATGTACAAGCATTGGAGCGTTCTTAGTGGGCGACAGCAGCGACAACAATTTACAATGTATAACCTTATGGCGATGCAAGCTTGTCGCTGGTGTCGCTCCCGTCGCTCTCGTCGCGTCGCATCTGTCGCCCACGTAGGAACCGGCCTAAGTGTCCTTGATTAAATTTTTATCTCTCAAATATCATAGAGTTGAAGTTGTCCGTTTTGTTAAAAAAAAAAGTTAATCAGCGGTGGTGTCAAAATTTAGTGTAGAATATGGATCACCTGGAGCAGTAAAAAAATAAACAAAATAACGTCTTAGATTGGTCTAAATAAGGTTCAATTTTAATTTTGCGGCGTTACAAGGATTTTTCTGAGGGATAACATATTTTCCCTTTCATATAGGGACCGTAAGAAATCCATTGATACCAAAACGGCAACGTTCCGTTCAGTAGTTCTCTCTCTAGACCCTTAAATACACCCTATTATTATATAAGATATTATTCGTAACATTGCAAAGCTGTGCTATTTTATAGTGGTAAATACTAAAAATAACTGGATAGTTAAAAATATTACACGTATCTTTTTCAGATTTAGATTCGACTAGGCCATTGATTAAGCATACTCCTTTTTGGCAGTTGACTAATCAATAAAGGCTTTATGACCATTAAAGTGGATTTAATTAATTACAAAGTACAATATAAAGCTGCCAAATCAAATTACAGTTATAAAATTAAATCAGTACAGTAGCAGATGATTCATGACAACTTCGAAATGCAGCGCGGTTGCATTTGCGGTGACATTAATTAAGTGGCGAACAACGTTCTGTCCAGTTGTAACTTGCGGAGGTCTCCGGCAGGGTCCTCTGATGGTCGGACTGTATGCGCTTTATTGTCACGCCGCCCGGCGCGAGAGGGGTAGCGGGCGTCGGAGTAGGGGCGTTGACCGGTTCGAACGTTGACCAGTAGAAACTTTAATATTACTCCGTTTATTTAAAATCGTTGACCAGATGCAACGTTGACCGGTTGGACAATTGACCAGTTGGTAGCCACCCAACAATACTTAATAATCTCGTTTGCGTTTTGAGTACATGACTTAGTGATTTTGTGATTTAGTTTCTTTTCATACAATACAAAAGTTACATTTAGTCCTATAAATCAATGACTTCCGACCAATCCAATATTGTGAATATCATTAATCACGTAAAACTACACGTCCTAAAAATGCTTTAAAATGCTCAACCCAATTTTAATAATATTCTAAAGGGAAAGCTTAAAATTTAATTTTTTGATAGCGCCCTTATTTCAAATACCTTATTTTAAGTGATTGTCATAATTTTTTTGCGAAAACAACTACAGACGAAGCCCTATCCAACGACACCAAAAACTTGAAAATCGGTTGAGAATTGTAGAAGGAATTCTCTTAACAAAAACGTTTTAACATATTAGATAAGTATAAAAAGTAGGCCTATACTTTAAAAAATCTACCCAATCCCTCATCTCGGACAAAAATACCATTTTTTGGTTACGTGTTTTGAGCGGCGAGTGTTCTGAGCGGCGAACCTCAGGTAGAAAAGGGTCAAATGGAATTTGCGGGGAATCCCTCCCTTCGACAGGGAGAAACTCGTGAGAGGCTCTGAGTGCAATACCTCTTAGGTGACTCTGACCTATATATAGGCCTACAGTCGCATTTCCAGTGTCTTTACATCAGTTCACTAATACAGTAAATGCAATACAATGTGAATGCCAATTCAAACAAGACGCATAGGGTCTTATTATTAAAAGTTAGTCAATATATGCCTATATTTATTAAACTTCATTAAAAAGTTAATTGGCGTTGACTAAACCTAACCTAACCTAAAGGAAATTTAGCACCGTTATTCTTCTTTAATATGACACCTTGCATTTGCATCGAGAATAACAGATGATTTTAGTCAGTTATAGCTAAAAAGAAATTTTATTTAAAATTATAAAATTTTTTCTTTGTTTTTGTACTTTTAGAAAAAATAAGCCAATCTCTATCTTAATTAATTATTTTTAAAACATGATTCCCGTAAACCTCTGCATCCATAAAACTCGCCTAGCGCTACGACCGCGGCCGCGAGGCGAGGTTCTCCCTGCCGAAGGGAGGAATTCCCCGCAAATTCCCTTTGACCCTTTTCCACCTGAGGTTCGCCGCTCAGAACACTCGCCGCTCAAAACACTCGCCGCTCGGTGGACGACACCCATTTTTTCGCCACCCCCCCCCCCCCCCCAAATTTCGACGACGCAGTCTACGTCGTAACCCCCCCCCCCCCTTTGGGCACCCCTGTTAATCTTTAAAGGCCGATTTTCCAAATACGTTTATTTTAAACATAGTTTAAATGTAATTAATTTATGTTCAACTTAAGTATGGATCAAACTTAAGACATAGACCATATGTCCATGTCAGCATGTACTTTTGTTTAAACTAGAGTTTTACTTTAAATTGACAAGGGAAAGCTATGACTTAAAGATCATGAACATCACAAACACATGAGAAGGCTACGGGTGCCATCTATGAAGGGATGTTTCGTTTATGGCTCCGTTCCTCATTGTCTGGGCTACATTGTATTTTGTAGAGGGAGGGCTTGTGGCATCACTCATTTTCGGGGGAAACTCTCTGACTCACTCTTCTTCTTACGCTAGTAAACTGCTCAAGACAATGAGGTGAATCGGGTCCCTCTGCGATGTCTCCGACCTCTCTTGGTATCATTCCTAAACATGACTCCAGGAATACCCGATTCATTGTACACAGTTAGAAATCCATTCAAGCATCATAGTATTATAGGATACAGTATCGTAATCATTCTTAGATACATTTTTTCAGCATAATGGTATTACGTTGGTTCTAATAGTTCGTAAAAAATATTTAAGCCCAAAGTCACAACAGCAATGCTTTTGTGGTTAGCTTAAAAAAAGCACTGATACTCGACATTTGTCCTGTGTATTTTACAGTTAAATGTATTCAATACAGGTTCCAAAATATCCACTCCCAAAATATCCAAAATATTCCAAAATACCCACTCCCAATTTAGAATGTTGGTCTTTTATTGTATAATTGTCCTGTAAATGCTTAACATTTACAAATAAAAATATGTTCTCCCGTTACATTAAAATGTTGTTTCCTTTTCTCTTCAGCAATTATTATGTGCCAAAAACTCAAAATTGGTTTCTCAAGACTGTTATTATTTCCAAATTTGATTCACCAAACAGAAGAGTGATTCATTGGAATCTGATAAACCACCCGATCCGATCCCGATTGACATAAACAACTAAATTTAACTCAAAAACCATGATCATCCGTATTTACGATCCCGACCTGATTATTATATTTACCGAAGGGAAGGGTTACAAAATGTCATAACATTTGAGGATTTGAGACCCAGAATGTTGAGAGGTGGATTAATTTGTGGCTAATGACCTGTGGAGATAATCTGGCCATTAACGCCCCCTCCACGGCGCAGACCCTTGTTCATTCACTAGTCCAGGATGTTTGTTGTTGGGATTATCGGCGCCCGTGGACAGTAAACCTAGGAGTCAATATCCGGGAGTCCAACACGCGACTCGGACGACTCAAGGTCCCGGTCGCAAGGTTCCGGAACGTGACAGGATAGGGGTAGGTGAAAGGGGGCGGTACCGTCTAGGACTGGGTTATATTTTGGTCAGTTGATTAAAGGCTGCGACACATTACAGGACTTTCCACCGGACCGTACATCGGACCGAGCATCGTTCGAGAATTGCACCGTATAGGGAGGTAAATTTACTTCGATCATTTCCCCGAACAAGACATCAAACCGAGCATCGCACAGGACAAATTCGCCGAGCGAGGTGAAGGAGGTTTAGAGAGAGGGGAATAGCGTGAGTGAGTGAGAGCGCCACAGGATGCTGTGGAGGGGTCAATTGAACGTTCGGGGCGACGCTCGGCACGGCGTTCAGAGCAAAATGACCACTGTACATCGAATTATGTGTACACCGGACCGATCTTTTCTTTGATGTTTCGCCTTAAAACCTCCAAAGCGCTTGACACAAAGCTCGGTCCGATGCACGGTCCGATGTACGAACCCCTGACACACTACCTTACTTGCTATATTTGCTCTGTACGATGCTCGGTTCGGTGCTCCGTCCGGTGAAAAGTCCGGTAGTGTGTCGCCACCTTACATAATGGTTAAAGATTATAGGTTTTCTCAGTATAATGTTTAGTGGTTTGCGCAACTCTAAAACAATTGCTGCGATTCAGACACTTTCTTGAACATTTAAGGTCAACAACTTTACGTTACGCTGATATGTCAATTTAATTATTACAGTTTTGTTGGATCAAAGGAAAATCCAGTTACATCTAGTAAGTTCTGAATAAAAATCCAAACTTTGGGAATGAAGTTCATTAATTTGAATTTTGTATTTCTTACATTTCTACAGTGACACAATATCTTTAGTATATCATCATTACCATTTATGTTAAAATGTTTGAAATTGAAAGCTTTGAAAACAATAAAATAAACTTTGCATTTTTGTGGTAGAAAATCACCAAATGTTTCAGTAGCACAACAAGCCACATTCCGCCTGCGGATTGACGTAAGATTAGAATGAGCATTAGGAAGGTATGTCCGGAAAATACCAGGATTTGCGCCCCAATATCGACACCCTCCGGTGTGGTGGTTCAGACTGAAAATCATCCAACCCATTTACAGTTTGGAAGATTTTGCAAATCGATTAATCTTCGTGGAAAATTTTGTGTGTTGTATAACGAACCGTGTTGGCTTGAGAAACCAAGAAGAAGATTGCCGTTCCTATATTTTATATAAGGTGGGATGACGAAACAGTTTATGATTTTTGGCAAGAAAAAAAATAGCGATGTCCATTGCTGACGGAATAGTATATTTCGTCACAAGGGCCGAAAGTGGCGTTTTGCCGGCCCCGAGATCGTGTTTCATGTTCGAGACGAAGTCGAGAACTTGAAACGATCGAGGGTTGGCAAAACGCTTTCGGCGCAAGTTACGAACGATATTTTTCATCACACTACACAATGCAATAAATATTATACTAATGAAAAAATATTTTATTGAGAGCCAAACAACTAAGCCAAGCATAACTACTAACCTACTCTAGCGGGATGCAATGTGTTTCCGGTTGCTAGGCAACCATTTCATTTCATTGTTGCAGTCACATGTTTTTGTGATACAACGTTTTGTGAATGTTTTTATGTAAGGTCTTGGCCAGCTGACTTTGCAGGCCTAGGCCGGAAAATTTTGCCGGCCTAGGCCGGCAAAACAGGTGTTTCGACGGTAGAAACGAGGGTCGAAAACAGGTGATATCGATGTAGTGTGATGAAAAAATATTACGTGGGCTACACTGTAAATCTATAGGCCTAGTCTAAGAACTGTTTTGTTGTTGGCATTTTGCAGTGGTTCATGGCATTTCAAAATAAAGCTTTAACAATATTTAATGGACTGCTTTACTTTTCTGAATGGATTGTGAATAGTTTTAGCCAGTTCTTAATTCATATTTCCAATTCCTAAATCGGTGAGTGGGGGCGCCGGAATTCTACCCCCAGGAAAAGTACCCCCATGAAAAAACGCTACGTCATTTTGACGTCACAGGTATGGGGGTAGTTTTCCGGCCGCGAACTTTTGAAGAGAATACATTATACTCTACTTCAATCATTGGTTACGCACTTTTATAATTTATTTCTATAATGAACAATTTAAGCAATGTTTTGTAAGTTTACTAGGAGTGGAAAACTACCCCCGGAATTCTACCCCCGGAATACTACCCCCAGCAAAACTACCCCCGGCAAAACTACCCCCGGATTTCTACCCCCGGAATACTACCCCCAGGAAATCTACCCCCGGAATTCTACCCCCGGAATTCTACCCCCAGCAAAACTACCCCCAATGGAATAGACCGGGAATCCTACACCCGCGAAAGTACTTCCACTTACACAATTCCTTAAGTATTTAACAATTGTTATTTTATGTAAGTGTTCTGTTTTTTTATTTCTATTATAAAATAATAATATGTTAAATTTACATTAATACAAACTTGCCCTTCGGGTGATCTCGTTCTCTACCCTCACTCGCCGTCAAGTTCTATAATAGGCCTATGCTTTAGTTTTATATTACCAATCTTCCCTTTATAGGGTTAATCCTTTACGGGCTTTTAGCTGTGTGTTTTTGAAAATGCTTTTTTGTGTGAAAATGTAATTGTGGGTGATGGTGAGTTAATTTTATTTGTCTAATGTTATATTTTACAATATAATAAACTACAATATAACAAACTAAAAGTATTATTATCTAAGGTATTTTTTTATAAATTGTTTGGAAAAATGTGTATGCAGCAACTGATAAAAAAAAGCAGAAATTTCCTTCAAAGTTAATTATTTTCAGATGTTACATAATATTTATTAGATGACAATGAAGGCCCTATGTGCTTCAAACCTGAAAGTTAAAGAGAGAAATCCGGAATAATAATATTCACAATAATCTGAAGGAATTTTGTTCACTCTGATCACTCCCCTCCGAGATGGACAAGATGAGAATTTTACTCAGCAGTAAAATTCTATTATCGTACTACTGGTTGTACTAGATATATTGAGTTATATACTTTTCAGACTATCGAGATTTACAAAACGTGAGTTAAGTTACATAAGCATAAATAAGTGTATCCTATCCTATACTGTAATACGAGTTAGTTATATATTTGTATGTATGTATGTTTGCACACGGATCTCAAAAACAGCTAACACCATTTTCTTCCAACATTGTAGATAACATAGTTTTGGGATGAATATAATATAAATACAGGTCTCTATGCAAGACAAAATATTATTTTTTTATAAACATTAATTCAAATTTTAAAAATTTTAACATTGGTCTTATGGAGTTAAAAAAATAAATAATGAAAACAGCAGACTGAACTGTCAAAGTACAGAATAGGCCTATGTGATCCAGTATAAACATGTAGTTTTGCATGGCAGCCAATTACTAAATTATTAAATGGTACTATTTTATGATGAAAATCATCTATAATTTTTTAAATCGTACTTCATACTGCTGATTATGAATATTTATAAGAATAAAAGTAATGTAAATGTTTATAAAACAACAAATCAATTTTTAGAATTACATTTGAATTTAAAAACAAAAGCATTAGAAAGAATAAAGCAAACACCAGCTAACTAACAAATTAGAATCCACGTGTTACACATTCAACATGTGTTTTAACAAATATACACGAGACCCGTAGGCCTACATTGAAACAGTCTAAAAGCACAGAAAAAGGAAGCTGAAAGGCGAGTGAGTGGAGCGAA
This sequence comes from Neoaliturus tenellus, assembly GCA_030545055.2. Taxonomy (NCBI): domain Eukaryota; kingdom Metazoa; phylum Arthropoda; class Insecta; order Hemiptera; family Cicadellidae; genus Neoaliturus; species Neoaliturus tenellus. The sequence goes on along the minus strand of JAQYXR010000040.1, from coordinate 264,467 downwards.
CGAGATCGTCTTGAACAAGAAATAAGCCTTTTTGCACCGGGCTGTCTGTAAATGATATTACTATCAAAAATATTACTGTTTAAGTTTACCGAGCTAATGCTTGGCCCCCAGGTGCTGAAAATTATAAACCTAATATCAAAGTATATCATGGTACGGTAATGTATATATTTTATTTGATGTCAATAAAACCACACAGCTAAAAGCCTGTAAAGGATTGAGGAAAGATTGGTTATATAAAACTAAAGCATAGGCCTATTATAGACTTGACGGCGAGTGAGGGTAGATAACGAGATCACCCGAAGGGCAAGTTTGTATTAATATAAACTTAACATTTCTATTATTTTATAATAGAAATGTTTTAAATACCAGAACACGTACATAAAATAACTATTGTTAAATACTTAAGGAATTGTGTACGTGGAAGTACTTTTGCGGGTGTAGGATTCCCGGTCTAGTCCATTGGGGGTAGTTTTGCTGGGGGTAGAATTCCGGGGGTAGTTTTCCGGGGGTAGAATTCCGGGGGTAGAAATCCGGCTGTTGTTTGGTTTGCTATAATGTTAATTTAGAGCAACCAAATTAAATAATAATGTATTTATAAAACTGGGGGTACTTTTCCGGCCGCGAGCCAAAACTCCATGCCACTTTAAGCTCCGCCCCTCTTGACGTCAAAATGACGTAGCGTTTTTTCATGGGGGTACTTTTCCTGGGGGTAGAATTCCGCTACCCCGGTGAGTGTGCGCTAAGCGGCGAGTCAATTTCGGTCATTTTGCAGACGTTTAAAAAAAAATTAACAGTGTCCAAACTACTAATGATAACCTAGTCATATGCATATTCATTTTGTTCGGAAAAAACGTAGATTATTTCTAAAATAAATTAAATGGTTGGTACGTTTTTTACAAAATGTGAAAAAAACAATTTTTTTTTAATTTGAAATATTTCTCAAAAGTAGAGTGCTAGAACTTTTACACTAATTTTTGTATAGAGAATCGAAGATGTACAAAATATAGGCAATTTATTTTCCTACGTGTAAATATGTTTAGTTTGTTAGAAATATTTTTTTTACAACTGTTACGGGGAAATTACGGCAAAAGGGAAAAATTTACAAACGTGCCCTGTACATTTGAAAGATAAAAATAAAGTAAATAATATATACATATTATTACAGTAAATGTGCAATATTACTAAACTGTACAATATATTTATTGGAAATAATGCGTTTTTGTACTATAAACAATTTCAATCTTCGCTTTATACGTGTTTCAAATTTTTCTTTTTATTTTCAAAAAACTTGATTTAATTACTCAAAGCTTCATATAATTTTTATACAACATGATAATACGATCAATTGTACATATTTTTGTAGTACAGATCATTCTGAACAAGAAAATATACATAAGTATAAGGAAATAATAAAAAAAAAATCTTAAGACATTTAAGTGAATGGATGCACTGGTCGAATTTAGAACAAAAATCTACCCCTCACGCCGTATTCCAGCAAAATCTGCAGAGATTACTTCAAACCCTCTCTGTGACTTAACCTTACAAGATAAACCTATCTTACCTATACATAATGCATACTCATTATGTTCACGAAAGCACTTGGCATTTAAATAAAATAAAATAAAACTAATCGCTGCTAGTATATCATTAGCAAAATGCAATCAATTTTATAAATCATTTTGAAATATTTTTTAATTAGACTACTATAACTCTTACAATATTTAATTTAAACTCAATCTAATGCATAATAAACTGTATTTAATTTATTTCTCTACATATAAATGTGTTTGGTTTATTGGGAATAATTTTTTTTATCCTCAGTTATTCATACAAATAGGTAAAATGGGCAAAAATGACAAACTTAGGTTGCCTGTTTGACTCAAAGAAATTAAATCAAAGCATAGGTAAATATCAAAAGGACTTAATATTTTACTAAACTTTACAATATATACACTTATGAACAAAAAATAACTGTTTTTCTTTTTACTTATCATGTGTAGGAAAACATAATTTGTTCTTGACAAAAACCCTATTTTAGTTATTAAAAGCAGTTATAATTATCTTACAATTTTACGATAAGATAACTGGTACATTTATTTGAAGTGCATATCTTCCTGAACAAGAATATATACATATATACAAGTAAAATATAAAAAATATCAAGGTTCCTTAAAAATGTTTGGGATGAGACGTGTAAGGTTTCACACCGGCAATAGATAGAATGGCCTAGGAATACAACTATTTCCGTATTCTTCCACAGAACACCGGACTCACCATAGAGGAAGGAATCACTTCTAATATGTATAACTGTTTCTTAGGAACAAAATTATATGATTTATAACACGCTAAACTCATTATTAATTGTTTTAATAGGTGATTTATAATTTGCCGTATTTCCGGCAAATTGGCCAAACTATGCACCGCACATTTTAGCTGATTTTAAATATTATTTTTCCTATTTTCCAAAATCATATGACAAATGTTTATCACTGAAAACGAAAGAAGACCTAATGCTCTTTTCAATCATACCAACGGCTTTTTGATAGTAAATAAATACAAAAAGTAAAATTTTTTTAAAAAACATATGTTTTAGACGTTTCGCCGTTTTGAGCCGGAAATGGCTCGCGCGCTAAATTTCGTTCAAATTATAACACGAATTGCGTCGATCTCTTAATGCTACAAGGTTCGATTATATACGAAAATGAAAGTTTGGAATATTCTCTTTAAAATGGTATCAATATTATTACATTTATTGATCATTTTCCATGTGTAATGAGTAGTTGAACAAAAATTGACCTATATTGCCGGAATCCGGCAATTGACGAATTTCGCAAAAATGAAATTGCCGGATATCCGGCAATGGCCGCTTCTAGGGTTTAAAATCGTTATGATGTGACAAATATAAATAAACGCTAAATATTCAATACACATATAGTATAGGATAGCGTCGTGATAAATAAAAGAAGATATTTATAATACTTTTTTTTACTTTAAGAAAAAAATATTTACTTAAAAAAATAATAATAATAAACTGAAGAAATATTTAAATAAGTTTGGAAAAATCTGAATAAAGGCGGCATGAGGAACCCAGACAAACTAAAAATTTTAAATTCCGGTGCATTAATAGTTTCCAGTTGAATCTTATAAATCGGTAAAGTAAAATCTTTTATTTAAACATGTTATAATCAAATCCGAAGGATAAGAACAATTTTAAATTTCACGTGTAGCTTATAAATTCCCTATGGAACACCGGAGGTGATCCCTCCCAGCGTAACTTTCGATTGAGATGGCGAATCCATGTTCATAATAATAGCCCCTAACACACCGCACGTTGACCCTTACATGGGACCAATTAGTTCTTGGAATTCAGAGCGGAATTCAAAGAAGCTGTTAAGAAAGTGAAACTGTAATGAATCACTCCGAATGATTCCAAATTAACCAACATAGGATTCGACGCAACTAGGAGGAATAGTTCAATAGCGTATTGCTTTGGGGACAATTACTTGTAGTTCTAGCCACCAAGCTATCTAGACCGTGATTCAACTCAAATAAAACTATATCAAATAAAACCCTGATTAGGAATATTTTGCATCAGTTTTGCGAAAAATACGGGATTATTTTTTCTGAGCTAATGTTATTTTTTTAATAAACTATGTAGACTATGTAAAATAAATTAATTATAAATCAGTACGCTTATAACATCACTGATCCGAAATTGTTATTCCATCTCTACCTAATCTCTCAATCTGTTATTTGAATATTATAGAGAAAATAGTAATGTTTAATTAAACTTCTCAAATTTGATAATTTATGCAATGCTCCCTCACATTCTTTCCTTTTTAACGGCCACTTTATATCACACCTCCCACCTCATAAAAATACTAAAAGAATATGTTGAACAATGTATCTCCAAGTGGTTATAAAGAAAATCTTTATTAAAAGAATTTCTAAAATCGTTCAAGAGCCCATACATTGATTATATTCGAAAGATTTGCATGGTTTGTGTCTTTAATTAAAGATATTAACATGCATATGACGCAACAAACATCAAAATACGTTTACATTTCGCCTAGCTTATAAAAAAAAAATACCCCCGTCGCAGCAGACCTGCGTACTCAGCGAATTTCCAAACGATATTGAGATATCGTATTTTCTCCATAAACACCATAGGAATGGGTATGTAATGAGATAACGCCTCATCTCAGCTAACACGACCAGCAGCCTAGACAAGAAAATCAGGGTTTTTAACAGAGGGGAAAGTTGTAGGCCATTAGTGAGTGAGTTCGCTACCAGAGCGCAGCACTTAACAGCTGCTCTTAATTTATAGAACATTTTTTGGCAATTAAAGGGCTGAAAAATACACTTTTCAGTCTGCACATATCATCTATTTTTTACATATTCTAGTGTATTAACAAGTTTGTTAGTAACTTATTTATTTTGCAGGTTTTACTTTACTCACATATCGGCTATTTGTCCGATCCATGATCAGTAACAATTGAATGGATGTTTTAATTACGTTTTTAATTTTATTCTTCTCCATAAATTATTGACTTTAGGTTTATATCAAAGTCGGTAAGTCCAACTACGGCTCTTGATAGGAAGACAAAACTTCACAAAAATGGTGCTAAATGGAAAAGAGAAAATGAAAATAAGCAAGTGTGGAGCAGTCTCAGACCGGTAACTAATCTAAAAAGCGATTCTACAACTAAAACTCAATTATTTGTGTTGTGAATATTATTTTGATTTTAATGTGATTCTTAAATTTCAAATACTTTTGAAGTGATTCTAGTTAATCCAAAGGTTATGGTTTAGTAAAGTGTTGCGGACATTTTCTATCACTGATTAGTAAACCAAATTTACGACGTTTCGGGATCTGGAATCTGATGCCCTCTTCAGGTGGAAGAAATACCTAAAACATAACAAAGTCAGTAAAAACACGCCAAGCGAACCTGGAGTATTCCTTAGCCAAACCTGAAAACAGAAAAGGCAGTCTAATTCAAAGGATTGGAATATAGGAGATGGTATAACTACTATCTTTTACAAGCAACTGATTTGTCAATCTCTACATGGAGGTAAAGATAGCCTTAATGAAGTTTGATAAATTATTTTTGATAATGTAAAATAATGAATTTAAGTTACACCAGCTATTATAGATTCCAGAAGAAAAATGTGTCACTTTCTCAAGTTACTTTTATAAATTGATTAAAAGTATAAAAGCAAATTACAGTATCCATCAACTAATTATGGGGTGCAGACATAGGCGTGCCCAGGACTTCAGTAGTGGTGGTGCCAACTGGGAAGAATTGAATCTTTACTAATGATATAGATGTACGTATGTATGGTATGGTATTGAATTGATATTAAATCAATGGATTGGTTGTTTTGAATAATAAATCAATAAAGTATACAACCTTATATTAGTAACTTTTATTTAAATCTAAGTACACAGAACTTGAATAATATTAATAGACAAACAAAGCAAGTTGTTTTATGTAAAAAAATCAAGTTAAAAAGGTTTGAGTTGTTTTGTTATTTGAATTTAAAAGACAAGACTTTGGTTAAACTGGTGGCCGAGCAGCCGAACTATCGCTAGTAATAATCGATTTTTGCTACATTCCAAAAATAGAGTCTGACTTAAAAAATATCGCAAACTGAAAATATTACAAAATGAGATAAAAACTAGGCCTGTAGCAAAATGAGACAAAAATTATCGTTAAATGAGATAAAATCCATCATCAATAAATAAGAAAAGCTATATCTAAAGTGAAGACAAATTATCGTTTAATATAGGCCTAAATAAATTGATAAATGCCTTACCGAGCTAAAACATAAAAAGGAGTCTAAAAGCTTAGGCTAGGCTACGTATCTCACAAAACGTCAAATAGTAGGCATACACGTTTCACATTTTTTATAGCGTCATCCGACGGTCAAAAGCAACTCTGTTTTTCCATTTTCCCAACTATCATAATTTATTTTAATCAAATCATAAAATTAGTTCATATTTCAAGAAAGCCTAAAATAAATTGATAATATCATTGTTGCCAGCTCCAATTTATGTGCGCAAATCTGGTTTGCACAAACCAAATTTTACAGACCATCGTAACGTGTAAACGGCAGATTTGCGCAAACGATTGGATTGGATCGAGATCAATTGGATGTTGGAAGGTTTGTGTAAATTTTCATCAACCATGCGATCAAATTGGAAGGTTGGAACGACAGTTTGGAACGTGTAAACGGTCGTTCATGCCATTTTGCTCAAAGCTAACCTAAAATCAGTGTTCCCACGAATCAGTTCAGTGTGCGCTGTTATACCCTCCCAAGCGTCATGGCCGAGTCTCGTGAATTTTTAAGAGTTTATTAAGTTCTAACTAAGCTTAAAAGTTCTACATAGCGTCATAGTTCTACATAGTCATCCTCAAGTAATTTCTCCAATCATTCGGTTCATCGTGCAATTCTCTTAAGAACCTCAATCAGGCCTATTAGCAAAATTTGCTTCGTTTCAGAAGCCAAGACAAATATACACCATTTACTCCTAGGTTTTCGTATTTTCCGGGTTACTATTCTTGCTAAACAAATTGCATACACAGACCACAACATCACCTCCTCCATGATTTCGATCACAAAAGGTCTACTGGCGTTTGCAAATCAGAAGGGAGGTTTGAGTATAAATAATATCGTAGAGTCTAAACGGTCGCGCCTGTGGAAACCTGATTTGCGCAGATATTGGAGCGTGTAAACGTAGCTTTAGCTCCCGGAATCTGTCGGGTTTATGAATGCGGATGCGGCCGATGGTGCGAGCAAATTCAAACTTTTGGAATAAATTTACATCTGGCCTCGCTTTATCACGGACTTGGGTATTTTCTTCTCTACCAGTAATTTAACAATATATCATATTACTTGGCCTTTCAACATCGTTTTTTTACGGTATTTTTTACTTTCGCAAATATGGATATTAGAAAATTATCTCACCTTCTTGTTGTTGTGCCTCTTCAGTTTTCAAATTCTCGACATTCTTTGCTTTCTTTAGCAACCATTTTTAAATAGTAAAGCTCTTCCCAAAATTAAATTAATAAACCTACTTCTTTACACACTGAACACCAAAGCCAGACTGAGTCTACCTAACTGGCAATCCGGCCGCTGGTCTACGCCCTACACCCGCTAGTAGCGGTGAACTGATAGTTCATTTACGAATTCGTCGCATTTTTTATTTGAAAGTTAGTTTAATATATTATATTTGATTAATTACTAAATTAAAGCTAAATTTTAATTATCATATAAGAATTTGTTTTGAAATAGAGTCGCTAATTATTTTCTGTTGTTCTACTAAGTGAAAATCGCAATTTACAGAAACCAAATCTGGATCTAGTGGTGGTGCCGCGGCACCAGTGGCACCACCCGTGGGCACGCCTATGGGTGCAGATTGAAGTGACTGTTAAAAAAAGAGACGTGAGACTGATAGGTGCACGTAAGGGAAGGGTTATTGTTGAAAGGTTGGAGACAAACCTATTAAAGATGAAATGTCTGCAATCTCAAAGCACAGGATCAAAGTCTAACATGTTAAGACCAAGTTTTTATAAAGTTTTCTGCATTAAGACCCCATATTCGCGGAACCAATGTAGGCAGACGCCATTTCACATACGAATCAGTTCGGGGACAGATCGACCGATTAGGAATATACTTTCCTGAACCGGTTTCAGTCGAACTCAGCTGTAAGTCTCTGTGTATCTCGCTGAAAATAATTTGATAACTCAAAGGTGTGAAACTCACATGATTGAACCTTTGATGGAAACCAAAGGTTCTTCTTTTGGAAGGAAGAGTTAAAAGTTAATACTAAGATTATTTGTTAGAATATACCATTACATATTCGGTTTGTTAAAAAAATAGCCAAGTTACTTTATTAGTTACATTTGTTTAGGCTTCAATTTCGTCACTGATGTCAAATTTGGGTTAGGGCCTATACGCTAGTAAAAAAATTGTCTATTACAATGCATAGCTTGAATGCTGTGGAGCAGCACAGGTCCTTTCCTAGTGTTTGATGAATATCCTGAATGATGGTTCGGTGTCTGATGTTATAAGAGGATAACCATTTAGTTTAACAGTAATAGTAACTATGATTCTCTCGGCGTCATGGTATGAAAGAGTTTTGACATTCCAGCCTTTGTTAAAAAATAATGAAAAGCTAACGAATTGAAACGGGTTAATCTGCATATTAATAGGCAAGCATGTTTCTTTTCCTCCTTTTCTTCTCAGTTGGTGCACAACCATATTAGGTAAAATGTTAGGTGCATAGTTAGAAAGGTAAAATACCCCCGTCGCAGCAGACCTGCATACTCAGCGAATTTCCAATGGAATCTTGGTATATTTTCTATTTCCCCATAAAATCCATGGGGATGAGAGTATGTAGGTTTGCCGCCATATGGGTTTTGTTGATAAATATAAGTTAAACCCTACCTAGTGAATGTACATACCAAATTTCATCAGGTTATGGTGTTCTTTTTATTTTCCCCATAAACCCCATTGGGGTGAGTACGTAGGTTTGCCGCCATATGGGTTTTCTAAGCAAATATATGTTAAACGCTTCCGAATGAATGTACTTACCAAATTTTATCAAGATATGTCAATAAATAAGCAAGATAGAAGGTTTTGTTTATTTCCCATAAGAATAACATGGAAAACATAGTTTTTGGATTTTCTCCATAACCATTTAAGCTAGGTAAAAAATTCAATATACTGGATTGTTTGTTTTTTTAAGCTCTTTTAAATGGTTTAAGTTAAAATTGTTGAATTTTATACAAAAAAATAAAAAAAGCCAAAAACCCATTTTTTACCCTTTTGAAACCCCATAAAACTCCGTTCCCATGGTCCGATTATTCTGGTTCGCGAACTCAACCTAGCAGACGCTGGCTTACATGGATGTACCAAATTTCATCAAAATCGGAGGGTCCGTTCAAAAGATATCGTGTTCACGGACACATATATATATATATATATATATATATATATATATATATATATATATATATATATTTATATATTTATTTATATACATATATATCAATTTGACCGAACGGTGTTTTTGGCTTCTAGGGACCTCAAAACGAAAAAGTATCATGGTCCCGGGCTTAGGTCTTACCGTGACTACTACCGTAATAGCGTATTCCCTATAGGGAAATTCGCTAAAATGTAACAAAACAGGAAAAACGAATGTTTTATTTGTACAATTTTATTACTAATTGGGTCCAGATCAACTGACATTTTGGTAAAATTTTTACCAGTCGGAGATCTCTAGTAGTGTTACAGTCTTCATCTTGAGTCTTTACGCCAACAAGGTTTGGTGGGTGCGTCACAGCCCCGTGAACGTAAGTTGGATGCGTCACGACGTCACATTAAATCACAAGGGCCATGGGTCACACTGGAAAATATCACATTAGTGTCTCATTACTGTACATGACGCTCTACTGGGGTGCTAGTTGATTTAGGGAGAAACTGCTCAATTTGTAACTTTTATTCATCTATGGGGGTGGAATCGAAGGGCAGGGTCGAGCTGCGCCAATGGTCAGTCAAGGTCATAAAAACCAGGGTTGAGCTCGGCCGACGGTTGGTTTGGGTCCCTCGGGAGGCAGGGTCGAGCTGCGCTGATAGTAAATTTGTGATATGCCTTCCATTGTTGTTCGTTCGTGTTAATAATTATTACTTTTACTGTTTACCAATATCGTACCAATATTTACAGTCAACTGAAGAGTAAAAAAATGACGTTTTTGGCTTCTAGGGACCTCAAAACGAAAAAGTATCATGGTCCCGGGCTTAGGTCTTACCGTGACTACTACCGTAATAGCGTATTCCCTATAGGGAAATTCGCTAAAATGTAACAAAACAGGAAAAACGAATGTTTTATTTGTACAATTTTATTACTAATTGGGTCCAGATCAACTGACATTTTGGTAAAATTTTTACCAGTCGGAGATCTCTAGTAGTGTTACAGTCTTCATCTTGAGTCTTTACGCCAACAAGGTTTGGTGGGTGCGTCACAGCCCCGTGAACGTAAGTTGGATGCGTCACGACGTCACATTAAATCACAAGGGCCATGGGTCACACTGGAAAATATCACATTAGTGTCTCATTACTGTACATGACGCTCTACTGGGGTGCTAGTTGATTTAGGGAGAAACTGCTCAATTTGTAACTTTTATTCATCTATGGGGGTGGAATCGAAGGGCAGGGTCGAGCTGCGCCAATGGTCAGTCAAGGTCATAAAAACCAGGGTTGAGCTCGGCCGACGGTTGGTTTGGGTCCCTCGGGAGGCAGGGTCGAGCTGCGCTGATAGTAAATTTGTGATATGCCTTCCATTGTTGTTCGTTCGTGTTAATAATTATTACTTTTACTGTTTACCAATATCGTACCAATATTTACAGTCAACTGAAGAGTAAAAAAATGACATTTAGGGCGGAATTCACAAACCTCCCTCAAACCTTCCTCACCTCTAACCGTCCTCAAACCGGCCTCAGACCTTCCTCAACCCGGCCTCAAACCTTCCTCAATTGAAAAATGGAATTCTCAAACCTCCCTTAAACCTTCCTCACAGTGAGAACTGCCACCTGAACAAAACAAAATACTCCTAAAAATGTTTTTATATCAACAGAAATAGACTACTAATCTATTTGTAACTTTTCTATTGGGTTTTAATTTTTAAAAACATTAAACTCAAATTAATATTATATGACTATTGCTCTTTAACAATTAAAATAGTGAATTAAAAATTCACCCGTTGTTTTGGGGAAATGTGAGATAGTTGGTAGACATGGCACATATGCCACATGTTTGGGAAATGGAAGTGTTTTCAATATTCGTTTACAAAGGTAGTGTAAAGTAGCTTTCAGACCATGAGCTGCTATTTATAAACCAGGCGCAGGCTTATATTTCTCCTCTAACGATTTGTTTTAAATTTGAAGAAGATAAATATGTTTTATTCATATTTTAAATAAATATATTTTTATTTCACTTTCTTTTATCTGGCATATATAGGATACAGTTATTACAAACATATTACTACAACCACAATTGATTCTTTTGTTTAGATCTTCCATGGTTTTTGTATCCAAAGTTTATGGGAGTGCATTAGTTTTTACCTATATTAATAAATGTAAATGTCAATTTTTAATTTACTTGTTTATTTCTCTATTAATACATTTATTTTATGGTAGATTGCACTAGAGGCAGACTAAGTTAAGTTGGTTGCACGAGACGTGAGACAGACCGCCAGGATTTGTGCTATATATGGGCAGTTTAACAGCCTGAATTTGAAATGAAGGCCTTCTGACCTTAGTATTGATTTTACTATATATCACTAAAATGATTAATCCACTCCATGTTGCACAAGATAGAGCCAATTTGCCCATATTTAGAACAAATTCTGGCAGGCTGTCTCACGTCTCGTGCAACCAACTGTATGCTAAAATTTGTAGTTGGCCAACACAATTTGATAGGTGTGTTTCTATGTATTAAAAGAATATCGCACAGTCAAACGGCAATGCATGGCGTTCTGCATTCGTAAAAATTTTGTTTTGTGTTTTAGTTGTATATGGATATGTTTTAGTTGTTATAGTTCATGGAAAAAGATGATTTAAAGAAAGTCATTTGTAAAATGAAATTTCTCTGTTCACGTTTTTGTACAGCATCACCCAATCAGGTTTCATGGCCAGGCTGGATTTAAGATTGTGCAGTCAAAGATTTGCTTAGAATATTTTCCCTTAAGTATCTTATTACATTGTAAATATGAAGTACAATTTATTTTCGGACAAACTACTTTGAGGGATATGGAGGCCAGAAGTACACAAGCATATTTTGGTACAATTCTTTCAAGCCTACTTCACCTACAGGGCTGAAATTTCGGTTGTATAAGCCTACTGGATCAATAAATCTTTAGAACTTAACATCAATTTAATTACAAGACTCACAGACGGTAAATAAAATACCCAAAAATGACAGCTTTAATCAATACACTTTTCTTTGGAGTATAAAAAAAAAACTGCAAAACACCTTCTCTATTAAGGTTGATCACCCGCGCTTTTTCTAATACACAATGCATGAGAAACGTTAACACCCGCAGCGGCGCACGGCGTCAGGGCCTACAACCCCCGCCACGCGGCTACACAGCCATAAACGACCTTATTTTATTTTTTACTACACCCTTTTCATGTTGGCTTAATTTTTCTAATCAAAATTCTATGGTCTTGAAGGTCCACTAAAACATAAATAAAATAATATCCACATAATTTATTCAGGAAAAATATAAAGAACGAAAGTTATTTTAATACAAATGTAGGGTAAAATATAATTTTCGAATTAATTCCAAGGTAAATAAATGTCCTTCCATATAGTTTCATGAAATTTAAATATGTTTATAACAGGTAAGACAAAGTTTCAAGTAATTTAACATTTGTTGACACAGACACAACATAACCTCAAAATATATTTCTTCACTGTGTTTTGTTGTAAACAGCTGTTCCTTAAACCGGCCTTAAACCGTCCTCTAACCTCCCTCACACAACTACTTGAGGGAGGTTAGAGGAAGGTTGGAGGAAGGTTTAAGGAAGGTTAGAGGAAGGTTTAGTTGAGGAAGCTTTGAGGGAGGTTTGTGAATTCCGCCCTTAGTATGTATGCAGTTTACCTAGTCTTCGTAAGCTGTCTGGTTGAGAATTACATTGAATATAATTCTTTGTTCCCGCCAAACCATTGAGTTTCGTCGTCAACATCATCTTAGCGGACAACGGACAACTTGCCTGTGAATCTTTTCACGCAAACTTATATGAGTGGTTGAACTGTAAATATCGCACTTCACGACCTCGCGGATATTATCTCAAGTGATATCAAGGACTGGTATCTTCATTTAACGGACGCAAAAGGTATGCTGTGTTATAAATATTTTACGCAAATGCAATTAAAAATATCTATCATAACATTTTACCTTGTAGAAATTGAAACGATTTATAATTTTAACAATCTTTAAGCCTTTAAGGCATGCATTTAAGAACCAATTGAATGTTTTAATGACTTCTATTAATTTGTCTGCTTCAAGGAATGGACGATTTAATAATATTTTTTCTTTGTTAGAAATGCGGATTGAGGAAATTAAAACAAATACTCGCAGAAGTTTTGCGTGTGCGGTGCAGTCAGGTGGATTGGACTTTTCTTTAGGGTTATTGTTCTTTTTATGTTGTTTGTTTTGTCGCAGAATATTTTGGCCTATTTCTTTCTTTTAAGGTTGGTTTTGCATTAATGTACGAAATTTTACTGCTTAAACTAAAGTGGTTCAAAAGTTAGAAAGTTACGGGTATTTATAGTGCCACACTGTATGTAGAGTCAGATATGTATTCACGGTTCACACCCGTGTTGATAGTAGTTGTTGCATTGGTGTGTTAAACTTGATATATTACAGTGTTTTTGCACATACGGTAAATGAATACGGTAAACGCTAAACGCTATTTTATTTATGGTTGATTTACCTAACCGTTGATCACTTTTCAACAAGTTTTTATAGCTTCAAGCAGTAGTTCTAGGCTGTTTATTAGGGGTAATCATTGCCAGCTGGGACCGACCGTTCACTCCTCCTCACCTCTTGAATATATATCGTATGGCTCATTTAGCCAGCCACCATGGTTTAAGAATAATAATATAAATTCTGCGGTGCAGAGCACCTGAGTCAGTATAAGTAAAAATCTAAACACTAACAAATAAGACCTCTCTTTATAGAGATAAATCCAGGGCGCTAGAGCTTTTAAGCTTATAGCTTATAAGCCATTGCAGCCCAGCTTCACTTGAGCTATGCGGACCGGCCAATCCTTCGGGGAAGGCACTCAGTGGGCACTCTTCAACTATGTGTTCCATAGTTTGACCTCTTGAATCATCCTTCCAGCTTATTGCTGTCCAAATACGGGTTTCAATCGGAAACAGAAAAAGGGCTATCTTCGACGATTTTAGAATTTGAGGTAACTCGATGAGTTCAAAATGCAATATTTTTATTCCTTGCTCTCTAGTATACAAATCTTGAAGTTAATAAATATTTTGTATACTGTATTTAAGCCCTGTAACAGTCAAAACCTAGAACCGAATTAAAAAACAAACATACTAAAGACATTTTTTCTAAATAAAAAATACAATCTATCTATATATTAATACGCAAGCACGTTTCATTTCCTCCTTTTTTCTCAGCTCGTGTGCATTGTAGGATAAATCTGCGAATACCGTTAGAAAGGTATAGTCCTGTAGATGAGCAGAATCATATTCTAATTCACATCGGACTCCAGGGCTACGCCCCACAGGCTTTCAAAGTTCCAATGTTAATCTTATGGAGAAAGAAGAATTGAATGAATCATTGGACAGCTGTTGTAAAAGAAACTGCTAGAAAATTAGAAAGAACAGATGTTTTAGTTGTAAAATGTTTATATCAACTCAAATTTTGATCGAATTTCGATCAGGAGGCGATCTCTAGTATATATAATTCCGTAAGCGAATCGGTCCCCACGAAATATCTCGAGTTAGATGAAAGATAGGGTAACGTATGATGGCTCATATTAAAGCTTGAGGTCCAAGGACGCAAGGAAAAATACCAGAATTCCCAAAAAATACCTGGGCTTCGCCCCAATGGACCTTGAAGTTTCAATGTTAATCTAATGGGAAGAAGATTTTTATATCTGCACGTGTGATTAAGCAGATGTTCCAGTGTTTATATATTTTTTTATCATAAAATCAGCTGGTTACTGAGCAGATACATTGAGTTAAGATAACCATATAATAAGAACTTTTGAAAAGTTACAATGCACTACAAAAATGAGAACACTTACAGTCATGAACAGATTACGGATTTACAAAGATTTCATCTTGGTGACCCCATCTATATCAATTAATGTCATTAAGGAAACCGGAGTTGAATGATTTTTAAATGAATATACCAAAATTAAAATTGGCTTAGACATGGCATATTTATAATCTATCTTCTTATTTCTATAAGGGTTTCGTCTGTTACGTCCCTTTTTCTCACGACCTACTGAACTGAACCGATTTTTAAGATTGAGGTGTCATTTTAAAGCTTATGATATAGCGCAGTGACGAATCGTAATTAAAAAGGTAATATCATTTCGGGCTTCGCCCCCCTCGCCTTTGATTTATTTCTAGAGGGCGCTTAAAAAATGTTGACCAACTTTCATTGTACGATGTTTATAAATGAGTACTGTAACTTAACAGCTAGTAACTTTCAGGTGAGTTTTAAAGCCAAATAGTAAACATAAATATATCTCTGTCATTTCATAACCAACGTACATGTACTTTAGGTTAGTTTCTCTCATACAGAATTATAAATGCGCAATTTGCGCACGGGCCACCTCGTGGTTAATTAATTGTCTTTACTCAGTGAATGTTGTTTAGTTATTACGTTACTGCTTTAAATATTGGCTATTTAGTAGTTACTGAGGAATATTTTGTTTGGTTTTATCAATTCACTGCGTCTTCTTTTATGTATGTTGTAGGGAAACAATAAACACCCGTTAATCCATAAAGACGGGTAGTTTTTCATAAGCAAGATAAGAGAAATCTAACAAAAGGCATATATCAATTAATGTTCTACTTCATTGACAAACAGACAAAAATTGACTTCAATCAAAGCACTAGGGACGTCGGGGGCACGGAGGTACGGGGAGGAACGGCGGAGATGGCGGCACGGGACCATGGAGAGCAAAGGGATTTCGGGGATATGGGGGCACGAAGGGCATGAGGAGTGTGAATAGGTCACTGGATAAAGGGAGGGGGCATGAGGGGCACGTTGGAGGCATGGGAGGACATAGGGGCACAGGGAGGAACGGCGAGCATGAGGGCACAGGGGCATGGAGGGTATAGGGGTGTGAGGGGACCAAAGGGCACGAGGAGTGTCGGTGGCACTGGATACAGGGGGGCATGAGGGGCACGTTGGAGGCAAGGGAGACATAGGGGCACAGGGAGGAATTGCGAGCATGAGAGCACAGGAGCATGGAGGGTATAGGGGTGTGGGGGCACGAAGGGCACGAGGAGTGTCGGTGGCACTGGATACAAGGAGGGGGCATGAGGGGCACGTTGGAGGCAAGGGAGACAGGGGCACAGGGAGGAACGTCGAGCATGAGAGAACAGGAGCATGGAGGGTATAGGGATGTGGGTGCACGAAGGGCATGAGGAGTGTCGGTGGCATTGGATACAGGGAGGGGGCATGAGGGGCACGTTGGACGCAAGGGAGACATAGGGGCAAAGGGAGGAACGGCGAGCATGAGGGCACAGGAGCATGGAGTGTATACTGGTGTGGGTGCACGAGGAGTGTCGGTGGCACTGGATACAGGGGGGGGGGCATGAGGGGCACGTTGGAGGCAAGGGAGACATAGGGGCGCAGGGAGGAACGGCGAGCATGAGGGCACAGGAGCATGGAGGGTATAGGGGTGTGGGGGCATATAGGGCACTCTGCGGAGGCATGGGGATGCACTGGATCACGTGCGGGGCACAATGGTTACTATGGGCGTCGGTGGCAAGAGGGGGTGCGAGGGGAATGGGGACACGGGAGCACGTGGCGGCGAGGTTCGGCGGTACAAGGGGTAAAAGGGGCGTCGGTGACAAGAGAGGTGGATGGGCATAGGGATACGAGAGCGTAGCGGGGCCACAATGCGTATTGGGGGCATTGAGGAGGAATGTGGAACATAGAGGATACGGGGGCCACGGGGAAGAACTGCGGGCATGTGGGCACTCGAGAATAAGGAGCACAGGGGTATGGGGGGTATGGGGGGTACTCGGGCCCCGGGGGCATAGGGGGTACAGGAAACACAGGCCAGGAGAGGTGAACGGGGGCACAGGGAGGCATAGGGTCACGGTGAGTGTGGGGGGAATGGGGGCACAGGGGTCCAGTGTGAAGGAGTTTACAGTATTAATGGGCTTAAATGTTGCATTGAACTATATTATTTACTTGAGTTACAAACTAATCATGTCATAGTTAAGTTTAAAACTATTTTCACCGCGTCCGGCAGTATAATAATGCAATATTTTTTCTTTTTTCCACAAAATAGACTACTGTATTTTAATACAGGGGAAATTTTTGTTAAAGTATTAAATTTGATATGCCACAAAGTTTCGTCAAGATTTTAAAATATTTTATTGGAACATCTAAACGTGTAAATTCATACTACTGCTTGAGGAAATACAATAATACTGCAAGGAGGTGATAAATTGAAACTTATTTGTGGAGACAACATAACCATTTTGATTTTTAGGGGCCTTTGCCCCTACAAGCCACTAGTAAAATTATAATTTACTTGCAAATCTAACCTCTATATCATTTAAAAACTGCTTCCAAATCCAGAAAAATATTTCGTTCCCTAGCTGTGCTCCAAATAGTGTTACTGGAATGGGTTTTCCCAACGAGTAATACTATTTTTTACCTGTTATCGGTAGCTCTGTAATAAGAAAATAAATTAAATCGTAAAATATTTTTTTCTCAAAAATTCATAAATAAAGCTCTAATGGATTTATTAAAATTTTTGTGATCGTGTAAGAATGGATAATAAATGATTATTGATAAAAACATAAAGGGTGCCTGGCTTCCACAGGTCATAATAGCCGTTGCGTTTTATAAGTTAGTAGAAGATGCTCATTCTTATCTCTGCACACGGTAGTCGAGCGGGGATTATGGTGTTGTTTATGATGTTAGACAAGAAAAATTTTACTACAGTAGACGTGCTACTTTCGTTACATTGATTTTAGGTAATTTTTTTCTTTTTAATATGTTATTTCACTTTTTTATTTATATAATAAAAGAGTGCATTTAAGGGTCTAGAGGGAGAACTACTGAACGGATCAAGGCCGTTTTGGTCCCAATGGATTTCTTATGGTCCCTGTATGATAGGAAAAATATCTTGTCCCTTGAAAAATTCCTTATAATGCTGCAAAATAAAAATTAGACCTTATTTAGACCAATCTAAGATGTTATTTTGTCAATTTGTTTACTGCTCCAGGTGATCCAAATCCTTCACTAAAATTTGACACCACTGTTTATTTACAAAGTAGTTTTTATAAACAAAACAGACATATTATATTTAATGAGCAGCAAACGGTAGCAAAGAATATAAAAAACCTGTAAAAATAAATATCTAACATGTGGTGTTTAAATAAAATTTTAGTCACAATTGTAAGGGGGGAACTGGATTAATATTGTTTATTTAATTATTAATTAATGTTTGTTGGGTTTTAAAATTGTTAGTTTCAGGTGAGGTCAAGGAAGTAATGTAAGGAGGAAGTATTTGAGCTTGCTGTTGTATGAGTAGACTGGAACTGTTATTAAACAATAGCTTGTTTATGCTGACCTATTGGTAGCTCTGGCTTAAATAGGTCAGCAGACTTAGTTTCGGGGGAGTGTGTCTAGTGCAGTGAGGTGAGTTTAAAGGTTTAGGGGGGTTAGGTCAGAGGGGCCATGGGGCTCAAGGCCTGGGGCCCGGGGTAAGTCCAAATTAGTTGGGGTTTTCTAAATTAAGGGGGTACTATCCAAATTGATTATTTGTCTAAGTTTTATAGTTCAAAAGTTTTAATTATTTATTTGAGAGTTCCAGCCTACTTAACCCTAACATTAAGTTTAATAAATGTATTAGTTGAATTCCGTTCTTGTTTATCATTAGTTTGAAACTATTGTATTTTCTGTTTGTTAAGTTGATTTTAATATCTGTTAATTATATTTGGTTTGAATCTTAACATGTCTCTTTTTATTTAATGAGCTACGCCCTCAGTCATGTAGTGTTAATTTTTTTTAGGCTTTTTCTTAGGCTGAGAAGCCTAGTGTGGCTTCTCAGTCTGGCCAACTGGAAAGTCGCATTCATGACACAATGTAAAAAGAGTTTATTTTTGCATGATTTCATCTTAACTTAACCATAATAGTTTAATTTGTTGGCACATTATTAAAGTAATAAAGATGTAAATAAAAAACGTTGTATGTACAATTAATATAAGACGAATTAATATAATCGTTTGACTGAATTTTTTTACCTTACAGTATGTCAATTATTTTACTATAAAGTGTACAGGGGTGCGTAAGAGTTTGTAGCCGGCTAAATATTATTATTATTAATTTAGCTACAAGTTCAGAACTCTGAAAATTGAACTGGGTGTTAAAACCCTATTACTGGCCCACGAGGAGTCAGTAGATAATTTTTTCAACTCTTAAATAAAGGATAGGTTTATGTGAGTATTAAATTAAAGGTCTCATTTAGTAGATTAAAATGCCTCAACCCTGTAGTGGAATCATTTTAGTGTTGAACCCCAAAAAAATTGCAGCACGAGCGATTTTTGTTTTATATGATAGCTAAGAGTGCCCTTATTAACCCCTCAAAAATCGCCATTAATCGCACCTTGGGAACATGCCCAAAAACTCAAAATGGCTGCCAAGAATGCTGCCAAAATATATATTTTGGCATATATCTCGAGAACGGTTAGTTTTATCAAAATTCTTTATTTTAGCAAAAATGTAGTGCTTTTAATGCCAATCAGTTTTCATATTTACATTTTGTATGTCAGACGTACGGTAATGCCGCAATTTGCCGAGCCGTAATTCATTAAAATCTGTCTTTTTAGCGAATTTCCCTATAGTGAAATTAAGCTATTACCGTAGGTCTCATGGTAAGACTTAAGACCGGGACCATCATAAATTTTCATTTTGGGGCCCCCAGAAGCCAAAAACAACATTCTTTTGAATTTTTAGATATACACACATATTATCAATATATCTATTTATCTGTAAGCACGATAGCGGTCACAAAAATGGTCCGATCATAATGAAATTTGGTATGGAGGTGTAAAAAGGTAATTATTCGGAAGAGTTCAAAAACCAGCCCGATCGGACTATTGGAAGGGGGGTAAAGGGGATTTTACCCCTCAAAAATGGGTTTTTTTTGGTTTTTTACATTAAAAAATTAAAATAATAATTTTAGTTGACCCCATTGAATTCAGCTTGAAAAAACAAACAATTTTGTATCTTGAATCATTGTTCTATGTCCATTGGTTGCCGAGATATTGAAAGCGGTAAACACAGAACATTGTCCCTATATTAACCTTATGGGAAATAAATAAAATGCTATGTATCCATTATTTCTCAACATACATTAATAACATTTGGTATGTGGCTTCATCTAATAGAGATATACTTTATTATGGCCTAAAGCTCCCCATTTTTGACATTTCAGTGGCAGCAAACCTGCATACTCATTTCCCATATTATTCTAATGGAGAATATTCTTACATGTTTATTTATGAACATACGTTGACAAATCTTGATGTAATTCATTTTATAAATTATTTATTGAAGCATTTGAAATTCGCTGAGTATGCAGGTCTGCTGCAACTTTTTTTACATATAAATTTAGTTTAATCAATTTTTTGTTTATACTATATTGAGTTTAGCTAAAAAAAAAAAAAAAATGGAGAACATCTTTTTAAATATAATGTTTTTACGTAAAATTAGTATTTTCAAAAATTTCGTTATAAAAAATTACAAATTTAGAATATTTTTTAGATAAATACCCCTGTTGCAGCAAAATATTCTCCACTAGAATAACATGGGAAATGAGTATGCAGGTTTGCTGCCACTGAAGTGTCAAAAATGGGGAACTTTACGCCATAATAAAGTATATCTCTACTAGATGAAGCCACATACCAAGTTGTATTAAGATATGTTGATAAATAATTTATAAATAGCATTTTATTTATTTCCCATAAGGTTAACATAGGTACAATGTTCTGTGTTTACCGCTTTCAATATCTCGGCAACCAATGGACATAGAGCGATGATTCAAGATGCAAAATTGTTTGTTTTTTCAAGCTGAATTCAATGAAGTCAACTAACATTATTTGATTAGTTTAATTTTTTATATAAACCCCCCCCCCCCTAAAAAACACATTTTTGAGGGGTAAAACCCCGCTTACACCCCCTTCCGGTGGTCCGATTTAGCTGGTTTAGTAGTGGGAAATTGAGAGACCTGGGACAGTTCAATGACCCCTGAGGAATGTGCTGAGTCATGATGACGTCATCACCGATGACGTCACCGATGACGTCATCGATTGCATCATCGATGACGTCACCGTCAATGACGTCATCACTATGACGTCACACCCATGACGTCACAGAAATGACGTGCCGATGACGTCACCACCCATTACATCATCAATATGACGTCATCGTCACCATGAAGGTCAAGGTCACGCCGAAACTTAAAATTTTTTGGCACTTTTGCCGTTTCTCACACTTCGCTCCGAGTTTCAGTCAGAGTCCTCGTGACCTTGATGACTTGGAGCGAATATGCGACTAGAAACAGCAAAAGTGCCAAGTCAAGCTGGAGTTTGCGACGTGACTCTGCCTAAACCATCATGTGTCACTCCTCAGAGGTCATTGAACCGAGCCAGGTCTCCCAATTTGCCATGAATGTGACCTTTGAAAACCGAACAACAGAGTGCCGACACCGATGCACACCCTACGACAGTCACCGAGCGACTGACTGTCCGGCTCTGTGTACTCTAGGTATATGGGAAGTGGTGGGGGAAATTGTGATGATCTTGGGAAACTTTTAAATCTCAAACAAGGGGGCACCGTTTTGGTGCTACCTTAAATGTACATGTTAAAGTGTTATGACCTTGAGGTTGACTGTAAACTCGGGACTTAGGATTGTCTTTAAAGATGTATCCAAAGAATCTTCAGATTTGAGTTAACACTTAGAAAAATTTACTAGTAAAACTGTTTAATGTGTATTTGCCAGAGTTTAAGTGTGGTGACCTTGAGTCAAAACACTAAAATACTACAAGTCGATATCGTCCCAGAGTTAAAGTGTGATAACCTTGAGACTGTTTCAAAGATTAATCCAAAGTACCTCCAGGTTTGAGCCAACACTTAGAAAAATTACTCTTTGTACAACAATTTGATGTTGTTTCCATAGTTTAAGTGTGTTGACCTTGAACTGGTTAAAATGAAAACTTTAATTTAAAACCGCACAGTGGAGTGCATGATACAGATGCGCACCCCATGACAGTCGGCGAGCGACTGACTCTCAGACCTTGCGTACTCTAGGCATATGGGAAGTGGTGGGGGAAATTGTGACGATTAAAAAAATTGTGAAAGTTAAAAACGACAAGTCAGGTAGCACTGTTTTGGTGCTACCTTAAATGTATATGTTAAAGTGTGATGATCTTGAGTCAAAACACAGAAATACTACAAGTCGATGCCGTCCCAGAGTCAAAGTGTGGTGACCTCGAGCATAAGAGTTAAAACTTTCTTGGTATGACAATATTATGTTGTTCCAGAGTTAAAGTGTGGTGACTTTGAGTCAAAACTCTGGAATACTACAAGTCGATATCGTCCCAGAGTTAAAGTGTGATGACCATGAGGTTGACTGTAAACTTGGGACTTAGGATTGTCTTTAAAAATGTATTCAAAAAATTTCAGATTTGAGCCAACACTTAGAAAAATTACTCTTTGTACAACAATTTGATGTTGTTTCCATAGTTTAAGTGTGTTGACCTTGAACTGGTTAAAATGAAACTTTAATTTAAAACCGCACAGTGGAGTGCATGATACAGATGCGCACCCCATGACAGTCGGCGAGCGACTGACTCTCAAACCTTGCGTACTCTAGGCATATGGGAAGTGGTGGGGGAAATCTCAAGGTCATACAAACGGAGTTTTAAAAAAAGTCAAAGAGTAGAGAGACTACTCTACTCTTCAGAGTTAAAGTTGTCTTGGTACGACAATTCGATGTTTTTCCCAGAGTTAAAGTGTGACGACCTTGAGGTTGACTGTGAACTTGGGACTTAGGATTGAGTTTAGTGGTGGAGGAAATCTCAAGGTCATCCAAATTGGGTTTTAAAAAATAAGAAACTCTAAACCCCATGGTCCTTTTCTTCCCTTTCCATCTCGTCCGTAGGATATATGGATGACAATGGTAAATTTGACAAATACTGTGGTGATTGTTGACCTCCACTGTGATCTGATTCTTGATTGTCTTGCTGCATTATAATTTCAGACCAATCATAATCTAAATTGACATTGAGCTTTATTCCTGGGTTGTCAAGGAGAATAGACTTCATCCAATCGCAGATGGTTTCTAAATAATGCACGTTGTCGATTGTCAATTTCCAACTTGTAGTAGGTACATCTTCGGTGGAAGACATGGCATCGCAAGCAAGTGTGTCCGCCGTGGTTGTTGGAGGAGGAATGACATCTGTTGCAGACGGCAATGCTGGTATAGCAGAGTAGTGGGGGAAATCCCAAGGTCATCCAAATCGTGTTCTAAAAAAGATGGCTAGTAGTCTGTGGTGGTGCGGGTAACTGTGAAATGCAAAGGTCAAAGGTCAAGGCCACCCGCGAAGTTTAAAAAAAAAATGCAACATATCAATACGTGACAAACTTCACATATTGATATGTTGCATTTTTTTATTCTTTTATTATTTTTCTTTTGTTTTTTTTAATCATTTATTTATAAAACATTACAATAACATATGTACAACAGTAAAACTTAAATCTAACACTGCTGCTTGTCGGCGATGTGGATGGTCAACTCGGTGGAATTGCTACCCGTGCAACCGTGGGAAACCAGGTAGAGACAGCCCGGTTGGATGGAGCGCAGATCCTCGTTCTGGAGGAGATGGACGAACCGTTTCGGCAGGTAGACTTGGAACTTGGGCTCATCCCCCGGAGTGAATGGTGCCTCGCTAAGACTGCAGCAGATGGCCTCTCCAACTGTAGTCTCCATCTTCTTCATGGCGTGGATAATGTAGTGCTTCTCGTCTTTAAGTTCGGAACACTTCTTGATGGGTAGTATGGTAGATTTGGAGTGAGCATTGAACTGCTCAACCAAAGTTTGCAGGAACTGGTGAGATGCCATGGTCGAGTTATAGATCGTCTTCTTCGTCTTCTTGCTGGGAGATGTTGTCGTCTCGGAATCTCGAGTAATACTCATGCCAGGTCCCGGTCTGCTCCTCACTTATATAACCCCCGTTACCCCCACCACTCCCCATTTCCCCACTTTGAAGGTAAGATGCGAGTTTATAGGCGTTTTTTAAAGCGCAATGTCTATCTTTTTCATGTTCTGGACTTTTAGTACAAATACAAACATTTTCCATTGTATACTTGTAGTTTTTATCCAATTCCACATCATTAACCGGAACATGAGTAAATTCTTCGATCCATCTCTTCTTTTCCAGTCCTTTTGTGTAAATATTGGTAAACCTGTTTGAAAACTGATGCATGATGTGATACAAGTCTGTGTAACTTGCAAAACCATCATACCAATCGATATGATGGAAATATTTTGAAATCCACCTGTTGGTAGTAGCAGCTTTGCTAGTTAAAGATGAATAAGAACATGGTGGTTTGAACAAAAATGTATATGGAACACTTGTATTGATGTCGAAAAACACAAGTTCTTTTATGATAAATCTATCGTCATTACCTCGAAATGCTTGGAACTCAATTATATCAGGTTTGGACTTTACTTGTTCTTCTTCCTTGTCCATTGTGAAGGTCACCCATCTGCTCATGCTGAAGTCCAAAGGCCAACTGATTTCCACACCACGGTAGGTACGACTTTTATACCAGGCCGTACAGTTGTTGGCGCGTTGGTGTATATTTAACGTGGGCACCGTCCCCAGTAGGCCTAACCCCACAAAGTGTTTGATATTGTTTTAAAAATTAACCATTGCTGTGTAGTTGATTGTCATTTAAGTTTCCATCTTTACATTTTCCTTGTTTTCACTTTCATCACTAACACTTGATTCTTCTCCTCCTTCTTCCTCTTCTTCTTGTATTACTGATGTTTTATGTAGTTGAGCGTATTTTTCCAATTGTCTCCACATTTGTACTTCATGAGGAACCCTATTGAATATAGAAGTATCCACAGGTCCGTATAATATAGGTGCGTCTGGTTGTTTGTCCAAAGTGTCTTCCAGATAATCTTTAATAATCGAACTTGAAAATACCAGTTGTCTCAAGTATCTCGTTATAGGTTCGGTTGCACAAGTTAAAATGAAAAACTCCTCTCGACTAAGTTGAATCTTGTTATCATGTCTTGTTGTGTCTCTAAACCGCAGCTGATGATCACCACGATGTTTAACAATATCAATTTCCACATTTGAATCCAAAAGTCCTACTCTTGTCTTTCTTCCAAACATGTTACTACTTAAATAGCATTCTAGAAGATGCAAGTGTTTCATAAACGATTCCCAAGCACTGTCCGCAAACAAAATCATTTTGGGTCCATGAGTTAAAATCACAGTAGGGGAATAACCTGTTGATTTCATAACACCGATTAAAACACTTTTGTCCAAACTGGACGAGATTGGATAAAATATTCGTAAGAATACTTCACTCAATATGTTTGGAGAAATATTATCTTCAATATCCCTTTTCCTCTTTTGCGCATTCCTTTTTCTTTTACCTTTTTCTTCAACATTATTACTGGCGTGAAGTTGTCCGCAAACGTTGTGTTCATCTCCTTCCCGTTGACCTTGAAGATCTAAAAACTCAGATATCTCCTTCTCAATATCTACCACATTTTCAGGTGTACCACTAGGAGAAGCCATATTGAATACGATGCTACCCATACAACAACAGGCAACAAACTGATGAGGAGCGGCCTGCGCGCTCTGCTTTTATACTCGCGGAATGCATTGGAATGTAACAAAACCGGTTCTTACAATACATTTTTAACAATTCCAGTTAAAGGTGTGTATGTTACGATTTTATCATGTAGAATTAAACAATATGCAGTTGTATTAGCCGGTATAGAAGCGTTAAATTCCATTTCTATTTTTATATCCACACTTGATGATTTTACCGATTCATTCTGTTTAGAACAATCGATTACAACTATCGGGTAACCATCTAAGTATTTTTCTGGTGATAGTAAAGGTGCATTTGTTTTACCGTAATATGAACTTTGGAATCTTGCATACATATCGTACAATATGCTGTACTTTTTATTAGCGAATGACACATTTAAACTATCGTATGGAAAAAATTGTGAATTTAAATAAACTTTAATATTTTTTAAGTTGCAATGATCAAATTGACCTGCATGTTTGGTGATGGTGTCTCTTCTGCCTGTTTGTAAACCAAATATAATATACCTGGCTCGTTCCACATAATTGGATGTTTTAACAGTCCAAGTGTGGCGATCCGTAGTTGGCAAACTGGGATGTTCATGAAATTCCCAACTTCTAAAAGGAATTACAATATCACGATCAGCCTTTAACTTTCTTAATAGTAGCATTCTATGCTCGTCAGCTAATTTAACATGCGGAACTCTCCATACAAGTTTGTCTAATGTTAATTTCCATTCTAAAGTTGCATCTGTTGTACCGTCTGGAGCTTTAATAATGTCTTTATCGTTAGAAGATCTCAACAAAACTAATTCTTGTTTAACATTTAATATAATTTTTCTATAATCTTCAGCAAAACCAAGCAACAAACGTAATGGAATATGAAAATCAAAATTTCCATTTGTATCTGGAGTGATTGTGTCTTTTGCAGGTAAAACCCATCCTGCAGGTTGTATTAAATTGGTTTCATTAGGTGATATAGATGTTAATCCCTTTAAAGTTGTTGCAATACCTACTTTTTTAGTGGAATCAACTGTTACACCTGATATTTCATATCTAATTTCGTCAAACAGGAAAGCCATAGGATTATTTATAAATGGAACTGTTGTACCAGTAGTAGTACCATCCTTTTTAGTAACTTTTCCTTCAATATACAAGTAACTTTCACATGGTAGTGTGTAAATGTCTTGATTTTGTATGGGAATACGAATTTCATCGTTATTGTTTAATTTTGATGAAGTGTAAGGGTTGTGGGTGTGATATTCTTTTTCCCATAGGGTTTCGTCGAATGTTGGACCCTGCGCTATATCCAGTATATCCATAATCGGTTAATTGTAATCCAATTCTCTCTAAGAAACGAATGTTCTCGCGTGTTAACTCCTCCACAGCTGAAGAGCTACTAATGCGGTTTCCCGTAGGTTGTTCGCTTTTAAATATTAAACCCATGATTTTGTATTAAAGTGTCGATTTTAAATGTAATCTAACCGTAATAGGCTCTTCTCGGAAATCTATCAAGTTACCGTCTTGATCCAATACGTTCAACACGATGTCTGAAATGAAAGTGGTGTTCAACGGTAGATATACAAGGTTTTGTGGCTTTTCAACAATTTTAAATCCAGGTGGCACACTGGGGTAAAAAGTATGTATTATATGAGTATTTGCTCCATCTCTGTAAGCTCCTTGTATAATGTTACAAGTTATGTCTATACTATTGACTTTTAATATTGTTACAGTTTGTTTACCAGAATGTGTTTTATTTGGTTCTAAAATTGCTCCATCTTTGGGAAATCCTAATAAATCACCAATTGAGTTTGGCTTAGTGAAATCTATATAATATTTCGAAGTAAGCTCAGCTTTCATTGTATTGTTATTACCTTTTAGTGTTATATTGTCTTTTCCCATTTTGTTTTGCAAAAATTCATTAATATGATCAATTTCATAAGAACCTGTGGGTAAACTGCACTCTTGTAAGTCTGTAAACTTCCCACTGGCATCTTTTCCTTTATAATAATGCAATAAGTTATTTTTACCTTCCGTAACATTGGGAATAGAGTTGTAAGTTGTAAAATCCAATAGCGCCGCCTCCCAAAATCTTCCTTTTTGCAAGCGTAACGCTGGAAAAAGGATACTTCGTAAAGTGGACGATTTTCCTGTTAATGATACCGTATAGGAAGACATCTCAATAGTGACTGATACTTTTAGCTAAGAATTCCAAACATAAATGGCCGCATATTGAAGTATTATCAGGTTGTTCTCTTTTATAATTGTAATATATGTTTTTAGCAGATTTAAAGTAATCTTGAAGTTCTTTTGGTGGTGGTAGATTACCGAAACTATCAAAATAATATACATTGTTATTTAGTTTCTTATAACAAACCCAATGGGTGCCAGGGCCTTCAGTATTATCCAAATTTACAATTCCAGTCTCATTTTGCCACATTTTCTTTGGTAAATTGTCTTTCATAAATACTCCGCGGAAAAATGGTATTTTTAAACAGGAAATATATTTAAATAATTCAACATTAGTCAACGCTTTATGTGGTAGAACCAATTGATTTCTTTTATTTAATATGCACGATACGGTCTTAGGTATAGACCAGCCCCGTTTTTTACCATTGACCATATTATTGGTTTTTTGTTATTTTTCCTCGGAGAACGTCTTTTTAGTCTAATATTACCACCATGTTTCTTCATGGTTGATCCTTTTTTATTCCTACCCCTCCTTTTTCCACCTCCTACCGCTGTTTTAGCCTTCATACCTGCTGTTACCACTAAAGCTGCTGCTTTTTCTGCAATACTAGCGTCACTAGACTTTACTCGTTGCCAAGCTATATTCGCTAGCTTTTTATCAGCTATTGACCTATTCTTTGAATCGGTAAACGTGGAATATGCGATATCGTGTTCTTTACAAGCCTGATCTAACTTATTTATGCCTGGATCGCCTCTTTCCAGTCGTTTTTTTCAATTTAGTTCCTGGTCCGCAATACTGATAACCTCCCGGTATGTGAAATTCGTATGGTAAAGCGTCTATTGCTCTATTTACGACAGATAATACTGGAATACGATTTAAAGCTTTACTTAACAGAGAAACCGCTGTGGACGTGATACCGCCTCCTTTCCGTATAGTGTCTCGATATGGACTGGTGTAATGAAACGCCATGATTGTCTTTTATATTCGAAAAGCGTAACCTATGTGTTACCTCTATGACAGGTTGCACATAAATGATGTAATTTATGGTGTTATTTAATTAAATATCAAAAGTACCCCAATCTGTTGATCTAAACTTTTGTGTATTATGATTAAAAAAGTATTTATAAAGAATTTCTTGTTTAATCCATGCACTTCTCATTTTTTCATCAATAGGTTTATGTTGTCCGGCTGCAATATAATTATGCATATCAAATAATAAATTACCTATTACTTTAACAAGAAAATTAACAGTTACAGCGTTATCAGCATAATCAGGGTCTGCAATATTTGTTAATCGTTTGTTATCACAATTCCACCATTGTTTTCCAGTTGGCTCTAATTGTATTATCTGTTCATAAGTAACAGCATCACCAGGCTTTTCACCAATACCTAAATTTGTCAATGACTTTCCTTTACCATCCCAAACACTATTGTTTTCTTCAAGTAAAGTAAACTTTTTATTTCCCTGTACAAATACATCTCCTTGTCGTGTTACTACTTGGTCTTGTTTCACAAAACCAGATGTTTCTTGTTTTAAAGTTTCCTTTATTTGCCCCACCGTTGCACCATCTGATGGTGCAGAACCATCTTTTACATTCGCTAAACAATTACCAAAGCAATCAATAATTCCTACATCACGTGTAATACAATGATCTTTGATGTATTTTAAATTTACAGCATCATTTTCATTCTTTGGATAACCTATATCGTTAATAACAAATTTATAAAAAGAAAACCCATCTTTTGTCTTTTCAGGTATTATAGAATGTAAATAGCGTCTATTTATGCTGTCTTTTTCATCTACAGGGTCTGCTACGTTAGATATACGTCGATTTTCAGCATTATACGTTTTTCCATCGAATTTTAACGTATTTTTCAATTCCGATGATAAATAACCTCTGTTTATTGCATCAGCGTTTTGATTTGGCTTACCGACGTTGGAAATTCTATGATTACCCGCGTTATATGTGTTTTTGTCTAGTTTCAGTGTTGGTAATATCTCTTTTTTAATACTTTTAAATTTATTGCATCATTTTCATCTGTGGGATCATTAATGTTTTTTAACCGTTTATTACTAATATCATAATCTCCATCAGGTGTTTGTGGTAAGCCAGCACCTCTTTTTAAAGTATTAAAGTAATATAATCCATCCGAGGAATATCGTCCGAACTTGTCAACCCTCATGGTGCAACTGAATAACATTCTAGAGTGTAACCCATTTTTATAATATTAGTCTCGATTTCTAACCCGTATCAGTTTTTATACAAATTCTTAGTCTTTATCAGTTACATTTTCATCGCTCCCGGGACATTTAAAATATTTAAAATTTCCACTAACTAATGCTCCGTCTGATTCATTTCGAAACACATGATTTTTATGAATAAATTGTTCACCAGACAATTTTCTAAATCCGCTAAATGAATTTGGATCTGCAATTAATATATTTTGATAATCATTTACATCCATTAATTTAAATCTTTGCTTATTATAAATAAACTCTTTATTTGCACTGTCATATTGTAATGTTTGTCCTACAGTTGCAGCATCATTTGGATCTCTTCCATTATGCAAGTTTTTTATTACTTTATTTTTACATGTAAAAAATCTAAAAGAATGATCTGGATCTAGATGTACGGTTTGTGATAAAGCAGCTGCATCTTGAGCAGTATAACCCAATCTCATATTTGATAACCCTTTACCCATGCAATCCCAAGCATTATTTTTGTATGTTAATAAATTAAATTTTTCATTACCTTGAACAAATTCATCCCCTTGCTTTGATACTACTTGATCTTGTTTTACAAAAGAGGTTGTTTCTTGTTTTAAGGTTTCCATCATTTGACCCACTGTTGCACCATCTGATGGTGCCGAACCATCTTTAACATTCGCTAAACAATTACCTAGACAATCAATAACTCCTACATCACGTGTAATACAATGATCTTTTATATATTTTAAATTTACAGCATCATTTTCATTTTTCGGATAACCTATATCGTTAATAACAAATTTATAAAAAGAAAAACCATCTTTTGTCTTTTCAGGTATTAATGAATGTAAATAGCGTCTATTTACGCTGTCTTTTGCATCTTTAGGATCATCTACGTTGGATATACGTTTATTTTCAGCAGTATACGTTTTTCCATTGAATTTTAACGTATTTTTTAATTCTGATGATAAATAACCTTTGTTTATTGCATCAGCGTTTTGATTTGGCTTACCAACATTGACAATTCTATGATTACCTGCGTCATATGTGTTTTTCTGTAGCCTTAATGTTGGTGATATATTTTCTTTTAATACTTTTAAATTTATTGCATCGTTTTCATCTGTGGGATCTTTTATGTTTTTTAACCTTTTATTAGTTATATCATAATCTCCATCAGGTGTTTGTGGTAAACCAGCACCTCTTTTTAAATTATTTGCGTAATATAACCCATCCGAGGAGTAACGTCCGAACTTGTCGACACTCATGGTGCAACTGAATAGTAATCTAGGGAGTAACGCATTTTTATGAGATTACCCCACGGTTTCGGAGTTCATCCACTAAAGCCACCCATTCGTTTTCCAATCCAGTATGACCCGCTTCTTTAGCTTCATGTATTAGTTTCATTCTATCCACCAATTTATTGATATTATTGTAATAAATCACATTTGTGTTATATAGTTTCTTCATTAAACCTGTACCTGTAACAGATTTGTTTCTTTTTCTTGGTTCTGGAGCACTTATATCCAAAGTGGATGACACAAACCTTCGTTTTACAGGTTTTCTTGGCATTATTGGCATTGGTTGTCTTCTCGTTGTTGGTATTAACTTGGATACAAATACTCTATATTTTAAAGACCTAGATCTAAAAACTGGCTGGTCAGCTAAATACTTCCTCCTGTATGCATTGGTGTGTTCCAAAATCTGTTTATATGCTTCCATATCTTCTTCTTTAACTAACAATTCTAAAGGCTTTTTTTCAAATAATAATTCAAATAATCCTCTTGTGCCCTTATATCTTTGATTACCAACAATAATATTATCATCTTCATCAATGTTTACCGGGCTATTACCAACCATTAAACCTTCTTCTGTTAATCTTACTCCATAACTATGGTAGTTTTTATTAGGATTTATTCCAGCTAACATTTTTATCATGTATTTCCTTCCTAAAGGTCCTTTGTTATGAATGTTTTCACCCAACAAGCTTATGTTTGACGGACCTTCCCTTGCTTCTTCTTCTTTTTCCTCTTCACTAGCAGTTGATACATCTTCATGTCCTCTTTTAGCTTTTACTTCATATAATTCTCTTATACCACTATAGTCTGGTGATTCT
The DNA here is from genome assembly GCA_030545055.2 of Neoaliturus tenellus. Taxonomy (NCBI): domain Eukaryota; kingdom Metazoa; phylum Arthropoda; class Insecta; order Hemiptera; family Cicadellidae; genus Neoaliturus; species Neoaliturus tenellus. The sequence goes on along the minus strand of JAQYXR010000040.1, from coordinate 232,322 downwards.
AGCTCTCTTTCAGGTTCTTCACCGGTAAAACCACTATATGTAGAGGATTCCAGGTCTTCATCACTAAAATCTTCTGATTTTATATTTTCTCTTTCAAACTTTGTAATACATGCGATTGCATCTCCTTCCAAAACGGGTTTAGCAAATTTTTTGTTTAATTGTTTCAAGGGTTCAGTAATAGGTTTAAAAGTAGATTCAAGAAATTTCTCCCTTTCGCTAATACCTAATTTTAATGCTCTGTTTTTATCCCGAATAGAATCACTAAGTGATTTTATTTCCTTTATTAACTTTTCTTGGTTAACCATGTTTGTAGCAAGACGTGTTGTACAACAATGAATGTTTTACATCATGATCAGTGTATTAGTATAAATTTATCAAATCCTATCCTGTATCGACCATTGTTTAGCGGTTGTTCCTTTATAATTGTTAAAAACCCATACTTTTCAGCCCAAGCCTTTCCACACAACTCTTTAAATCGTTCGAATGGCATATCCGCACTTACATGGTCATAATATATGTGTTTTAGGTTGGTTTCATCCTGTTTAAATACAATTAACATGTTTGCATTGTCTCTAATGAGCTGTTTCGGTATTTTGCTGTAAGTTTGACCAATATAAATGCTATCTATGTTGTTATGTCGACCCATGGCGAAGTAATTCCTTATTGTATTTTGATTTTCACAAGATACATCGTCAAATATGAATACTGAGAATGGTTTAGCCTCTTGCGGTTGCATGACACTTTCGCTTGCGTTAAATCTAAAATATTTAACTTCAGGCACATTATTGAGTATTTGTTCCAATAACTGATATTTTGGTTGTTGTAGTGACTTTGAAAATACATATAAATTATTAAAACGTAAGCCTTTAGGGTTTGTAATCAAATTGAATACTACATTTGTTTTTCCACAATTGGAAGGACCGGTAATCAAACAACGCACCGTGTTTGGTAACAAAACACCGTGTTTCCCAGTATTGAATTGAGAACCATCCACTGTGAGTTCATCTATATTATTAATAGTAAAATTGTCTTTTTGCGGTATTATCTCCATCCTTTGTAATGGTTCAACCCAAAATGATGCTCTACCGTTATATTAGATCCTTTTTAGGTATCCAAGAATCTTCCGTCTTATTAAATCCTAACCATCGTACTTTAACCTTATCTTTTTTCCGTTGCAACACCTTTTCAACTAGATATACATCACCTACTGTTGATTTTAACATTTCATGTCCATAAAACCCTCCTTCAAGCAATTGTCCTTTATTATCTTTTAAAATGTAAGTTTCCGGTACTGTAGGTTGCACCTTAAATACAGTAAAAACCTCATTTGTCCAGTTTGGAAGATATCTTTTACTGAATACACCTTTGTATTTGCTTATTCGCACTTTATCACCAACATTAAACCTTTTAGGCTTTAGTTTTTCAACTTTTGGTTTGGTATTCATTTTTATACGTTTTAATACAAGTTTTTCATTTTTATTAGTCACCTGGCTTGGTTTCATACCGATAGTTCTATGAAACTTGTTATTGTAATCGCTTATAAGTTTTGGTAACATATCAAGCCAAACGTGTGATCCTCTGTTGGAAAACATCTTATACATCGCACCTTTTAAGGTTCTGTTAAATCTTTCAATTATTGATGCTTTTACCTCTGAATTGGTTGAGTAATGGTTAATGTTGTGTTTTTTCATTAAATTTGCAAATTCCTTATTAAAATATTCTTTTCCATCATCAGTTTGTAAATGTTTTATAGTATGTTTGTCTCTTTGTATAGCTGTTTCCATTGCTTTTGTAACACTTTTGCCACTTTTATCTTTTAGTGGTAAAGCATCTGCCATTTTTGAAAAACAATTAATAATAGTCAATATGTATTTAAATCCTCTATTTTGTTTACTATAAGGAATCAATTCGATTAAATCCGCTTGATATAAATCATTTATTCCTTTTATCACTGTATTTCTTCGTGGAAACTTTCTTCTTGCAGGTTTATGAAGCTCGTTGACAATTTCTTGCTTCAAGTTCTTCATATTGCAGGTTTGAATGTTTCATGTATCACATGTATAATAACAATGAATGTTGTCTTAAATATTAACATCATTTATATAGGTCAAGGTCATCCAAACTTGTGTAAAAAAATGGGGAACACGGCGTTGGACTTGCCGTGTTCCCCATTTTTTTACGGAAGGAAAAAGGAATAAGGTCGAAGTTGTAGAAGGACGAAGAATAGGTTAGTTGATAGGGTTAATAGAGTAGTGGCCAAAAGGGAGTGTGTGAATTTTGTCTTCCATAATGTGGCGTTTGTCATCCTTAGAAGAAAGTGCTTTTTTTACTTCTGTCACACTGAAAACTTGATGTTTTTCGCTTCGGATTGTGTTAAATTTGGCTTTCAAGGTAGTATCTTCAAATAAACACTTTTTGTATTGATCAAAATTAATGTGTTTTTTCAAATAATTTGTTTTCACACCCTTGGCCTTCTTTGTAGTTGATGGTTCTTGTTGTTCGCCTTTATACACATTGAAGGAATATAATTTCGACATTAGTGCAACAATTTCTTCCATTACTTGTCCATTACATTCATCTTTAAATTTGCCTAAAACTTTTTTATTATTTTCGTTGAAGTTTGGATGATTTTGTGGGTAGTCTGAAAAATCAAAGTCATTCCTGTGTACGAACGTTTTTAAATCTTCGTACATGTCTTGAGTCTTTATCCAATAGATAAAAGCGTCAGTATCCATGTATGCTACTCCTATATTGTCACGACCATAGTAGTCAACCATCTTGTTATAATGGAAATCGTACATATGGGTTTTTGAAATATCCAATATGCACATTCCTGCGTATAACGGGCGGTCCATAACAACTTTTGTTTTCTTCATGCTTACTGCCACAAGGTTTTCATTTATTATCATTGTTGATCCAAAATTCGGTTTCTGTACAAGTTTTTCCAATTTTGCAGGGTCTGAAACTAATTCTACAATTTTGTGTTTCCTCTTTTTCTCCAATGTTTTGCCAAATATAGCGTTGTTCATTAATTTAAAAAAGTCCTTTTGAAATGCTGATGTTGCTCTAGCTCTTCTTGCGGTGTTTCCATCGATGTAGGATTTTAGCCAGCATGATTGAGAAAATTGTAATACTCGGTGAATTTTTGTTATTTTCAGTCCTAACTCCAACGCTTGTTGTACAACCCAATAGTGCGCCACATAACGATTTTTGTTGTTTAATGTCATCATTAATTTGGGCCATCTTCCTGTCGGTGATACTTCAGTTTTAGCCAACAGTGGCAAGTCGTAATGATGATCGTGTAGTGTTTCAGGGTACTCAAAATCACAGTCAAAAATATATCCGGTGTCACCTTCTTTGGGAATATCCATAATATTTTCAATTGAATCTGGGTTTATCCATTTGAAGTCTACGTGAGGTAGCGGTTTAGACATGGCCCAACCATACAAATTATTTGCATCAAAATAGCCAAGAAAAATTGAATCTTTTGTTTGGTCGTAGTTTGGCAAAAATTTATTATTTGCTTTCACATGACGAGTAACAGCTTGGGTTAAACCTCCGCGTACACCGGATTCAATCATTAACACCATATCGATATCCGTAAGCAGTTCAAGGCGACACTTGGTAGATTTCAACATAGCCTGCCAGGCCAAACCGGGAGAAGTAAAAGAATGTAGCGGGTCCAGTCCATAGGCATCAAAACAGGTGTTGTGAAATTCTTCCATTATATCGCAAAGAAGCGTCACATCCAATTTCATATAAAAATCGGAATATTGTCCGAGATTTTGCATGTCCAATTCATTCCACACATTGCAGGCATGTTCGTAGTCTTCGATAGTGATTTCACTTCCAGTCAATTTACTGGTGAATGCTTCCCTCGGCGGTAGTCTTCTTTCTTCGTAACGTTCCGAGCTGTCGATGTAGTCGTAGGGGAAAACCCCTTTCCGTAGAACCAAATCCATCTTGTCCTGCGGGACAATTTTACTTGTTTCCTTTAGATCGTGTCTCCTTAGGTTATCGGTCAGTTTGCTAAGACTGGATGGCATAAATCTAAATGAATCAACAAATCGAAGTTTGATTTTTTTGTCAACAGTTTTTGAAAAACTAATAAATTTTTCTGTTGTTTCTGCCAACACCTCTATTTTCCTATCGTCTCTACCCAATTCCGGAATGATGAAGTGTGAATCATAGCCACTAAGGTTGTGTAAAACTACAGGAATAAATTTGGGTAGTTTGTAATTTACATTGCATCTGTTACAAGCCGCACCTCTATACTGTCCAGTTAAATGGTCATGGTCTCTAACTTTATAATAATCATCTGTAAATTGGTTTTTGCACAAATAACAAATTCTTGCCAAGTCATGTTGTTCCTCCTCTTCATAATCCAGTGGTATCATCGGCTCTTTAACACCATACATAGTTTGCACTTTAAGAACGATTTCATATAATTTATCCACAAAAATTTTTGCTGCGTTTTCACCTCGGTATAAAACAGGTAACGATGAAAGTCCATAATTTTGTAGTTGTTCTTCAGTCAAGGTGGATTTTAAAATCAAACAAAAACTATTTGCTTTATGCTCTTGATATTTCGTCCTTCTGTCGATCTCTCCGTTCGCTATATCTTCTGGTATGAGTATAGATTCGAAATCTGCATACACCACCACTGGAACTCTGTACTGATGAGAAATTTTTTCAAATTTTACTATTGATCGGTTGGCAGAAGGCAAACAAACTTTTACTTCATAGTTGTTATCACACAATTTTTTATGTTCAGTCAACCACTCTGATCCTCCATGGGTCAAATCTTTCCAAATAAAACAAAAACATCTTTTACAAACTGTTATTGGTCCATTCCTTTTTGTCAACTGCTTTTGAACCAAACAAACAAAATTTTTAATGTAAACATAATGCGAAACTTCTCCTTGAGTAATTAACAACAAATCTGTATGATCTCGGCGTTCGGTCTTTGTCACTCTCAAGGGGTAAACATTATTGCTATCATCCAGTCCAAAAATATTTACACTTACAGCAGGATTTTGTTTTTCAAATTTACAAACATCTTTAATATTTACAGGGTATGACAGTCCTTGAAAATTATATCTATTATTGACATTTTGATAGTACCTACTCACTCTACATGGACGCTGTTCTGGCAAAATATATTTACACAACATAGCATATCTGAAACATTCATTATCTACATTTTGCACATTTATACAGGATTTAGTAGCTTGAATTTTTTTGGGTAGAGCAATATAGCTGCTACCCCTCATGCCGTATCCGTGTTTTTGAACTCTTAAATCAAGTCCTTCAATTGAAGTTAACCACCATCCGGATCCTCTACGTTCATGTTCTTGTAATTTAGTAATCAATTCTTGCAAACAATCAGAAATAATATTATTTACATCGGATGCTAACATGAGAGTGCGATTTTTTGTTACGAATCCTCTCAATGTGGTTTCTCCATCTGTGTTAGTAAACAACGCGTCCAAAACCAATCCAAATTTAATAAAGTTTAGTCTTGTCAATTCTTCTTCCAAAGTCTGTTCAATTAATAATTTTGCTTCGTTTAAAAAATTATCGAACTCGAGGCGTTCATTTTTAATTTTAAAATGTACTACCTTTTGACCAGGCAAAGCTGTAGTACGTAGAGGTCTTGTTCCATTTCCATCTGCTTCCTCTTCCATGTCCATTTCCGTGTCCGTGTCCGTGTCCGTGTCCGTATCCATGGCCGCTGTAGTTCTTCCTACTCCTGATGGTCCAGCACCTCCAAACTGGATAACGCTGGGCCTTCTCCGCTGCATCCGTTGTAGGTAAGTATCCCACTCGTCTAGCCTTCGATGGTGTTCGGCTAAAAATTGGTCAAGCGAGTCCAAGTCTCCCTCGCTGACTTGCACATCTGCCGTCTCCTCCGCTTCGTGCAATTCTTGATGGATTTGAAGAATTACTTCATCTGGGAAAAATTCCCCACAAATATGGCAAAGAAGCATTTTTAACACTTTTTACCATAAGCGCGTTTAGGATGTTTACTCAACGAAAGTTTATCCAATAATGAGAGGCTGGGTTGGCCAACCTTCTTTTATAACGGGTGGGGGGTGAACTTGAAAAACTCCTTCTGCGCATGCGCAGAACAAAATGTAAAAATACATAATTCTTCTGGCAACTAACATCCTATTCATTGGGGCGGGGGCGCAGGGGCGGGGGCGGGGGCGCAGGGGCGGGGGCGGGGGCGCAGGGGTGGGGGGGGGGCGGGGCGCAGGGGCGGGGGGGCGGGGGTGGAGGGGGTCCACCCTCAGGGGGTGGTTCAAGGTCACCAACTACACTTCTACTCTAAGTCTGGGTGTCTCAGAAAAAGTAAAAAGTAAAATTTTCTAAGTGTTGGCTCAAACCTGGAGGTACTTCATTTACATCTACTAAATTATCTACTAAAACTTTAAAAAATAAATCCCCGCCTGGGGCATTTAGGTTGCCATCGCTGTAGCCTCCGATGAGACCCAACTATGGACAACAGCAGACTTGTATGTTAGTAATACCTAACCATTAGGAATTTTAAAAACTACTATATTTAGGTCAAGGTCATGAAAAAACTTTAAAAAAATAAAGCCCCACCTGGGGCATCTAGGTTGTCATCGCTGAAGCCTCCGAAGAGACCCAACTATGACAACAGCAAACATCCAATGTTTTCTGACCTTCACCACGCAAGAGTTTTAAGCATTTACTGCATTGCTAACAAATAACTTTTTCAATAGCTAACAAAAGTCATTTACATAATTTTGAGAGAGGTTGAGGACAGCCCTAGTGGCTTACGTCCTCGGTCCGAGTGCAGAGGCCGCCGCAAATTGGCCACAGCTGTGGTCTGCATGCCAGCGTACAAACGGACCGGTTCCCAACCCAGCCGCAATAGTGCATGCCTGAGAGGACCCATGCTAACGTTGGTATAAAATAATTTTACACGGGGCCTACTCCCGTTCCCTATCTTTAATATTTAAGTTTAGCAATGCATTAAATTTTATAAGTCGTTACTAGGTCAAGGCCACACGAACATTAAAAAAATTTCGACCCCCGTACATCCATGGCGAACCACGAATGTTCGGGGGCCTTGGGGACTAAAAACACAAATAGCTAACAAAGATTCATTTACATAATTTTGAGTTTCCAGAAGGGAAACAAACTGAGGACACCCTAGTGGCTTACGTCCTCGGTCCGAGTGCAGAGGCCGCCACAACCTTTTGCTTGCCAGCGTACAAACGAACATGCTCCCAAAACCCCAGCCGCAACCTGTTGCATGCCTGAGAGGAGCCTACCAATAGTTAAAAGTGACTTTACACGGGGGCCTACTCCCGTTCCCTATCTTTAAAATTTAATTTGAGCTGTGAAAAAAGCTCAAGGGGGAGTGCTAAAACAAGCGTATACACATTAAATAAATATAAAACATATAACATAAAGACAAACAAGACATAGGACACATATGGTACAAGTAAAACACTCAAATATAAAACAATCCCCAATACCCAAACGCAAGCGCAATATCTTATAACTAATACAAGTCTTAAAACTAATACAAGTCTTAAAACTAATACAAGACTTAAAATTACATTAGACTTCGCTAAACAGTGAAGGCGCCTTTCAGTGTTTAGTGAGGCCCATGGCGGTCCGTCCCGATCGTTCACGTTCAACGCGCGGGAGCGGACTGCGAGCCGGCTGTGGCCGGGCCGCCTTATATCCCCACCGGGGGGGGGGTGGTTCACTTCTCGCCTGGAGCAAGAAACTTTTTGGTCAAGGTCAAAAATTTTTCCGAAAAAAAAAGTTCGGGGGGGGGGGGTTCACTTCTCGTCTGGAGCAAGAAATTTTGGTCAAGGTCAAAATTTTTTCCGAAAAAAAAAGTTCGGGGGGGGGGGTTCACTTCTCGTCTGGAGCAAGAAACTTTTGGTCAAGGTCAAAAATTTTTCCGAAAAAAAAAGTTCGGGGGGGGGGGTTCACTTCTCGTCTGGAGCAAGAAACTTTTGGTCAAGGTCAAAATTTTTTCCGAAAAAAAAGTTCGGGGGGGGGGGGTTCACTTCTCGTCTGGAGCAAGAAACTTTTGGTCAAGGTCAAAATTTTTTCCGAAAAAAAAAAATTCAGGGGGGGGGGGGCTCGCCAAACTTTTCGCCGGGGGGGGGGTTCAAGTGGGTCAAGGTCACCCACAACACTTCTACTCTAAGTGTTGGCTATACCCCTACCACAACTGAGTCCCTAGGCTGCACAACACCGCTCGGCCAGTATGTCTCCGGCTTCCATGCGGTGCGTCTCGCTGTTCTCCAACTCTCTATATGTAAGTATTTTTACAAGTTTTAAATCTAGGTCACTTCACTTTAACTCTGGGACAATATCGACTTGTGGTATTTTAGTGTTTTCACTCAAGGTCATCACACTTTAACTCTGAGACTGCATCAACTTGTATTATTTATGTGTTTTGACTCAAGGTTACCACACTTAAACTTTGGGGTGGTATCAACTTGTAGTATTTCTATGTTTTGACTCAAGGTCATCACACTTTAACTCTGGGGCAATATCGACTTGTAGTACTTCAGTATTTTAACTCAAGGTCACCAAACTTTAACTCTGAGACTGCAGCAACTTGTATTATTTCTGTGTTTTGACTCAAGGTCATCACACTTTAACTCTGGGATGATTTTGACTTATAGTATTTCAGTGTTTTGACTTAAGGTCGTCACACTTTAACTCTGGAGCGGGATCGACTTGTAGTATTTCTGTGTTTTGACTCAAGGTCACCACACTTTAACTCTGGGACGGGATCGACTTGTAGTATTTCTGTGTTTTCACTCAAGGTCATCACACTTTAACTCTGGGGTGATTTCAACTTATAGTATTTCAGTGTTTTGACTCAAGGTCACCACACTTTAACTCTGGGACGGTATCAACTTGTAGTATTTCTATGTTTTTACTCAAGGTCATCACACTTTAACATGTAACTTTAAGGTAGCACCGAAACGGTGCTACCCGGCTTGACATTTTCAAGTTTCCCAAGATCATCACAATTTCCCCCACCACTTCCCATATACCTAGAGTACACAGAGCCGGACAGTCAGTCGCTCGGTGACTGTCGTAGGGTGTGCATCGGTGTCGGCACTCTGTTGTTCGGTTTTCAAGGTCACATTCATGGCAAATTGGGAGACCTTGCTCGGTTCAATGACCTCTGAGGAGTGACACATGATGGTTTAGGCAGAGTCACGTCGCAAACTCCAGCTTGACTTGGCACTTTTGCTGTTTCTAGTCGCATATTCGCTCCAAGTCATCAAGGTCACGAGGACTCTGACTGAAACTCGGAGCGAAGTGTGAGAAACGGCAAAAGTGCCAAAAAATTTTAAGTTTCGGCGTGACCTTGACCTTCATGGTGACGATGACGTCATATTGATGATGTAATGGGTGGTGACGTCATCGGCACGTCATTTCTGTGACGTCATGGGTGTGACGTCATAGTGATGACGTCATTGACGGTGACGTCATCGATGATGCAATCGATGACGTCATCGGTGACGTCATCGGTGATGACGTCATCATGACTCAGCACATTCCTCAGGGGTCATTGAACTGTCCCAGGTCTCTCAATTTCCCACTACTTGGTTTTCAAACGCGTCCAAGGGTTTACCACGTTACAAGTCTGTATAAAATTTCATTAAGATCGGATCATATTTGCGGCCACTATCCTCTTAACAGACATTTACATACATACATATAAATTTCAACGAATGGTGTTTTTGGCTTCTGTGGTTCCCAAAAACGAAAAGTTATGATGGTTCCGGGCTTAAGTCTTACCATAAGACCTACGGTAATAGCTTAATTTCCTATAGGGAAATTCGCTAAAACCCATTTTTGAGGGGTAAAATCCCCCTTACCCCCCCTTTCAATAGTCCGATCGGGCTGGTTTTCGAACTGTTCCGAATAATTACCTTTTTACACCTCCATACCGAATTTCATTATGATCGGACCATTTTTGTGACCGCTATCGTGCTTACAGATAAATAGATATATTGATAAATATATATGTGGATGTATATATGTGTATATCTAAAAATTCAAAAGAATGTTGTTTTTGGCTTCTGGGGGCCCCAAAATGAAAAGTTATGATGGTCCCGGCCTTAAGTCTTACCATGAGACCTACGGTAATAGCTTAATTTCACTATAGGAAAATTCGCTAAAAAGACAGATTTTAATGAATTACGGCTCGGCAAATTGCGGCCATACCGTACGTCTGACTTACAAAATGTAAATATGAAAACTGATTGGCATTAAAAGAGCTACATTTTTGCTAAAATAAAGAATTTTGATAAAACTAACCGTTCTCGAGATATATGCCAAATATATATTTTGGCAGCATTCTTGGCAGCCATTTTGAATTTTTGGGCATGTTACCAAGGTGCGATTAATGGCGATTTTTGATGGGTTAATAAGGGCACTCTTAGCTATCATTTAAAACAAAAATCGCTCGTGTTGCAATTTTTTTGGGGTTAGGCCATATTTTCTCATAAAATGATTCCACTACTGGCCTTAAAACGGATAACCGAACCGGAATATGGCTGGCAAACAAACTTCACATGGAAATCATGCTGAAACTTTGAAACGTAATAACCTTCTGACATATTTGGTCTTTTGAGGTCGGGTTTGTGGCATAATATTGAGAAAATAAAGACCCTTAAAATAATGTGTAGCATGGCATTGGATAATTAATTTTCGTTCAAGAATTCCTTTCGGGACGACATTTAGAGTTTTAGAGAGTCATGAAAAAAGGGTCTGCAATGGATTTAAAATTTCAGAAAGTCATGTGATCTATTATGCTTCAGTAAATTGAATCATTTTCTGCTACACATTACTAAGGAAATGGCTAAACTTATGTTTAAGACCTATTTACAAAACGTCAAATTTTCAGGAAACTCGATGAACAATAAAACTTACAAGAGATCGCCCACTGGTCGAAATTCGACCAAAATTTCAGTTGATCTGGACCCAATTAGAGTAGTGTCAAATTGCGGGTGCTTGCTCAGTTCAAGGTCACCTGAGGGATGACGTCATCGAGGTCAATGACCTCACGGATAACGTCATCGATGACGTCATTGATGACGCAATCAATGACGTCACTTGCATGACGTCACACCCATGACATCACAGAAATGACGTGCTGATGACGTCATCACCCCTTACGTCATCAATATGACGTCATCGACGCCATTAAAGTCAAGGTCACGCCGAAACTTAAAATTTTTTTTGCAATTTTGCCGTTTCTCGCACTACGCTCCGAGTTTTAGTCAGAGTTCCCGTGACATTGACGACTTAGAGCGAATTTGCGATGAGAAACAGCAAAAGTGCCAAGTTAAACTCCAGTTTTGTGACATGACCCTGCCTAAATGGGCAATCGGTAATCCCTCAGGTGACCTTGAACCAGCACAACACCCGCAATTTCATATTACTGTGACCTTGAAAACTTAACAACGGAGCGCCGACACTGATGCGCACCCCACGACCGTCACCGAGCGACTGACCTCCAGCCAGACTCCACGTACTCTAGGTATATTGGGAAGTGGAGGGGGAAATTTCAAGGTCATCCAAACGGAGTTTTAAAAAAGTTAAAGAGTAGAAAGACTACTCTTGTGCTTCCTGGGCGACTTCATCAATTTCCAACGGATCTGTAAACCAATCCGATCTGTAGCGGCAGGAGTCCAGAAAATGTGTGCACCATCCATCAGGTTGTCCGTAGCACTTCCGACAATTGGTGAGATTAGAGAAGTGAAACTTAACACACCGCTGTGGACAACAAGTGTAAAAGTACTTGGACTTGTAGACCTTAAAAGTCTGTAGTACCGGTGGTGGTAGCTGTTGTTTCTTGCATCTACACCTGCAACATCCGAAGGATTCACATTGCCGGCAGGCCAACCCATCCACTTGCCATCTTGGTAAGAGGAAACACTTCTCCTCGCAGAAAAAGCGTGTTCCCTTCTCCTCCTCCAAACACTTCTTCGCACAATAGACGACGCCCGGCTCCTCCAAACACTTATGCTCGCAACATGAGACGCGCTTACTTTCCATATTTGATGCTGCTTTGGCGAGGGAGCACGATGAAGTGATGCTGTGGTCAGTGGGAATGGAGCTTATATAAACTAAGGCGAGTGGAGGGGGAAAAGGTCAAGGTCATTCAAACGGAGTTTTAAAAAAGTTAAAGAGTAGAAAGACTACTCTTGTGCTTCCTGGGCGACTTCATCAATTTCCAACGGATCTGTAAACCAATCCGATCTGTAGCGGCAGGAGTCCAGAAAATGTGTGCACCATCCATCAGGTTGTCCGTAGCACTTCCGACAATTGGTGAGATTAGAGAAGTGAAACTTAACACACCGCTGCGGACAAGTGTAAAAGTACTTGGACTTGTAGACCTTAAAAGTCTGTAGTACCGGTGGTGGCAGCTGTTGTTTCTTGCATCTACACCTGCAACATCCGAAGGATTTACATTGCCGGCAGGACAACCCATCCACTTGCCATCTTGGTAAGAGGAAACACTTCTCCTCGCAGAAATAGCGTGTTCCCTTCTCCTCCTCCAAACACTTCATCGCACAATAGACGACGACCGGCTTAGAGCTTATATAAACTAAGGCGAGTGGAGGGGGAAAAGGTCAAGGTCATTCAAACGGAGTTTAAAAAAAGTTAAAGAGTAGAAAAACTACTCTTGTGATTGTATATCGATTTCATTGATAGTGAGTGCTTCGGTATGCCAAGTTGATCTGTACCGACATGCTCCTAAATAATGTTTGCAAAAACCCGCAAAATTATTGTTGCAAAATTTGCAGCCGGTTAGCTGTTTTAGTTTAAAATTCAATGCAACGTTCAGGACAACAAGTGTAAATATGCCCTCTCATCTGGTACACATGGAATGTCTTCAACTCCGGTTTCGGCTTCTTCCAAGACTTGCACTTACACATACACTGACCAAAAGCTTCACATTTTCTACAAACCAGGAAATCCACCACATCAATGTCGTTCGGCCATGAAAAACATTTCCGTTCGCACCAGTAATTGAGTTGACCCACCATGTTGCTGCGGTAAAGGTGCACGATGCAATGATGCTGTAGTCAGTGAGAGCGCAGCTTAAATAAACTCAGTGGAGGGGGAAAGGTCAAGGTCATTCAAATCAAGTTTTAAAAAAGATGACTAGTCGTCCTCCTCCTCCTCGTCCGTAGTACTTGGAGAGCTGTGAGACGAAGAGTCCCGCGCAGGTGCTCCCCAGACGAAATAGATTTCTATCTTGAAGCGAAGGCCGGGATCTTCTAACATCATCTCCTTGAACTTGTTACACACCAATTTCACCTTGTGCAACGTATCAATGATGAGCACCCAATGTGTTGGCTCAGCGTAACTCGTAGTTGAGTCAGCCTCAGCGATAGTTATATCCTCCGGTGCAATAGGTGTGTAGAGATGTGTAAAATCTCTCGGCTGAGGTTGGTGGAAGTTGAAGCTTCTGTGCAGACTCCTCTCGCATCAAAATCTATATCCAGTTTAGATTCAAAGTTAGTGTTTTCGTTGAAAACATATATCAACTTTTCACGCAACATATCAACTTCTGCCGCATCGTGCAAATGGACGGTCCACCAAAATGGAAATTCTTCATCAGTAGTGGAGTCAACTTGAGATAGAGTCCTGTCCGCCATGGTAGCTAAGCAAGGAATGAGGCGAGCTGCAGACTGTTGTAACAGTATTGAAAAGTAGAGGGGGTAGACCTAATCACAGTGGAGGGGGAAATTTCAAGGTCATTCAAATTGGGTTTTAAAAAAGGAAGGAGTGGAGGGGGAAATTCCAAGGTCATTCAAATTGTGTTTTAAAAAAGATGACTAGTTGTCCTCGTCCTCGTCTGTAGTAGTACTCTCCGATGAAGAACGAGAGTCGTCCGAATCCCGCGCGGGTGCTCCCCAGATGAAAAACATTTCCATCTTGAAGCGAAGGCCAGGATCTTGCACCATGAACTCCTTCAACTTATTACACACCAATTCCACCTGGTGCAACGTTTCGATAGTCAGCATCCAATGTGTCGGCTGAACGAAACCCGTAGTGGAGTCAGCCTCTCTGATTGTTATATTCTCCGGCTGTATCGGAGTGTAGAGATGTGTAAAATCTCTTGGCTGAAGCTGAGGCTGAGGCTGGCTGGAAGTGGAAGGTTCGGTGTGGACACCGGTTGTATCGAAATCCATATTCAGCCTACATTCAATGTTAGGGTTTTCGTTAAATACGTATACCAATTTGTCATACAACATATCCACTTCTGCTGAATCTTGTAAATGAACAGTCCACGAAAATGGCCATTCTTCATCAATAGTGGAGTCAACTCGAGAAAGAGTGCTGTCCGCCATGGTTGGTAAGCAAGGAATGAGGTGAGCCGCAGATTGTTGTAACAGTATTGAAAAGTAGAGGGGGTAGACCTAATCATAGTGGAGGGGGAAATTTCAAGGTCATTCAAATTGGGTTTTAAAAAAAGGAAGGAGTGGAGGGGGAAATTTCAAGGTCATTCAAATTGGGTTTAAAAAAGGTTACTCCCCATTAGCCTCGTCATCTACGTTCTCCCCCACATCTTCATTTGCGTTGTCCCCCACATCTTCATCCACATCAGATTCACCATACGGGTAAATCGGCGACATCGGTGAATATTGTGGTGAGTGCTGGCCATTGTCGTCCTGTCGCAATCCAACTTGCGACCAATCATAATTCAAATTCATCTGAATTATAATCCCAGGGTTGTCCCGGAGTATCTCTTTTATCCTTTCACATATTGTTTCTAAATAGTGTACACTGTCGATCGACAGTGTCCAGCCTGTACTTGTTCCAACATCAGTAGTGGAGTCAGCCTGGGTGATGGTGCTGTCTGCCATGGTTGCCTGCTGAACAAGGAATGACGCTTGATGTGAGCCTCATGTAGGAACATGGTGAAGTAGTGGGGGGCGTGGTGGAGTAGTGGGGGAAGTTTCAAGGTCATACAAACGGAGTTTTAAAACAAAGGAAAACCTACAAAGTAACATTGAAACTTTCCAACTGATGGTGGCGGGCGTTTTCTTCTGCAATCTTGCCGACACATGTACCATATGTGTACACAACCACATGTGTACGGCAACCATGCCGCACAGTATGAACACTACAACCATAATAAGTCCAAACAATAAAAGATAGCCGTTCACTATCATAATATTTTCTGAGTGGATCTGCTTTCTTCTTATCGCCCTCTCTTGCATCCATCCTCTTCTCTAACTCGTGGACGAAGTCACAGCATGCGTGAACACATCTTTCATCTGTTGGTAGGTTTGCCATTGTTGATGTTGTCGGTTTGGCTGTTGAAGATGGAATGAGGTTTCCAATTGCGATGTGCCATGTACACCAATAGTCAAGTGGTGGGGGTAGCAAAGCAGTGGAGGGGGAAGTTTCAAGGTCATTCAAATTGTGTTTAAAAAAAACCTATCTTGTTACTGAGCTCATATGTCAGTAACAAGATAGGTGTTTTTGCTCTTTTACTTCTTTAATATAATGAAAAAATAAACATATTCTACAATGGTCAGAACAAGAAAAACAACTGCTAGTCATCTGAAGTAATCCAAGTTGTCAGGCTCGGTCTTCGTCGACGCTGGTGAGGAAGCTGTCGAGAAGTGTCCAGGCTCTTCCTTGGGCTGCCGGGTGTTCCGTATATTGCAACCGTAGACTTGCTCGTTTATACGGTAGCCTCGTGCCACCATGAGCTGCAACTCCTTGTACAAGTCGTTCAGCTCCTGCTGAGTCTTAATCGTGACTTCTTCATAGCTGGAACAGCTTACGTTCAGAGACATCCTGATGTTGTTCGGTTGGCTGTTGGAGTTGAAATGAAGCCGAGGCACAGTGCTTGGAGGTACATGAAAAAGTGGTGGGGGTAATAGTGGTGGGGGTAATAGTGGTGGGGGTAAAAGTGGTGGGGGTATGGAAGGTCCAATTAAGCCGTTCTAAACTTTTTCCATTGGTACAACGGAATTGAACAAATGGCACAGGTGTCTTTGATGTTCTCAAACTTAAACACCGGTGCTAGAAAACCAAACTGCCTTATACCTCCATCCAGTACAAATTGTCGAAGATCACCAACAGCTGCATCACCACAAGGTTTACAAAACTTTTCCCCCATCGTTGAACTTATACCAAGAGTACTCCGAGTAGCCTCTATTTTCCCTCTTGTAGTCTTTGATATCTTCTTTTATCGTTAGTGGGATATTTTCTTGTAAACAAGTTGGGAACAAAGGTTTGTGAGTTATAACTCGTTGTAAGCAAAGCTCATACAAGGTGCTCATCGTTTGCTAGTTGGCAACAGACTGACCGTTTTCGCATCTAAGCAGGTTCGAATTCTAGTGCGGTAGTGGGGGTAATTGTGAAATGCAAAGGTCAAAGGTCAAGGTCACCCGCGAAGTTTAGAAAAAAATGCAACATATCAATATGTGACAAACTTCACATATTGATATGTTGCATTTTTTTATATTTTTTATCATTTATTTATAAAACATTACAATAACATATGTACAACAGTAAAACTTAAATCTAACACTGCTGCTTGTCGGCGATGTGGATGGTCAACTCGATGGAATTGCTACCCGTGCAACCGTGGGAAACCAGGTAGATACAGCCGGGTTGGATGGAGCGCAGATCCTCGTTTTGAAGGAGATGGACGAACCGTTTCGGCAGGTAGACCTGGAACTTGGGCTCATCTCCTGGAGTGAACGGCGCCTCGCTGAGACTGCAGTAGATGGCCTCCCCAACTGTAGTCTCCATCTTCTTCATAGCATGGATTATGTAGTGCTTCTCACCTTTTAGTTCAGAGCACTTCTTCACAGGTAATATTGTTGACTTGGAGTGAGCATTGAACTGCTCAACCAAAGTTTGAAGGAACTGGTGAGATGCCATAATCAGGTTATAGATCGTCTTCTTGCTCGGAGATGTTGTCGTCTCGGATTCTCGAGTAATACTCATGCCAGGTCCCGGTCTGCTCTACACTTATATAACCCCCGTTACCCCCACCACTCCCCACTTCCCCACTTTCATGGTAAGAGGCGAGTTTATAGGCGTTTTTCAAAGCGCAATGTCTATCTTTGTCATGTTCGGGGCTTTTTGTACAAATACATATGTTTTCTAGCATGTATTGGTAATTCTTATCCAACTCCACGTCATTAACCGGAACATGAGTAAATTCTTCGATCCATCTTTTCTTTTCGAGCCCCTTCGTGTAAATATTGGTAAACTTGTTTGAAAAGTGATGCATAATGTGATACAATTTCGTGTAACTTGTAAAACCATCATACCAATCGATATGATGGAAATATTTTGAAATCCATCTGTTGGTAGTAGCGGCTTTGCTAGTTAAAGATGAATAAGAACATGGTGGTTTAAATAAAAACGAATACGGAACACTTGTATTCATATCCAAAAACACAAGTTCTTTTATAATAAATCTATCATCATTACCGCGAACGCTTGAAACTCAATAATACCAGACTTGGACTTTACTTGTTCTTCTTCTCCCTAGTCCATTTTGAAGGTCACACGTCTGCTCAGAAGTCCGGTCTTCTCTTCCGCCCGGTACGCGTCGCGTGTCAATAGGCCTACCTTGTTTTTAGTGTTTAGTATTTTTGTGTTCGTTAATAATGGTCGTAATGTTTGTGTCCGTGTGTGAATGTGTAAATGTTAAATAAAACGACGATCTTAACTTGAAGAGAGAATCATTTTAATGTCCTTGACGGCCCGATGATGATCCCATAGGGATTGAAACTAGTTGCCATTAGCAGCACCTGGATTACAAATTTGCAGGTATTTGAACCACTTTAGTAATTTTCTGTAATCCGGAGGCTAATAACCACAAAAAATGAAGTTAAAATTACAGTAGGTGAATAATCTGTTGATTTCATAACACCGATTAAAACACTTTTGTCAAAACTGGAAGAGATTGCGTAAAATATTCGCAAAAATACCTCACTCAATATGTTTGGAGAAATATTATCTTCAATATCTCTTTTCCTCTTTTGTGCAATCTTTCTTCTTTTACCTTTTTCTTCAACATTATTACTGGCGTGAAGTTGTCCGCAAACGTTGTATTCATCTCCTTCCCGTTGACCTTGAAGATCTAAAAACTCAGATATCTCCTTCTCAATATCTACCACATTTTCAGGTGTACCGTTAGGAGAAGCCATATTGAATACGATGCTACCCATACAACAACAGGCAACAAACTGATGAGGAGCGGCATGCGCGCTCTGCTTTTATACTCGCGGAATGGAATAAAATTTAACAAAACCGGTTTTTATAATACATTTTTAACAATTCCGGTTAAAGGTGTGTATGTTACAATTTTGTCATGTAGAATTAAACAGTATGCAGTTGTATTTGCAGGTATATTCTCGTTGAATTCCATTTCTATCTTTATATCTACACTTGATGATTTTACTGATTCATTTTGTTTAGAACAATCGATA
Source organism: Neoaliturus tenellus (assembly GCA_030545055.2). Lineage (NCBI taxonomy): Eukaryota > Metazoa > Arthropoda > Insecta > Hemiptera > Cicadellidae > Neoaliturus > Neoaliturus tenellus. The sequence goes on along the minus strand of JAQYXR010000040.1, from coordinate 213,819 downwards.
ACAACTATCGGGTAACCATCTAAGTATTTTTCTGGTGATAGTAAAAATGCATTTATTTTACCGTAATATGAACTTTGGAATCTTGCATACATATCGTACAATATGCTGTACTTTTTATTAGCGAATGACACATTTAAATTATCGTATGGGAAAAATTGTGAATTTAAATAAACTTTAATATTTTTTAAGTTGCAATGATCAAATTGACCTGCATGTTTGGTGATGGTGTCCCTTCTGCCTGTTTGTAAACCAAATATAATATACCTGGCTCGTTCCACATAATTAGATGTTTTAACAGTCCAAGTGTGACGATCCGTAGTTGGCAAGCTGGGATGTTCATGAAATCCCCAACTTCTAAAAGGAATTACAATATCACGATCAGCGTTTAACTTCCTTAATAGTAGCATTCTATGCTCATCAGCTAATTTAACATGTGGAACTCTCCATACAATTTTGTCTAATGTTAATTTCCATTCCAAAGTTGCATCCATTGTGCCGTCTGCAGCTTTAATAATGTCTTTATCGTTTGAAGATCTCAACAAAACTAATTCTTGTTTAACATTTAATATTATTTTTCTATAATCTTCAGCAAAACCAAGCAACAAACATAATGGAATATGAAAATCAAAATATCCCTTTGTATCTGGACTGATTGTGTCATTTACAGGTAAAACCCATCCTGCAGGTTGTAGTAAATTTGTTTCATTAGGTGATATAGATGTTAACCCCTTCAAAGTTGTTGCAATACCTACTTTTTTAGTGGAATCAACTGTTACACCTGATATTTCATATCTAATTTCATCAAACAGGAAAGCCATAGGATTGTTTATAAATGGAACTGTTGTACCAGTAGTAGAACCGTCCTTTTTAGTAACTTTTCCTTCAATATACAAGTAACTTTCACATGGTAGTGTGTAAATGTCTTGATTTTGTATGGGAATACGAATTTCATCGTTATTGTTTAATTTCGATGAAGTGTAAGGGTTGTGGGTGTGATATTCTTTTTCCCATAGGGTTTCGTCGAATGTTGGACCCTGCGCTATATCCAGTATATCCATAATCGGTTAATTTTAATCCAATTCTTTCTAAGAAACGAATGTTTTCGCGTGTTAACTCCTCCACAGCTGAAGAGCTACTAATGCGGGTCCCCGTAGGTTGTTCGCTTTTAAATAATAAACCCATGATCTTGTATTAAAGTGTTGATTTTAAATGTAATCTAACCGTAATAGGCTCTTCTCTGAAGTCTACTAAGTTACCGTCTTGATCCAATACGTTCAACACGATGTCTGAAATGAAAGTGGTGTTCAATGGTAGATATACCAGGTTTTGTGGCTTTTCAACGATTTTAAATCCAGGTGGTACACTTGGGTAAAAAGTATGTATTATATGGGTGTTAGCCCCATCCCTGTAAGCTCCTTGTATAATGTTACAAGTTATGTCTATACTATTGACTTTTAATGTTGTTACGGTTTTCTTACCGGAATGTGTTACATCTGGTTCTAAAATTGGCTCATCTTTGGAAAATCCTAATAAATCACCAATTGAGTTTGGTTGAGTAAAATCTACATAATATTTGGAAGTAATATCAGCTTTCATCGTATTATTATTACCTTTTAATGTTATATTGTCTTTTCCCATTTTAGTTTGCAAAAATTCATTTATATGATCAATTTCATAAGATCCTGTGGGTAACCTGCACTCTTGTAAGTCTGTAAACTTCCCACTGGCATCTTTTCCTTTATAATAATGCAATAAGTTATTTTTACCTTCCGTAACATTGGGAATAGAGGTGTAAGTTGTAAAATCCAATAGTGCCGCCTCCCAAAATCTTTCTTTTTGCAAGCGTAACGCTGGAAAAAGGATACTTCGTAAAGTGGACGATTTTCCTGTTAATGATACCGTATAGGAAGACATCTCAATAGTGACTGATACTTTTAGCTAGGAGTTCAAAACATAAATGGCCGCATATTGAAGTATTATCAGGTTGTTCTCTTTTATAGTTGTAATATATGTTTTTAGCAGATTTAAATTAATCTTGAAGTTCTTTTGGTGGTGGCAGATTACCAAAACTATCGAAATAATATACATTGTTATTTAGTTTCTTATAACAAACCCAATGGGTGCCAGGCCCTTCAGTATTATCCAAATTTACAATTTCAGTCTCATTTTTCCACATTTTCTTTGGTAAACTATCTTTCATGAATACTCCAAGGAAAAATGGTATTTTAAACAGGAATAATATTTAAATAATTCAACATTGGTTAACGCTTTATGTGGTATAACCAATTGATTTTTTTCATTTAATACGCACGATAAGGTCTTAGGTAAAGACCTGCCCCGTTTTTTACCATAGACCACACGGTGGGCTTCTTCCTGCCTTTTGTGGTAGATCGCCGTCTTCTTCTTATATTTCCTCCATGTTTTCTTGTAGTTGACCTCCTTTTTACCCTCCTTCTCCTCCTTCTTCCACCTCCTACTGCTGTTTTAGCCTTCATACCTGCTGTTACCGCTAAAGCTGCTGATTTTTCTGCTATGCTAGTGTCACTTGATTTTACTCGTTGCCAAGCTATGTCCGCAAGCTTTCTGTCTGCTATCGATCTATTTTTTGAATCGGCAAACGTGGAATATGCGATATCGTGTTCTTTACAAGACTGATCTAACTTATTTATGCCAGGATCGCCTCTTTCCAGTCGTTTTTTCAATTTAGTTCCTGGTCCGCAATACTGATAACCTCCCGGTATATGAAATTCGTATGGTAATGCGTCTATTGCTATATTTACTATGGATCCTACTGGAATTCGTTTTAAAGCTTTACTTAACAGAGAAACCGCTGTGGACGTGATCCCACCTCCTCTTCTTACACTGTCTCGATATGGACTGATGTACTGGAACGTCATTATTGTCCTTTTATAATCGCAATGTACAACTTATGTGTTAACTCTATGACGAGTTGGACATAAATGAAGTCGTTTATTGTGTTCTTTTATTAAATATCAAAATCACCCCAATCCGATGATCTAAGCTTTTGTGTATTAGGGTTGATAAAATATTTATTAACAATTTCCCGTTTAATCCAAGTACCTCTCTCGGATTCCAACAAAGGAGTACGACCTGAACGAGTACCAATAAGATTGTATACATCGAATAATGCATTTCCTAAAACTTTTACAAGAAAATTAACAGTGACGGCATTATCCACATGTTCAGGGTCTTTCAGGTCTGTTATACGTTTATTATTACAAGTATACACTTTACTATCCATTTGCGATGTTGTGATAGCCTGTCCTACAGTTGCAGCATCATTTGCTTCTCTTCCTTGTGCCAAGTTTGTTATCTTGTAATTATTACATGTAAAACACGCAAAATTATACTTTGGATCTAGATGTACTGTTTGTGATAAGGCAGCTGCGTCTTTAGCATTAATACCCAATGACAAATTTGATAACCTTGAAGCCATGCAATCCCAAGCACTATTTTTGTATTTTAATAAATAAAATCTTTCATTACCTTGAACAAATACATCCCCTTGCTTCGATAATACTTCATCTCGTTTTACAAAAGAGGTTGTTTCCTGTTTTAAGGTTTCCATCATTTGACCCACTGTTGCACCATCTGATGGTGCTGAACCATCTTTTACATTCGCCAAACAATTACCAAGACAATCGATAACTCCCACATCATGTACGACACAATGATCTTTTATATATTTGAGATTTACAGCATAATTTTCATTTTTTTGATAACCTATATCGTTAATAACAAATTTATAAAAAGAAAACCCATCTTTTGTCTTTTCAGGTATTATAGAATGTAAATAACGTCTATTTACGCTGTCTTTTTCATCTTTAGGGTCATCTACGTTGGATATATGTTTATTGTTAGCACTATACGTTTTTCCATTCAATTTTAACGTATTTTTTTGTTCAGATGACAAATAACCTCTGTTTATTGCATCACCGTTTTGATTTGGTTTACCAACGTTGATAATTCTATGATTTTCTGCGTCATATGTGTTATTGTGTAGTCTTAATGTTGGTGATATCTTTTCCTTTAATATTTTTAAACTAGTGGCTTGTAGGGGCAAAGGCCCCTAAAAATAAAAATTGTGATCCAAAAATAAGTTTCAATTCACCACCTCCTAGTGAGTATAACAGTATATCTTCTCAAGATGTAACGTGAATTTACATGTTAACATTTTTTAAAATAAAACATTGCCAATTCTTGACGAAACATTTTGGCGGTATCAAATCAGTAATTTACCAATAATTTTCTCTTTTTTAAAATACAGTAGTCTATTTTGTAAGAAAAAGAAAAAAATATTGCACTTTTATATCACCGGACGCAGTAAAAATAGTTTTAACCTTAAACATTTTCATAATGAGTATGTAACTCAAGTAAATAAAATAGTTCAATACAACATTAATACTGTACACTCCTTCATCCTGGACTCTTTTGCCCCCATCCCCCACACTTGCCGTGTCCCTCTTGTCTCCCCGTGCCGCCGTTCACCTCTCGTAACCGTTGTTTCCTGTACCCCTTGAGCCCCTGGTGCCCGAGGAACCCTCATGTTCCCGTACCACTTTCCCCCCACATGCTCCTGTGCCTCCCATTCGCCCGTGCCCACATGCCTGCAGTGCTTTCCTGTTGCCCTCCATGCCCTCTATGTTTCTCATTCCTCCCCATTCCCGTGCTACCGTCGTCTATAGTACCGCTTGTGCCCCCGCACTACCACCACCACGTGTCCTCGTGCATCCCCATGCCTCCCCAAAGTGCCCCCTATGTCCAAACACTCCCGTACCCTCCATACTCCCCTGTCCCCATGCCCCCATACACCCGTGCAACATGCCCCATGCCACCATTCTCCCTCTTGCCCCATCTATCTCCATGCATCCACCTACGACCCTAAGCAGTGCCACCGACTCCCCTCGTGCTCCCTATGTCCCAGCACCCACGGTGCTCCCCTGCCTACATGGCCACCGTTCTTCCCCGTGGTCCCCATGCCCTCTATGTTCCCCCAAGCCTCCCCGTGTCCCCATGTCCATCTGCCTCACATGCCTCATGCCACCAACGCCCCTAGTGCCTATTGGGCCTTCCCAACCCTGCACTGCCACGTGCCCCCGGGCACCCTATGTTTTAGTATCCCCATTCCCATCTACCCCTTTTTTCACCGACGCCCCTAGTGCTCCTTGTGCCCCCGCAACACCGCCGTCACGTGCCACAGTGCCTCCCCGTGCCTCCCCAGAGTGCCCCCGCCCCCTATGCCCCCGTACCCTCCATTCTTTCATGTCCTCATGCTCGCCGTTCCTCCCCTTGCTATGTTGCCCATGCCTCCACCGTACCCCTTATGCTCCCTCTGTCACCAGTGCCACCGACACCCCTCGTGCCCTCCTGTGCCCCCAACATTTACCCTAGTTCCCCCATGTCTTCCCCGTGCCCCCATGCCCCCTTACTCTCCATGCCACCGACGTCCCTCTTACTTTTATTGTACTCTATTTTGTATGTTCGTCAATAAAGTAGAACACTAATTGATACATTGTTAGTTTTAGCACAGTATCACACAAAGCAGATGAAGTTTTTCAAAACCTCAGGCTATTCTTATGGAAAACGTTTTACGATATTTCTCAGTTACTTGTAACTTTATGGCTAAGCTTATAATTTTCCCTCCTGCATGAGACCGAATCCTTTAATTGGAGACCCAACCATCTTCCTGCAATTTGTCGAACGCTCAAAATTTTGCGAAAAAAAATTCGCTGTAGATTGCTTTTCTTGGTGTGAATTATTTTATCATCTTCACTCAATGTTATCATCTGTGTCACATTTTAAAATTAAACCATAACACATGTTTTAGTGTACACAAAGCAGACGTTTTTCGTATCCCCATGCTATTCTTATGGAGGACGTTTTACGTGATTCCTCATTTCCTGTTAACACTATGGAAACGCCGATAGTTTTCCCTCGTGTATGGGACCGAGACCTTTAATTTGAGACCCCTCCCATCTTTCTGCGATTTGTATAACGCTCATTATTTTTCTCAAGAAATTCGGCTTACAGAATTATATATATAGATTTCTTCTCTTGGTGTGAATTATTTTGTTATCTTCACTCAATGTTATCATCTGTGTCTCATTTTGAAATTAAACCATAACACATGTTTTAATGTACCTATACAAAGCAGACGTTTTTAAATCCCCATGCTATTCTTATGGAGGACGTTTTACGTGATTTCTCATTTCCTGTTAACATTATGGACACGCCTATAGTTTTCCCTCGTGCATGGGACCGAGACCTTTAATTTGAGACCTCTCCCATCTTTCTGCGATCTGTATGACGCTCACAATTTTGCTCAAGAAATATCGCTTACAGAATTATATATATAGATTTATTGCATCATTCTCATCCGTGTTATCTTTTATGTTTTTTAACCTTTTATTAGTAATATCATAATCTCCATCAGGTGTCTGTGGTAAACCAGCACTTCTTTTTAAACTATTCGCATAATATAATCCATCCGAGGAGTAACGTCCGAACTTGTCGACACTCATGGTGCAACAGAATAGTATTCTAGGGAGTAACGCATTTTTATGAGATTAACCCCACGGTTTCGGAGTTCATCCACTAAAGCCACCCATTTGTTTTCCAATCCAGTATGACCCGCTTCTTTAGCTTCATGTATTAGTTTCATTCTATCCACCAATTTATTGATATTATTGTAATAAATCACATTTGTGTTGTATAGTTTCTTCATTAAACCTGTACCCGTAACAGACTTACTTCTTTTTCTTGGTTCCTGAGCACTTACATCCAAAGTGGATGCCACAAACCTCCGTTTTACAGGTTTTCTTGGCATTAATGGCATTGCTTGTTTTCTAGTTGTTGGTACTAACTTGGATACAAATTCTTTATATTTGAAAGACTTAGATCTAAAAAGAGGCTGGTCAGGTGAATACTTCCTCTTGTATGCATAAGTCTGTTCCAAAATCTTTTTATATGCTTCCATGTCTTTTTGTTTAACTAATCCTTTAAAAGGTTTATTTTCAAATAATAATTCAAATAATCCCCTTGTACCCTTATAACTTTGATCACCAACAATAATATCATCATTTTTATCAATGTCTAACGCGCTATTACCTATCATTAAACCGTCTTCTGTTAATCTTGCTCCATAACTATGGTAGTTTTTATTAGGATTTGTTCCAGCTAACATCTTTATCATGTATTTCCTTCCTAAAGGTCCTTTGTTATGAATGTTTTCACCCAACAAGCTTATGTTTGACGGTCCTTCTCTTGCCTCTTCTTCTTTTTCCTCTTCACTAGCAGTTGGTACATCTTCAGGTCCTCTTTCACTATATCCTGGTGATTCTAGCTCTCTTTCAGATTCTGCACCGGTAAAACCACTATATGTAGAGGATTCCGGGTCTTCATCACTAAAATCTTCAAATTTTACACTTTCTCTTTCAAACTTTGTGATAGGTGCAATCGCATCTCCTTCCAAAACAGGTTTAGCGAATTTTTTGTTTAATTGTTTCAAGGGTTCAGTAATAGGTTTTAAAGTAGATTCAAGAAATTTCTCCCTTTCGCTAATACCTAGTTTTAATGCTCTGTTTTTAGCCCGAATAGAATCACTAAGTGATTTCATTTCCTTAATTAGCTTTTCTTGGTTAACCATGTTTGTAGCAAGACGTGTTGTACAACAATGAATGTTTTATACCATGTTCAGTGTATTAGTATAAATTTATCAAACCCTATCCTGCATCGCCCATTGTCTAATGGTTGTTCCTTCATAATTGTTAGGAATCCATATTTTTCAGCCCAAGCCTTTCCACACAACTCATTAAATCGTTCAAATGTCATATCCGCATTTACATGATCAAAATATATATGTTTTAGGTTGGTTTCGTCTTGTTTGAATACAATTAACATGTTTGCATTGTCTCTAATGAGTTGTTTCAGTATTTTGCTGTAAGTTTGACCAATATAAGGGGTCAAAATTACTCAGTAGTAATTATAGGCCGATTAGCTTGATTTCTTCCTTTTCCAAAATAATCGAGAAAATAATGAAAAGTAGACTGGTTGGCTTTCTAGAGAGTAAATTCGTTTTTAGTAAAAGACAATTTGGTTTTAGGCAAGGCTTAAGTACAGAGATTGCACTGTATGAATTCATGAATAAAATATACAATGGAATTAATGATGGGAATAAAGTAAGTGGATTATTTCTGGACATAACTAAAGCTTTCGATACAGTCAATCACAGTATCTTGTTGGGAAAATTGTATAACTGTGGGATAAGGGGAATTGTGCATGATTGGTTTAAAAGTTATTTGACGGGAAGACGACAATGTGTAAAAATTAATAATTCAACCAGTGATTTTGGCGAAATTAAGTATGGTGTGCCTCAAGGCTCAGTCCTTGGCTCCATCCTATTCCTGATATACATAAATGATTTGTGTGAAGCTAATTTTAAGGGGGGCGTTTTTTTCATTTGCAGATGATACAGCCTTATGCTATGTTAGGAATTCATGGGAAGAAGTTGAATCAGATATGAATTTTGACCTTCAAGCACTGAGATGGTGGTTTACGAAAAATAATATGACGCTAAGCACTGATAAAACAAAGTTTTTAAATTTTAGTCTAAGAGGAGAAAACATTAACCTAAATAATATTACATTCGAGTGTGGGGAGTGTCTTTGCAAAAATGAAGTTTGTCAATTGAAATGTTCAATAGTAGAAAAAGTTGATTAATTAAAATATTTAGGCGTAACTTTGGATAGTAAACTTACAATGAAAATCCACATAAATGGTCTTAAGAAAAACCTGTTAAATTTACTCAGATACTTTTATTATTTGCGACCAATGTGTAACAATGATTTATTAAGAACATTATACTTGTCTATTGTTCATAGCCGGTTAGATTATGGGTTATCTTTTTGAGTAGTGGGGTTTTGCCGGTTCTGGCACAGGTCAAGGCCAAGTGGTTCGAACCGGCAGGTGTGGGTGACAGTGACGGATGTGTTTTGTAAGTGGGTCAAGGCCATCCGGAGGGAGTTTTAAAAAAGTGGGAGCCGCAGGGGCTCAGTCGGGGCGGGGATTCGGGACGGATCGGATCGGAGCGGGCGGGCCGAGGGAGGTTCTTTTTTTATTTATTTATTTTAATGAATTTAAATTAAAATCGTGTCGTTGTTGTTGTGCAGAGAGGCGTTGGAGCGTCGTGCACCGGTGACGCAGTAGTAGACGCCGAAGGTGATGGCGAAAAGGAGGTAGACGCACAGCATGCACAGTACGCATTTGAACAGTTGCAGCAGGCGGACCATCCCTTGTTGGTTTGCCGTTTCCAATTGCAGCCCGTTGATCTCCAGTCTGAGTCTGTCCTCTTCCAATCGTGATCTGAGTGAAACGTCGTCCATCATGTCTGTGTGTGAGTGTTTTTATTTTGTGGTGCGAGGAAAAAACGGGAGCGGTGTTGACGGTCGGAAAGTTGGTGATGAAATGAGAAGCGAAGACGAATGCAGTGCATATTTATTGTAGAGTGGTGGGGGGTGAAGAAAAAAAAACAGTTGTCTTCGACTAAACCTCATCGTCAGCTGTGTCGGACGGTGCAGCCTCGGAAGGTGGAGGAGTGCTGTTTGCAGGTTCGATGTCCTCGCTTTCCATCTCTTCGCATTGTGGACAATTGTAGGAGATCTCCACAGTCATGGTGATGGTGTTGTTCGGAGCGCTGACTACGTCACTCAAAGTTTCAAAAATATCCTGCAAGTCTTGTTGCGATTTTACGGTAAATGTATTTGTACTTGTTGCTAAAGGAAAGCCGCTCATCGTTCGGGAGTTGGCGAACAAATGGCGAGTGGCGGTGAGGCGGCCGCCTATACTCAGTAGGGGTACCGTGGTGGGGGAAGAAAAGAGTAGGGGGAGGACAGTGGTGGGGCGAAGCCTGGGTGGGGAACGAGGGAACTTCGGTCATCGCAGTTCGCCGCGAAACGCCGTCGGGATAGGTTGTGGGAGCCGTACGAAGATAAGCGCTAGCTGTAACACAATGTAGAAAATAGTAATACTTTGTTTGTAAATTAAATATTAAATTTATATTTAATCAGAGCTTGCATTTCTTGTTCCTCGTCGTTTAATTCAACAATTTTAACACCATTAGTTGTCTGTTCCTCTTCCTCTGCACTTTGCGACGATGAAGACATGGAGGTGCCAGAAGAAGATGATGAGGATGAAAATATTTTGGTAGGATTGACGTATTGCACTGTGATGTTGATCCATCTTAAAGGATAGTTATCAATGAGTGTGAGTAAGTTTTGGAATAGTTCTTCCATCTCTTCTCTGTCGGTAATTAAATGTTGAAAGGAAATGAATTTATCATCCATGTTGTTGTCAGTGCGAGTAATGAAATAATAATGAGAAGCGTATCGAATGATCCGTAGAATATATGTTGTAAAAAAAGTGGTGGGGGTAATCTCAAGGTCAATCAAATGGAGTTTTAAAAAAGGGCTGCAGTCAGTGACTACAGCTATACATCTGAAGCTTCAACAGGATCAGAAGACCAATCTGATCTGTACTTGCACGCACTTATGATGCATGTACTAAAGTCGTCTTTATAATATGCATCGCACTTTCGACAAGTGGCAAGTTTTTGCGGATGAAATTTGATACACCTCTGGGGACAGCAAGTGTGGAAGTATCGTGACTTATAAATCTTGAAGGTTCGCAATTCCGGTGGTGGTAGTTGCTTAGTTTTGCATCCGCAGTAACAGGATCCGAAAAATTCGCACTTTGTACAGGCTAATCCGTCTACCATCCATCTTCCTAAATCGGTGCATTTCTGTTCACAACAGTAGCGCGGCGCGTCCTTGTTTTTCTTCTCTTCCATGTTGCCGCTTCTAAGTTTAGGCAAGAAATGAAGTTGTATAGTGTAGGATAGCGTGTTTTATAGATTAAGAAAAGTGGTGGGGGTAATCTCAAGGTCATCCAAATGAAGTTTTAAAAAAGAACATCTTACAAATGTAAGATGGTTTTTTTATATTTATGATGCAGGTTTGTCCTTTTCTTCTTCTTCAGGTTCTTTCTTAATATTCTGTTCGTGTTCTTGCTTGTTTGCTCTAGCCATAGCGATGAGTTCTTCAGTGGATAGCGGATGCACCTCTGGAAACTTCAGGATCAGTTTTGGTTGGAACCCTTCTCTAGTCAATACATTGAGATCGGAGCTCATCTCTTCTACGGTTCTATAGTCCTTTCCGTAGATCTTTCCATTGAATTCAATCATCATTCGGTATAACATGGTACCAGTAGTTGTTACCGCTGCGACTGTTGGAAAGCAAATGATGATTTTGTTTGAGTTGAACACTCGTTTTATAGCGAAATTTCACAGCGACGAGTTGTAGTTGTTGTTGTTATTTTGCTTTGACATTTAGTAGTATTTGTGGAACTTGACATTAGTTTGAGTAGACGGAGTGGATGTTGTCCCCGTCTGTGTGGGAAAGAACACTTCATCATCGCAGAAGTTTTGTTCGGAAAACATCCTCTTGTTTGTGACATAAGTGTCGACATTCAAGTGATAACCACCGGCAAGAAGAACTCGCAATTCATTAGTGAAATTGTCGAGCTGTTCAAAAGTTGTAATAGTGGAGGTATCGTATGATGCACACTTGATCTTGAGAGACATCTTGCTATCACCGACGATTGCACAAGCAACGGAGATGTGTACAGCACTGAAGGTAGTCGTAAACTGAGGAAATTCCCACGGACATTGCTCCATTTATATAGTTTTTGAAACTAGGTCAAGGCCACCCGAAATTGTTTTTTTATATAAAGCAACATACCGATATGTGTACAAACACATACCGATATGTTGCTTTATATATTTTTTATTTATTTTTTTCTTATTGTCATTTATTCAGAAATATTTTACAAAGGTGTACAAGAACAATAGGAAATTACAAATTAACTGTTGGCAGTGTGCATGACGTGAAGTGTGAGCTCTGTAGAATTGCTTCCGCTTGGACCGTGGGATGCCAAGTAGAGAGCGCCGGGGTGGATGAGGCGTAGATCTTCGTTCTGCAGAAGTTGGACGAAGCGTTTGGGAAGAAAGATTTGAAATTTCGGTTCATCACCGGGCGAGTAGGGCGCTTCACTCAGCGTACAGTTGATGGCGTCTCCGACAGTTGTTTCCATCTTCTTGATGGTTTGGATGATGTAGTGCTTTTCTTCTTTCAATTCTGAACATCTCTTGGTGGGTAGGTTGGTAGACTTGGAATGTTTGTTAAACTGATCAACAAGTGATTGTAAAAACGTTTGCGATGCCATCTTTACTTCTTCTTTTCTGTTGATAATATTCTTACTCTTGCGAATCTGCGTGCGAGGTGTTGACTGCTCGGAGGCTAGAGTAATACTCATGCTGGGTCATGCCCGTCCCCTCGCTTTTATATCCTCCCCATCCCCCACCACTCTGTTGGAGATACGCGTTCAAGCGATAAGCGTTCTTTAAAGCGCATTGGGATTGCCGATGTTTAAAGTTCTTCGATGAAATACAAATGTTTGCAAAGTGACACTGGAAATCTCTGTCCACCTGAACATTTAACACTTCATGGTTTGTAAACGCCTGTATCCAACTGGCTTTCTCCAATCCTTTTGTGTAGATAATTTTAAATTCTTTACAATAATGATTCATAATGTGCGGCATCATACTGTAGTGTATAAAACCTTCGTCCCATCTCAAGTTGTGAAAGTGTTTTATCAACCATTTGTTTGTCACTTTCGCTTTAGTGGTTAATCTGTTGAACGGTAGAGGCGGTTGGAATAAATAGTGATAAACTACAGATGTATCCATATCTAAAACTACTAACTCTTTTATAATAAAACTTCCGTCGTTACCGCGGAACGCTTGAAATTCAATTATACCTCGTCTTACCTCCATTACTTCCGATTGGTTGGAAAACGAAACTCGTTTATTCATGACGAAGGTTGGTAAACGACTGTTTGTAAAACCGTGGTGGACATCCTTTTATACTAGAGGTTGTTAGTTTACTAATTGTTGCACGAGTCTTCTTCATTCATCTCTTGGGCTTGTTCATCTATATAAAGTTAGTTTGATAGTTGTGCAACTGTCTCCACATATCAACTTCGTGAGGTATTCTATTGAAGATGGACGTATCTACAGGACCGTATAGAATCGGAAAATACGGCTGTCTATCCAATGTATCGGTCAAATACTCTTTTATAATCGCGCTTGAAAATATCAGCTGTTTTAGATATCTTGTTATAGGACCGGTAGCACAACTTAAACTGTAGAATTCATCTTTTGTCAGGTGTACCTTCATCTCGTGCTTGGTTAAATCTCGAAAGCGAACGATTTGTCCACCTCGATGTTTCACTATATCGATTTCGATATTCGATTCCAGCAGACTTAATTTTGTCCTTCTTCCAAATGTGTTGTTACTCAAATAACATTCCAAAAGATGTAGATGTTTCCTAAACGATTCCCAGGAAATTTCAGTGAAGGCCACCATTTTGGATCCATGATTTAAAATAACAGTTGGTGAATAATCCAATGATTTTATAACTCCGGCGGATACGCTCTTTGTCATACACGAAGAGATGGGATAGTAGATCCTGAGAAATACTGCCAAAATATTGGTGGAAATGGTGTCGTCGATTTTTCTTCTTTTTACTCCTTTTTCAACTTCCTCTTCTTTTTTCTTGTGTTTAAACTTGAGGAACTCATCCATTTCTTGTTCAACTTGTTTTTCTATATCCAAACTATTGTCAGCCATGAGAGGCGTAGCTTCTTCTTCGTTAGTATTTGCAGTAGGCGAGCTCATCTTGCGAACGATGCTTCCCATACGACGGTCAGAAATATAATGAGATTTTCATTCTTTTTTCCCCCTTTTATAACATTTGCATCAACCTCAAAACAGTTTTTTACAACACATTTTTAACGATTCCCGTTAATGGAGTGTACGTCACTATCTTGTCATGTAAAATCAGACAGTATGCCGAAGTTCCATCCGGTACTGCTTCTTCAAACTCCATTTCAATTTTTATATCCACACTTGACGACTTTACGGATTCATTTTGTTTTGAACAATCGATAATGATTATCGGAGCTTTTGAATAAAACTGATCCGGTGATAATAGCGGTGTATTTGTCTTTCCGTAATATGACGATTGAAACCTCGCATACATATCGTATAAAATGGAATAACGTTTTTTGCTGAACATTACATTTAAATTGTCATAAGGAAAGAATTGAGAGTTTAGAAAAACTTTGCAATTTTTTATCTTGCAATGGTCAAATTGACCGGCGTGCGAAGTTATAACATCTTTTCGTTTAGTCTGGAAACCGAGTATTATGTACCGTGCTCGTTCTAAATAAGTGGACGTCTTCACAGTCCATGTTTGACGCTCTGTTTGAGGTAGTGTGGGATATTCATGGAATTCCCAACTTCTAAACGGCATGATGATATCACGGTCAGATTTCAACTTTCTCAACAATACGATTCTGTGTTCATCGGCTAATCTGACATGCGGTACTCTCCACACGACTTTATCCAACTGTAGTTGCCATTCCAGTTTGGCTTCCGTAGTTCCAGGGTCTGCAAGTATCAAGTCCTTGTTAGTTGAAGATCTGAGTAATACCAATTCTTGTTTGACATTTATTATTATTCGTCTGTAATCTTCAGCGAATCCCAAAAGCAAACGTAAAGGGACATGAAAGTCAAAATGACCATTGGAATCCGGTGTTATAGTGTCTTTATCGGGAGCAACCCATCCGGCGGTGACTATTGAATTTTTCTCATGCGGTGTTAATGATGTTAATCCTTTCAGTGTCGTTGTTAGACCGACCTTTTTTGTTGAATCAACCGTCACTCCTGATATTTCATATCTTATTTCATCAAAAAGATATGCCATCGGGTTATTTATAAATGGAACCGTTGAACCGGTCTTTCCATCCAATTTTAATACCCGTCCTTCGATGTACAAGTAACTTTCACACGGTAACGTGTAAATGTCCTGTTGTTGAATGGGGATCCTTATTTCATCGTTATTGTTTAATTTTGATGAAGTGTAAGGGTTGTGCGTGTGATATTCCTTCTCCCATAGTGTTTCGTCGAACGTCGGTCCTTGAGATATATCCAGGATATCCATCGTTGGTAATTCTTAGTCCGATCTTTTGCAGGAAACGAATGTTGTCCGGTGTTAACTCGTCCAATGTTGAAGAGCTACTGAGGTCTCGGCTCTTCCGTTGCGGTTTAAATGTCAATCCCATGTTGAACTTATGACACTGCTCTTATGTGTAACCGTATTGTAATGGTTTCTCCTCTAAAGTCAACACTGTTACCGTCCTGATCCGATATGTTCAGTACGATGTCCGAAATGAAACTGGTGTTAAATGGCAGGTATATCAGGTTTTGTGGTTTCTCAACTATTTTAAAACCGGGAGCCACTGTTGGATAAAATGTATGCAAAATATGTTGGTTTACTCCATCTCTATACGATCCGTGTATAATATTGCATGTTATATCAATACTGTTCACCTTCAATATTGTCACTGTGGTATCGCCTGTATGAGTGGTTCCAGGATCTAAGACTTTTCTTTTCTTATTTGAAAACCCGAGTAAACTGGCGATTGACTGTTCCAAACTGAAATCTATATAATATTTTGAAGTGATTTCCGCTTTTAAAGTATTGTTATTTCCTTTTATACTGATATTTTCTTCTCCTAGCTGCTTCTGTAATACTTGGTTTATATCGTCTATTTCATACGATCCAGTAGATAAAGTTATTACCTTCAATTGCGAATAATTTCCTTTTTCATCTTTACTCTCGTAATAATGTAGTAAATTGTTTTTTCCCTCCGTGACGTTGGGAATTGAATTGTACGTAGTAAAATCCAATAGTGCAGCTTCCCACAGTCTATCCTTGGATAAACGTAGTGCCGGGAAAAGAGTGCTTTTCAGTTTGGATGAATTTCCACTCAGTGACACTGTATACGATGACATCTCAAAGTTGACTGACGCTTTTCGCTAAAAACTCCAAACATAAATGTCCGCATATTTCTGTATTGTTGGGTTGTTCTCTTTTGTAATTGTAAAATATATTTTTGGAGTTCCGAAAATAATATTGAAGTTCTTTCGGCGGTGGTAGATTGCCAAAACTGTCAAAGTAGTAAACGTTCTGTCCGAGTTTTTTATAGCATACCCAATGAGTTCCTGGACCATGAGTGGAATCCAAATTTACTATTCCAGTTTCATTTTTCCATATTTTATTTGGTAATGCATCTTTCATAAAAACTCCTCTAAAAATGGTATTCTTAAACATTTCACATAATTTGATAATTGATAATTTGTTAAGGCTTTATTTGGAATTATCAATTGATTGTTCTTATTTAGTATACACGGTACGGTCTTAGGTATAGACCTGCTCCGTTTTTTACCATCGACCAAACGGAAGTTTTTTTCGCCTTTGCTTTACGAGTCCTACGACGTCTTTTTCTAATGTTTCCACCTCTTTTGGGAGCTCTTCTCTTTGCAGGCCGTCCTCTACGACGTTTCCCGCCACCAAATTTTGTTTTACCCTTCATGGCTGTAGTAACTGCCCAAGCGGCTGCTTTTTCTGCAATACTTGCGTCACTTGATTTGACTCTTTGCCAAGCTTTTTCCGCTAACACTCTATCCGCTATCGATCTATTTGTTGAATCTGCAAACTTGGAATACGCTATATCGTGTTCTTTGCAGGCTTGATCCAATTTATTAATTCCAGGATCTCCTCTTGCTAAACGTTTTGCCAACTTAGTTCCGGGTCCACAATATTGATAACCTCCGGGCAGATGAAATTCGTATGGTAGAGCGTCTATCGCTCGATTTAGAACAGCACCAACAGGAATCCGTCTGAGCAGGGATAACGCGGCTGATGTTATACCACGTCCTTTCGTGACGCTGCCTTGACGACGACTGAGCGGTGCGGTCTTCATTGTGTCGTCTTATATAACCGGCGTGTTTACTCTACGAGATGCTTTACATGAATGAATAACTCGTGCACAATTTTTATATTTAAATACTTAATTATTCAAATTAATTATATACTGATTTATGATTCTATTTTTAATCCAAGCTTCTCGTTCATCGGGTTGAATCAGCACATGACTCGTTGTACTAGCTATATGATTGTGGGTATCAATAATTAAATTGCCTACTAATTTTATTAAACAATCTAAAGTTACAGCATCTTTCGGATATTGAGGATCATGTAACTGCATAATACGTTTATCATTACACGTGTATGCGGTTGAATCACTTTTTGATGTTGTTATGACTTGTCCAATAGTAGCAGCATCATTGAAATCTTCACCTGGTGAAACATTAATTATTTTCTTCATTTTAGCATCAAATTTGGTTCCATTGCGTTCATTCCAAGTTATTGTTTGTTTCACTGTAACACAATCATTTTCTTCATAACCAGGTATAATATTTTTTATTCTTCTATTATGACCTTTATATGTACCTAATAAAGGACCGCCCGCAATTAATGTTTGTGCCATTAAAGGTACATCCGAACTTTTTTCACCAAATCTTCCATTTGTTATTCTTTTACCTCCCGCATCCCATTTATCATTACTTCCTTGCATTAAATCAAACTTTTCATTTCCATGTATAAATGTATCTTCTCGCTTTAGCACGGCATCTTCATGTTTTACAAAATTCCATGTTCCCCTTTTGATTTCTTTAGATAATTTATCTAAATCGTTTATTCCAGGATCACCTCTTTTTACTCTTTTATTTAATTTAGTTCCAGGCCCTAGATATTGATAACCAGGTACATGTAGTTCAAAAGGTAAATTATTTATAACATCATTTAAAATACCTGATCCATCTTTTAATAATGGTGATGAAATATTTGCCAAAATTCTTTTTAAATACTTAATTCCTTCAGGTTTTTCAATTAATTCATCTAATTTATTTGATATAAAGTCTTTAATTGCTCTCTTTTCATTTAAAAAAATTATTATTACCAGCTTTTTCTTGTGCATATATATAATTAATAATATTATCTAATTTATTTAAATCATCTATAAATCTATATTCAATTTTATTTTCTGTATATTGTCTGATTCCTGAACCTTCAATTTCACCTTTTAATTCCCAAATATGTTTAATTAAATTAATATATTTATCACCTTTACTAGATTTTGGTTTCTTACTATTTGGATCATTATTTTTATAAATTGAATTAGTTTCCCATAAAATCTTTGAATAATTATTTAAATCATCTTGTGTATATAAATTATTATCTGGTTTCTTTTCATAAGTTAACAATCTCCATAATCCATGTGTTCCATTATATTTTTTATCATCAATTATTAAATCATCATTATCAATTACAGTTATTTTATCACCAATCATAAATGATTTTTTATGTTTATTCCAATATAAACCAAATTTATCATCTTTTGTTCTTGGTAAATATTTTTGTGCTAATGGACCAATAATTTTATCTAATGTTTGAGGTGAAATTAAATTTGGGTCAATAAATGTCGATTCTTCTTGAATTATTGGTTGTCTGATTGGTCTAAATGGAGTACTTGAAGGTAAATTTAATTCTTCAGTTTCTGGTATTGATATATTGGCAAAATTATTAACAATAGGTACCAAATCCATAAGGTTTTTATTTTCATTTAAGACTTCACCAATTTTATTTTCAACTTTACCAATTGCTGATGTTATAGGTTCATATGCTTTTTGTTTAATTTTTTCATAATTATCTTCAATTTTAATTTGATTTTTAAATTCTTTTATTAATTTTTTTTTCAATATCATCTAATTTTTTAGATTCATTAACAGATATTTTATCCATTTATTACAAAGAAAAATTTATGTTCAACACAAATCATGTTAACATAAACACAAATCATATTAACACAAAACACAAATCATGTTAACACAAACACAAATTATGTTAACATAAAAACAAATCATGTTAACACAAAACACAAATCATGTTAACACAAACACAAATCATGTTAACATAAACATAAATCATGTTAACACAAATATAAATCATGTTAAACACAATTCATTTTACTTTATTTCTGTAATTTCCATTAAATATATAAATACTAATGAAATAAATAATACTAATAAAATAAATATTCTATCAATTATTGAATCAAACATACAACAAGCCATTATCTTTATTTATATCAGAAAAATTTTTCATATATTTTCCATCATTTGATTTTTTCAATAAATTAATAGTTAAAAATCCATAGTCTTCTTTCCAACAATCATTACAAATAGTTTTAAATTTATCAAATTTCATATCTGATCCAACAAAATTATTGTATTTTTTTTCATATAATGTTCATTTTGTTTAAAGATGCATAACATATTTAAATTATTTCTAATTAATTGCATATCAACTTTTGAATAACATTGTGATAAATAAATACATGATATATTTTTATGTCTACTCATTATAAAATATTCTTTAATTTTATCTTGTTTTTCTAAAATACAATCATCAAAAACTACTAATGAATTTGGTTTACATTCATTTAGTGGAATCATATCATCACATGAAAAATGAGAAATTTGTTTATTAATATTTGATTCTATATTTTTAAATCTTTTTTGTAATAATTTATAAGATGGTTGTTCTAATGATTTACTAAAAATATATAAATTTGAATATGGAATTAATCTTTTGTAAATAAAATTTAATAATAATGTAGTTTTACCAGATCCACTTGTTCCTATAATTAATAAACTAATAGGTTGATCATTTTTATTATTTTTATCATATGATTCTAATTTTATATTATCTTTTTTTTCTAAAAATTTCTCCATTTAAATAAGATGAAATTATTTAAAATAATTGGTCATTCATCCAAACTAGAATTAAGATTAGAACATCCAATACATTTAGATGGAAAATATAGTATTGGTTTAAGTGGATTTTATTCAGATAATTTTATATCAAATATACCAAATGATTATAAAAACTGTTATGGATATTCTATTAAAGATGAAGATGATAAAATTATAGATCAATATTTTGATATAAATAAAGGAAATTATACAATTGAAGAAATAAAAAATATTTTTATTAATAGTTTAAAAGAATTTAAAAAGAAAATTAATAAATTTGATGAAAATGATTTTATACTGAAAAATGATGGACCATATATTATAATAAAATCTCCTGTTAAAATTATAGTAACAACAATTATAATTGATTTATTAGGGTTAAATAATAAAATAATTGAACCAAATGTATTAACAAAAGGAATAAAACTACCAAAAATTAGACCTTTTGATGTTATTGAAATACATTGTAATTTAGTTGATCCTAGTTTTGAAAATCATAAAGATCATTCACATTTACATAAAGAATCAGAAATTCTATATTCATTTTATCCAAATGTTGAATATGGATCAAAAATTAGTGAAAAACAAAATGAAATTGATTATATTCCTTTAAAAAATATAAATAAAATTCAAAATATTGTAATATCTATTCAAGGTAGTGATGGAAATCTAATAAATAATGAAAATATTAAAAGTATTGTATATTTAAGATTAAAACAAAATTTGTAATATAAAATTTGTCTACATAAATAATAAAAACCATAATTGATTTAATTAACAATAATTTTATATTTAATAATAAATTAATTGTATTTAATAAACAAAATAACCCTTGGTTTAAAGGAAAAGATATTTGTAATATTTTAAAATATAAAAATTCTAGAAAAGTTTTATTTGATAATGTAAAAGAAAAATATATAAAACTTTAAAAATATCAAGTGTAACCAACAGTTACACTTACATAATGATGATAAATTAATTTACAAAAAAATTATAGATGTCACAAATTATGACACCCTAAAAATTGATATACAAACATGTTTTCAGATGCCCTAAAACAGGGCGTCAATAAAATAGATATTAAAACAATATTTATTAATGAATCTGGTTTATATTTATTAATTTTAAAATAAAAAAAGGTGGATAAACAATAAGGATAGATGATTATAAATTAAAATTTATAGATATTTTTAGAGGGGACAATTTGTCCCCCCTATCATATAATGAAAAACATAGAAAACTTATTAAAATTAGGTAGGACCCAAAATGGGTCCCATATAAATTATAATATTTATTTTAAAAATTTTTAAATTAGGTAACCTTACACAATAAAAACTTAAGGGTAACAAAACATTACCCTTTAAACATTCAAAAAATATTCATAATGATAATTAATTATATACAAATTTGAGACCCGTCTTAAAGACGGGTCTTATTTATAATGATAATAAAGTAAAATTTATAGATATTTTTAGGTTAGATATTCAATAAATTATTGAATATATTTAAATTTATTAAAGAAAATATTTAAAAATATACATAAAATTATAGTATAAATTCAATATCATATGGTTATAAATTATTAATATAATTTTGATCATTTTCTTTAAAACTTTCTTTAACATATTTTTTTATTATATTTATAAATGGTTCTATTATAAAATTAAACTTATAATGATTTACAAAATAATTTCTATATTTAAAAAGATATATTAAAAATTTATTTGATACTTTAGTTTTAAATAAATATAATTTTATATCAAAATCATTATTTATTAATTCTTTTGGAACAATTAAAATTTCCATTTATTTATAATTATTTTTATACCCCCAAGGTAATGTATCAATTTTATTTTCACAAATAAATCTTTTATCATCTCTTTTACTTAAAGCTAATTTATTTATTGTAATTGTATATAGTTCATGTTTAAAACTTCTAATACAAGTCATTTCCCTATATTGTTTTTGATCATCAAATAAACATTTTTTTAAATCATCCATATGTAATGTTTTATCAACAACACTTTTCTTGATTCCTTTACATTTTACAGGATTTTTATTATTAAATTCATAACTATATAATTTTGATCTTAAACCACAATATTCTTCTAATATTTCACCATTTAACTCATCTTTAAATTTACCAATTATTTTTTTATTCTTTTCACTATAGCATTCATGTTCTTTCTTATAATCACTTGTATCAAATTCATTAATATTTTCTTTAATAATTTTATATGGATCATTTTTAAATTCTATAAAATAACTGTCTGTGTCCATATAAATAACCTTATATTTGGATCAAACTTCTTCAATTTTTCATAATAAAATTGATACATATGTAATTTTGATAAATCAAGTACTGAAAATCCTATATAGATTGGTTTATCAAACTTAACCTTTTCTTTTATCATATGTGAAGCAATACAGTCTTTATCAAATATACTTAATGTTTTAAAATTAGGTTTTTTTGCTTGTTTTAATGAAAACTTTTCATCACCTAATTTAATATCACATCTATTTCTAACATTTTCCATAGTTTTTCCAAAAACACTATTATTCATCAATTTAAAAAAGTCTTTTTCAAAATCTGATGTTGATTTGGATCTTAATTTAGTATTTAATTCAATATATTTTTTCATATAATCATCTTGATCAAATGCTATAACTCTATTAACTTTCTTTAATTTTAATCCTTTTTGTAGATAATATTTTAAGTTTCTTGAATGAATAACATAATCTTTTTTATCAAATAATGTTGTGCAAAGCTTATTATTATAATGTTCAGGTGCTAATGGTAAATCTTTATGGTCATCATGTAATTCAATAGGATATTCTAAATCAACATCTAATATGTATCCATATTCAGCATTTTCATCTAATTCTAATATTGTTTCTTCCCATTCATTTAATGTATATGTATTAGGATTCATCCATGTTATATCTTTATAAGGTAATTTTTGGATTAAAGCCCATCCATATAGATTATTTGCATCTATATATAACATATAATTTTCAGGTTTTGTTTTATCATAATTTTTTGTATATTTATTGTTTCCTTTACAATATCTAGTTATACATTGTGAAATACCACCTCTAATACCTTTTTCAATCATTAAATACATATTATAATCACTTATTAATTCTAGTTTAATTTTTGTTAATTTTAACATAGAATCCCAAGCTAATGATGGTGATGTTAGATAATGTGCTGGACCTAATTGATAATTTTTCAAACAAACAGATCTAAAATTTTCAAATATATCAGCTAATAAAAGAACATCTTGAATATTATATAAATCTGAATAATTACCTAATGTTTTTACTTTTAATTTATTCCAAACTTTTATATAATGTTTATAATCATCATCACTTATATTTTCATTAGTTAAACAACTATAAAATTGATCTTTTTCTAATATTTTATCATAGTTTAATTTTTCGACATTATCAATAAATTCATATGGAAATACACCTTTAGAATTTAATATTTTTAAAGTTTCATTATCATATTCAATTATATCATTTTCTTTTATAAATTTATTTATATGCTTAAATTCTTTAAGATTTTTAGCTAATTTTTCAATTGATGTAGCCATAAATCTAAATGTATCTACAAATGAGAATTTTATAAATTTTCTAGGTTTATCACCTTCAAATTCATAACCATAACCAGAATTTACTGAATAGTTTATATATTTTTCATCTGTATTAGCTAACAAATCAATTTTACCATATTTTTTAGCTAATTCTTTTATAAACAAATGTGTATCATAATTTGAACTATTATGACAGAATATAGGAATATTTTGAGGAAATTTTAGATTTAAATTACAATTTAAATGTGCAGCACCCCTAAATTTTCCTGTTAAATGGCAATGATCTCTTACTTTTATCCTTTTATCATTATCAAAACCATTTTTTTCACAAATATGACAAATATTAGTTTTTTGATAGTTAATTTCTTCTTCATTAGTTAAATTCATAGGCTTTTTATTTTTCGAATTATATTTTTTAGCTATATATTTTGAAATTTCATCTAAATATTCAAATAATTTATTTGGTACATTTATTAATTCTTCTTCATTTTTTGCTCTATAACAAATAGGTTTATACATTTTATTAGTTACTCTAGATACTAAATAGATTGTAAATCCATATGGTATATGTTTTTGAATTTTATTTGTATATGAGCAATTTGGATTATTTTTACAATTATCAATCTTTTCTAATATACTTTCAAAATCCATATAAATTACATATGGATGTTCAAACTTTTTGTAATAGTTTTTAAAACTTACTTTTTGACCAGGAAATGGCATTATAGGTCTACAAGGTTCTAATGATTTACATATTTCTAAATGATTATTCAAGGCTTTATTTTTGTAGAAATGAGTCAAACATCTTCTACAAATATATTTTTTTGTTTTATGTTTTGATAATTGAGAATACACTAATTTATTTAAATCTGTTATTAATATATAATGACAATTATTACCAATTTTATAATATAATAAATCAATTTCTAATTTTACATTATAATGTTCAGATATTTGTAATGGCACTATTTTTTCATCTTCATCAATTCTATAAATATTTATTGACATTGATGGATAGTTATATTTAGAGTCAAACGATCTTTTTTCAAATAATTTAATATCTTTTAATGTTATTGGATAATCAAAACCCTTAAAAATATCATCATTTATATATTTTTGATATTGTTTAACTCTTTCAGCATGTTCGTTTGGTTTATCAATAGCACATCTAATTGCATAAATAAAACAATATTCATCTTTATTTTTAAAATTTACAGAACATTTTTTATTCTTAATTTCATTTGGTAATTCTATATATGATCCAGCATTTAATGAATTATTTTTAGATAATTTTAGATTTAATTCAACACATCTTTTTAATGACCAACCAGAGCCTTTTGATGGTTGATTTAGTTGTTCTCTAACTATTAATTTCTTAAATTGATCATCAATAAAATCATCTATATTTAAAATATCTGAACTTTTTATACAAAAATACATATTACTATTGCGAATTTCACCATTTATTAATTTTCTTTCATATTCACATTCTAAAGCCATCTGTCCTTTAATATTTTTGAGTTTTTGTTTTTCTATCAATTTTTTTATTTCATTTCTTTGAGTTTCTAAATAATCATTAATATCTAAATCATCATTTGAATTTGTTAAAATATAATCTTGAAAATATCCTTTTAATGATGAAGCTTCTTGAATATTTATTATATTTTCTTTTGGAATTGGTCTATTTTTAAAATAATCATTTAATAATCTAATTAATTCTCTTCTAGTTTTATTAACAATTTTAATACTATTTTTAATTGCTAAATTTTGAATATATTTAAATTATCTGTATTCTAAATTATTTGGATTTTCTTTAATTTTGTTTAATCTTTTAATTAGTTCATCTCTAGATAATTTTTCATAATTTCTGACAGATAATTTTTTTGCAATTTCATTTAATTTTACTATATTAAATAATGAATAATTTGTAAGATCAAATGTTTCTTTAATATTTGTTAATTCATCTAAAGTTTTATTTGTATAATTATATATATTATTATTTTTACACCAATGTTTTAATTCAAATATTTTTGTTTATTTAGTAAATGTTTAGTTGAATTATAATGTCTATCATAATTTCTATATAATATATTTTTATTACAATAAGGACAATTAATATTTTTATTTGTTCGTTCCGTTTATTAGGGGTGAAATTCTTTATTTATTAAAAATAATTTTTACTTAGAAATAAAAGTCTTAAAAATATAAGAAGTATTTCCACTTTGTACTAGGTAATTTATAGTTTAAATCATATTTTTTTAAATAAAATTTGAATTTTTTTAAAATAAGTAAAATTTTGTCTTAATTTTTTTATCATATTTTTAAATTTTCTAGTTTTGTTATATTTTTGTCATGAATTTTAGTTTCTAAATGTCTTAAATAATTATTAGTCCATTTAATATTTCTTCCACATTCACAAAATTGTGGTTTTAAAAACATTTCTCTAATACATTGTATACAAATTGTATTTTTTCTATCTTTACTATAATGATAATTATTAAAATTTGAAATATCTTTAATTTCTTTACATTTATGACATTGTTTTTCATTTAATTCAATAACTTTAATACTATCATATATTTTTTTATAATACACATCCTTACATTCTTTACAATAATAATATAACCCATCTTTAGTATTTTTGTCTTTATAAAATTTAGATATATCTTTATATAATTTACACCTTAAACATATCTTTTCCATTTATATAAAATAAAATTTACAAATTGGTTTTTTTCAATTCATATTCATAAAAATTTCCAATAATATCTTCATTATTTTGATCTTTTATACTATAAGTAACTGGATTTGTATTATTAATTTTAGAAATTATAAATATTTCTCTAGACCAATTATTTTTATATTTATTAGAAAATGTTGATTTTTTATTTCCAATTCTAACTCTATCATTTATTTTAAATTTTGATTTGGTTATTATTTTTGGTGGTTTATATTTAAAAACAGTATCTAATAAATCCTTTTCATTATTTTTATTTACTTCAATTGGTTTCATTTTAATTGTTGAATGATATGAATTATTATATTCTTTAACAATTTTTGGTAAAATATTTATCCATCTATAATTTTTATTAATTTCAAATTGTATTTTCATTTTTTCATTTTGTGTTCTATTATATCTTTCTATTATACTTGATTTTTCTTCATTTTCTGTATGATACAATTTAATATCATATTTATTTAATATTTCTTTAAATTCTTTATTGATAAATTCTAATCCTTTATCTGTATGTAAAAGATTAGGTGATTTATGATTAATTTTAATTGCATCCTTAATTATTTCTTCAAATGCTCTAGAAACTGTTTTTCCATCTTTTTTCTTTAATGGTTTTGACCAAACATATTTTGAGAAAGTATCTATCACATTTAACATATATTTATAACCATCATTTTCTTTTTCATAATTTTTCATTATAATTAAATCTGCTGCCCATAAATCATCAATACCTAATGTAATTATTTTTCTTTTTAAAAATTTCTTTCTAATTGGAGCATGAATTTCATTTGCTTCAATTATTTGTTCATTTTTAGTTAATTCTTTTTTAATTATAGGTTTAACTTCTTTTTTTAAAATTTTACTTTTATTTGTTTTACAAATTGAACATTTAGTAGCAATTCTATATAATCCATTTTTCATTTTAACAATTTGTGGATTAATATTTTTAGTTTTTTTCTTACATTTGTGACAATGAATCGGTTCATTCATTTATGTATAATTTTTTTTAAATAAATGGATATGTGTTATAGATGTCATAATCAAACAAATTTTACTATTATTGGAAATTGTGTAGGATGTAATACATGTAAAAGAATTATTTATGAAAAAAAGATTAAGAGAAAAAGTAATAAGAATAAACATCTTAAACATATTTTAAGAGAATTTAACCATTTTCAACCATATAAAACACAACAATTAATTAATGAATTATATATTTTATGTATTTCCAATCATTTTGAAATAACACCTAAGAATATAAAATTATTTTTAAAACAAAAGAATTATACAAATTGGATATTTTACTATCAATTTTTAAACAAAATATACAATATTGATTTTGAATTGAATAATGAAGATAAAGAAAAAATTACACTATTTTTTAATAAATATTTATGTTTTAAGAAAAGTAATATATCATACAAAAAATTATTACCTATGATTTTTAAATACTTAAATATGGATTTTTGTATAAAACCTAATTATGATAATGACTTTTTAACATATCTATCACAAACAAGTTTGTGATATTTTTTCCTATATAAATGGATCTGCTAGAAGAAATTAATAATGTTGGAGAATTAAGATTTAAAGAATATAAACCATTAAAAAGTTTAAATTTAAATGAAAAATATAAAATTGAAAAATTTGAAAGAATTAAAGATAAATATGGATATACAATTATTGTTGAATTAGAAAAATGTAAAGTACATTTACCAAAAAGATTTACTAATGTAATTGATGATAAATCGATTAAAGAATTAAATCAAAAGATTTACATTTAATTGTCACTGATATTAAGAAATTTGATGATAAAGAAACTGCTTTAGTTAAATTTGAATAATTATTACAATATTATTGATACTAAACCATAATTTTACTTGTTTTAAAAAAATCAAATTTTATTGAAAAAATACTACTAAAATTTTAAATTACCTTATGAAAAGTCGACTATTGAAAAAATACTTATAAAATGTGATAATTTTACTTGTTTTTAAAAAATTTTATTTTGTAGAAAATTTTAGGCATATTTGTTGAAAATTTAATTAAATTTGCATATTTTTTATGACAATTTGACAAAAGCTGAAAATTGGCCAAAAAGTGGCAAAAATATTGCACAATTGTATTAAAAAACTGTGAAATTTGTTTGATTTTTGATTGTCTCCAAAAGTGTCCTAGGAACCCCATAGTACTATCTACTAATATATATATATATATATATATATATATATATATATATATATATATATATATATATATATATATATATATATATATATATATATATATATATATATATATATATGAAACTGTTCCTTTGAATCCATCTCTCTTCCTTTTTCGGAATATTCTATAATTTCCATGTTCTCTTTTATACTTTTATAGTTATGATTTTTGCGGAGAAGATGGTCTGCAAAGGTAGATTTCATTGATGTTTGGTTGTTACTTTTTAGAGCCTGTATTTGCTCACGAAATCTAGACTTAAAAGATCTCCCTGTTTGTCTGATGTAGAAACTACTGCAGTCTGAACATGTAAGTTTATATATTCCTGCTTGGTCATATTCATTTCTTTGTTTTTTTTAAGTGTTGCTTTCTTACTGATCAAGTGGAATGCATTATTTTTTTTACTGCAACTGACTTTGTAGTTTGTCTTTTCAAGAGTTTTTCGGACTGCTTTGTTCAAGTTAGAATTAAATGGCACACTAATATATTTCTTTACACTATCTTTATTTGGATGATCATGTTCATTCTTCTTTTTCTTCTTTATATTTGTTATCATCTTGTCAATAATTAGGTTGTTATATCCATTTTTAAGAGCCAAGTACTTAATAATATTTCTTTCATCTTCATAGTTTTCCTTGCTCATGGGTATATTGATTAGCCGATTGATCATGGATCTAAAGGATGACATTTTGTATTTCCATGGGTGGTGGGAATCCCTGGGTATTACAAGGTCAGTTTGAGTTGCTTTTCTGAAGATTATGAAAGTATGTTTATTTTCTTTATTTCCAATTGTTAAGTCAAGGTAGTTAATTTGTTCATTTTGAGTTTCTTTCGTAAATTGTATTGTATTGGATAGGGAGTTTAAATAAGTTAATAAGTTTTCACTTTCAGTTGCATTACCTTCAAAAAGACAAAGAACGTCATCGACGTATCGAATCCAATATTTAATTTTCGACTCAAAAGGGTTTATTTTATTATTAATTTGATTTAGGTATATTTCAAAATGATGAGTAAATACATCAGCAAGAAGTCCTGAAAGGGGGGAACCCATAGGAAGACCATAGGAACCATAGGAAGTTGGTAAAATTCTGAATTATATTCGAAATAGCTTTGCTTGATACAATTATTAGTTAGTCTAATGACGTCATCTATTTCATGTTTAGGTAGTGTTCCTACTTTTTGTAGATCTTCCTTTAGAATTTTTATTGTTTCTTTTGTTGGTATATTTGAGTACATGTCTTTAATATCAAAGGATATGAATATACAGTTTTCTGGAATTATTTGATCTTTAATTTTGTTTACTAATTCTATATTGTTTGATACACTATAGGTTTGGTCCCAGTTAAAGTTATTCTTAATTTTGTTGTTCAAATATTTGCATAGTTTGTAGGTAGGAGCTGCCCTAAAGTTTACAACAGGTCGTATTGGGATGCTTTCTTTGTGGGTTTTGGGTAAGCCTTTTAGGTTGGGGGCTTTAGGGTTTATCATTTTAATTTGTTGCTTTACTAGTTTGGGGATTGATTTACAATTTGAAATTGTATTGTTAGTTGATTTAGAGAATTCAGGAGTTGGATCTTTGGGAAGTTTCTTAAAACTATTGCTGGAAATAAATTCCATTACTTTTTCATTGTATTCTTGATTACTCATAATTATGGTCGTGTTTCCTTTGTCAGCTTTGACAATAATTGATTCTTTTTCTTTTAATTTTGTAGAAATTGATTGTATTGTCTTCATATATTTTTCTGTAGACTTAGCAATAGTTTTGTTTCTAAGTTGGACGTTTGTCTTCTCAAATTCATGTACAAAATTGTACCTTAATGGTTCTTGTTTGTCTTTGTCAATATATCCTAATGACACAATAATATTTATGAGATCATTAGTGATTTGATAGTTTTTGAAATCTAGATTTACATTGTATTTTAATGACTTTCCAAGTAAATTCAATTCTTCTTCTGAAAATTGTATTTCAGTCAAATTCTTTACTGTGGGATAGAATTCTGGCACATCTTGGAAGTTTTCAATGTTACTACTGCTGTGTTTCTTAGTCAAATTTTGTATCTTCTTTGCGTGTTTATCTCTTTTCTTTTTTAGAATTGGTCCTATCCATTCACTAATGTAAATCATTATTTCTTCAAATGATTCTGGATGGCATTGTGTTGAAAGAGATTTCAATAATTCTTCTTTAACTTTGTTTACGTTATTCAATCTGGTGTATAAGGTATTTATCTCTTCTTTCACCCATATTTTCTTTGCTTTTTCTATTGCTATAGATGCAGCTTTTGATTTGCATTTAGAATGTATTTGGACATAATTTGGGATTATATTTCTTTTTAAACAAGTCTTATTAAACTGTATATCTTCAAAGAGGCTTTTTGATTTTAGAATTAGGTACTTACATTTACTATAAAAGAAACTGAGTATCCTTGTAAAACATTTTATAGGATGTCTCTGCTTATTCGGTTGTGTATAGGCCTACATGGACACTACTTACATTTTTTTTAATGATCAGTATGTCAATCTTTTGCAGACGATTTTGTCCTAAGTCCAAAATTTAGCTCGCTAAATGATGTCAATGATGTTATTTCTAAGTCAACCCTTGTTAGTGAGTGGTGCAGTACAAAAGAAACCCTGCATGAATGCTGAGAAGGTTCAGGATGTAACACAGTGTCTGGGCAGTAGATCCAGCAATGTCAAATCACTTAAGTTCTTGAGGTGTCATTTGCAGTTCAATATTAAGTGGCAAACACACATTGATTATTTGGCTTCAAAAATTGCGACGGATATTCATGATAAGATTAAATAAATAAATAAATAAATATCGTCTTTATTTAAAGCGGTTTTCAACAACAGTTGATTTTCAAAACAACTCAGGTCAAACAATAATAATAAGATATTAAAACTAACAAAATAACACATTACATGGCATAACTAAAAAAATCTTAATTTAATAAATGGGGATTCAACAGAATTTTGTGGACACGCTTTTTAAATGGCACATGACCGATTTTGTCACCCCTTAAGGCAGGGAGCATTCCATTATATAGTTTGGGGGCAAAATAAGAGAATCGCCTCCTATCAACCTCCAGACGTACGCGAGGCAGCTCCAACACAGCATCCTGTCCTGTCTCGTACAGCGGGATCGTACCTCAGAGCGAGTTTTCAGCCTCTCTCTTAAGTACTCAGGCTTGCCAGAAATAAGTATTTTGTGGACAGTCGTAGATGTACGAAGGGTGCAGACATCAGACATAGGTAACAATCCTAAACTGTGTCTTGCACCAGACACATGATCAAATTTTTTCAGGCCACAAACAAATCTGACACACATATTCTGCACTCTCTGCATTCTTTCCATTACCCCTGCACTTACGACATTGCCATAAACAGGAAGACAGTATTCAAAGGCAGAGAGCACTAAGGCCTGAATAAGTTGAAGCTTCGTGGCTTGGGGGAATGGATGTCTATGTCTGTACAGGACTCTCAGACGAGACATAGCTTTTTTGCACACTGAACTCACATGGTCGGAAAAGTTCAGATTGGAGTCAAAAGTGATACCGAGTATTTTCGCAGAGTCCAACTTCCGTAGTCCTGTACCGCCAACACATACCGTATTATTTGGTGGCTGAGGTGAATAATTGCTGCCAAGAAAGTTTAGCAAGGCGCATTTCTCGATATTGAGTTTCACCCCATGATTTACTGACCACTTGTGAATGGTATCCAGATCAGCATTCAAGTGCTGAACAGCTTGGTTCGCCTGAAGAGTCGAATAAGAAATACTCAACTGAGCATCGTTAGCATATGAGTATATCTTACAGTGCTTGATAGAGTTACCCATAGTGGCAGCAAATAATGTGAATAAAATGGGTCCAAGACAGCTGCCTTGTGGAACACCTAATAATGTACTGATAGAGGGTGAAAAGTCAGTACCAACTTTGGTCTTCTGTTTTCTGCCACTTAAATACGATGAAAACCAGGCAACTGCATCAGGCCCTATTCCATAATACTTCATTATAGCCAATAACAGACTGTGATTAATAGAGTCAAAAGCTCGAGAGAAGTCCAGCAACGCCAAGATGGATGATTTTCGCTGTGCCTTGGCGTCCAACAAATCATCGCAAACACGGAGTAGAGCAGTTGCTGTACTATACCCCTTACGGAAGCCCGACTGATAAGGAGGTATAATATGCTCTCTCTCAAGGAACTCTACAAATTGGGTGGCCACTAACTTTTCAAGGACCTTAGACAAGGCCGGCAACACAGAAATAGGGCGAATTTCAGCAACTGTAGATGGAGTTTTAACCTTTGGCAATGGAATAACAATGGCTTCCTTCCAAGCCTCAGGAAAGACACCAGTCGCCAAGGAACTGTTCATAAGGTGGGTGATCGCATCAATACAGAATGGGCCTATCATTTTAATCATGAAAATGGTTATTCCATCAGTGCCGATTACTAAGTGCTAGTGTTTCTCAGATGTCTTTCTCTGTATTATTCCGCATACATCCATAGTTTTATGTCATATGGAACCTCAGTGTGGGCTAACTGTTCTTATGCCATTGACATTGATAGAATTTTTATGTTGCAGAAAAAGGCCGTAAGATTAATGTGTGGCGTTCATAACCAAACACATTGCAAACCACTCTTGATTGCTCTTAAAATACTTACCATCATTGTTTGTCATGTCATGCTTTTTGTCAAGGACAATCTGCCAAATTTAACCAAAATATCAAATGTTCACAGCTACTCCATAAGGTTTAGAGGTAATATTTCCACGCCAAGGTGCATGTTTTCAGCCACTGAAAATAGCCTTTGCTATTAAGGCGTAAAAATTATAATGCTTTGCCTGTTAACTTAAGAAATTTATCTAGAGCTAATTTTAAGAATGTTATAAAAACTGGTCTAACAAAAGTCTCATTGTATAAACCTGAAGAGTTTTTTGAGGTTAAGTTTTTATGTAACGAACTAACCTTAGTTTGATTTTTGACGATTGTCATAAACATTGTTATTGTTTCAATTGACTTTAAAGCATTTCATTTTATTATAATCATATGATTTGCACCTATACTTTTCTTAAGGGAAACAATTGGATTCATTATCTTACTATGTAATCCAAGGTTTTTCGTGTTTTGATGAATTAAACTACCTGGTATTTTATACCCTAGAATTTATCGCTCAATACTGGGTTTCCACTCGTGCTTTTGAAGATTATGAACAACCCCCAACACAACTAAGAAATTTTCTCGTTTTTAATACACAAACTGGCTACATGGTTAAAGTACTGGTAATCCACTATAAGGTCAACAATATTTTAATTTTATGATTAGGGGCTTTTCGGCTTTTGCCCCTAAAGGCCACTATTACTTCAATATTAAAAGATTTGTTTATGAGTTTGTTACCCTTTGTTTGCTAATGTTAGTATATAAACCTCTTTCACCCCTAAGAACATACTTAATATATTAGATTCATATTTAATTATTTTATCTGAAATTCATTTAATATAATTATACAGGGTGGGTTTTTAATGTCCCCCCCCCCTAATTTTTTCCGCATTTCTTAAGATATTGTCTCCCAACCACCACCAAACATCATTGATTAGTTTATACTATTTTTTGGTATGGTTCACTTTTTTGGCCAACATCTTGAATCCGCCATATTGAACTGAACATATTTTTTTTCAATGTAAGGGCAGGGTTGTGACCCATCATTTCAAAGTGATTTTTGATGTAGAACAAGACGCCGCAATCCGTTTTTGATTATCTGTTTTCGTTCCCGAGATATTACATATTTTTTAAAACTAAATTTCAAAATAAGAAAATAAAAAAAATCTCTGGTTTTATCCAATCTTTTTTCTAAAGAATATCGATTTTTTATCGACAAATATCCCATAATTTATAAGTACTTCATTTTGATGGGACTTAAATTTTTGGCCGCCATCTTGGATCCGCCATCTTGGAATGAAATTAAAATTATTGAATGTAAAGGTAGGGTTGTGACCCATAATTTTAAAGTTTTTTTTTTTTTTTTTTTTTTTTTTTTTTGCTTAGTACGGTGCCGCAATCCGTTTTTCATTATCTGTTTTCGTTATAAAAATATTTGCCATTTTGTAAAAAAAATTAATATTTGTACAAAAAACCCTAATATTTTTAGAACGAAAACAGATAATGAAAAACGGATTGCGGCAACGTACTTAGCACAAAAATACTTTAAAATGACGGGCCACAACCCTACCTTTATATTTTAAAATTTTAATTTCATTCCAAGATGGCGGATCCAAGATGGCGGATCCAAGATGGCGGCCAAAAATTTAAGTCCCATCAAAATGAAGTATTACTTTTAAATTATGGGATATCTGGTGAATAAAAAGTCGACATTCTTTAGATAAAAATGGATAAAACCAGAGATTTTTCAAATTTCTCATTTTAGAATTTAGTTTAAAAAAACCTGTGATATCTCGGGAACAAAAACAGATAGTCAAAAACTTATTGCGGCGTCTTGTTCTACGCAAAAAATCACTTTGAAATGATGATCCCTATCCTTACATTTAAAAAATTAAGTTCAGTCCAATATGGCGGATTCAAGATGGCGCCCCAAAAAAGTGAACCATACCAAAAAATAGTATAAACTAATCAATGATGTTTGGTGGTGGTTGGGAGTCAATATCTTAAGAAATGCGGAAAAAATTAGGGGGGGGGGGACATTAAAAACTCACCCTGTATAATACTTTAAACTACGGTAATATAAAAAACCCCAGTAAAATATCTACTAGCCTAATTAATTATTTGTTATGTAAAAAGAGCATATATATATATATATATATATATATATATATATATATATATATCCCACTCACTGACTCATCACGAAATCTCAGGAACTACCAAACGGATTTACTTGAAACTTTGAACAAAGGTTCGTCTTGCCTCTTAGGTGCTCACTAAGAAACGATTTTGCAAAATTCCTTCAGGGCTCCGCCCCACACATCTTCAAATTTACCATGTTATTCTTATATATGACTGGGACGGTGGCGACGTCCTGTAATCCAGCTACTTGGAGGTCACGAATTGTGGATAGTTATGAGCGATGGCTTGTGGATGCGATATTCCCTGGTGGGGATTAACGTCCGCACTAGTGAATACTTGTTCATCCATAAGTACCATCCTCATAATTAGACCAATTCGTATATGGGAGGTTGAAATTGTGGTTCGGATCCCACGTTAAACTGTAGGTCCCTAGATACCATTGCCTGTTGGGCTATGAATTAACAGTCCTGTCTAAGGAGAATGTCGGCCTTAGTCAGTAACAAGACTACAAGATCGCTCCACAATCATCCTACACTCATCCCTCATTCATACTTGGCTTTAAACTACCTATTGAGTTAGGTCGCCATTTCAATAAAGGTATTAAGGTATTAAGGTATTATGGAAGCAACATGTTTGTATTGGAACATATGATTACATTAAGGAATATTGATTTTGTAAACAGCTGTTCTTATTCAAATTATTGAGTGAAGATTGGTAATAAAAAAACTAAAGGATATTATAAAATTTGGCGAGTGATCTTAGAGGCCAAGCTAAACCTGACGGCTAGTGATTACTGACTGACTCATCATGAAATCTCAGGAACTAAAAAAAGTATTTACTTGAAACTTTAAACACAGGTTCGTCTTGCCTCTTAGGTGCTTACTAAGAAATGATTTAACAAAATTCCCTCAGGGCTCAGCCCATCAGGCCTTCGAAATTTCAATATAACGTTATCCGAATGACCAATTTTAAATACAAATTAGGAAACCTACGCACGGTTAAAAATTGGAGTGATCTCTTTTTTCTTAAGAGCTAAAAAAAAAAAAAAAATGCTTTAAACATCTCCTTTAGGGCTCCGCCCCACAGAGACATGGACTATTCTCTTTGCTTATAGATGCTTATTATGAAACTGTTTAGCAAATATCGTTTTTTAAG
Organism: Neoaliturus tenellus; assembly: GCA_030545055.2. Taxonomy (NCBI): domain Eukaryota; kingdom Metazoa; phylum Arthropoda; class Insecta; order Hemiptera; family Cicadellidae; genus Neoaliturus; species Neoaliturus tenellus. The sequence continues at coordinate 177,458 of JAQYXR010000040.1, read as the reverse complement.
AACTTTAGTACCTAACTCCGCCCCACTGGACTTCAGGATTACTTTAGGGCCTCCGGGGTTGAAAATTGACATGGACGTTTCTTGTTGCTCTTGGGTGCTCCCTAAGAAATGGTTTTGCAAATATAGTTTACGAAGTTCTTTGGGGCTCCACCCCACAGGGCTTCAAAATTACTTTTGGGCCTCAGGGGTTTAAATTTGAATTGGACGTTCCTCTTTGCTCATATTTACTTACTAAGAAATAATTGCCCTATAGAACCTAAAGATTACTATAGATTCTAGGGAATATAAATTTAACGTGGACGTTCCCTTTTGCTAACAGGTGCTCACTACAAAATGGCTTTGTAAATATATTGTTTTTGAAGTTCTTTAGGGATCCACCCCACCTGACTTCAAAATTAATCAAGGGCCAACATGTTTTTAATTTGACATGGAAGTTCGTCTTTGCTCGTAGGTGATCAATGAGAAACAATTTTGCAAATTTCCTTTAGGGCTTCTCCTCACAAATTCTCAAAACTACTATAGATCCTATGGGTTGAAATTTAACGTAAACGTTCCTTTTTGCTAATAGGTGTTCACTAAGAAACATTTTTGCAAATTTAGTGTTTTATGTTCTTTAGGGCTCCGCCCCACATGACTTAAATATGACTGTAGAGCCTACGGGGTTGAAATTTGACATGGTCGTTCCTATTTGCTCATAGGTTCTCAGGGCCTTTTTTATTTAAGAAACCTTTTCCCACAGGTTTTGTGAAATTCTTTCAGAGCTCCACTCACACTACTTCATTGTTTCAATGTCATCCTTAAGGAAGTAGATTTCGTTGCTCTTTAAAAAGATTTTATTACCTGTACAATAAATTCAATCACGGGCGAAGCCGTGACGGGCAGCAGCTAGTATAATATATACAATACACAATATAGTTGACAAATTAATCAGAATTCCAGCACGCAGCTTTGTGTGAATTGTTTATTGTGCTTCAAGAGGAGAACCCCTGAAAGTAAACAATGCATACAAGAAATGGTGACATTGCCCTAATAGTACTTATTTAAATTCAACCCCCTTTTTCTTTTCTTTTAACCCTAAAATCAGTACTGGGCAAATAATGAGTTAAAGCTGAAATGGTAGATTTGGACCATATCAACAATTTGTGAACAATTGACATTATTTTTTTATAACTCAAGATCATCTATTTTTTACTCTTTCCAAACCAAATTCTAAAATTGGGATTGCTTGTCAGCACGAGTTCCCCTCCTACGAGAAAGAGAATTATAACCAACATTGTAAGTCAAGAAACCGTAGGCATTGTGACTTAAACCTAATTCGTAATTTATCAAGCCTAACTCAGAATTAATTGTATTTCTACTGTAGTAAAATAATAAATGTATAATTTGTTTGTAAGACTTACTTTTACTATTTCATACATGTTGTGCATTACCCTAGAACATTTAACAAGTCTAGCCTCAAAAGGTCACAGCATATTTATACCATAAATCTATCCACAGATCAATACAAACACTACTAATGAAACAATATAATATTTGTTAAAGCCTTTATTCACAATACAAATTGTTCAAATCTATTCATTAGAAGCCATGATGGCAATATCCAATTTCTGGCAGAATTGATGCGAACTATCGTATCGCAACAGCAGATTGAGTTAAAGTGATTTTACAGAGTGCAGAATTATAGCAATTAATTAAAATGAAAATGAAATTTGCATTCAGTTTGGAATCTGGAAGCGAACATTATATGAATTTAAGTTTGTATGATAAATCTTTGTGAATCGACAATTTTCTATCATGCTAGTAATAGTATAATGACAAAGCAGATTTATTTAGGAATATTCTTCTTTTGTGAGGAGTAGGTTGGAGTCCGCTTTTTTGAACCTTGTGTTCTAAGCCTCCCCCTCAATCCATACCTTTTCCAAGCTTTGTTACCCCCAAAACAGTTTGCCACATTTCAGTAAAGTAACAAAAATAAAAGGAGACATTAAAGCAACAAAACATAAAGTTATTCACACAATTTAATAGGGTTTAAAACACATTTTCAGTTTTTTTTTTTCTTGATGTGAAAACACTCTTCATCTGCCTGGCTAGCCGCACTAAAAAAATAAATACAAAAATTTAAAAAATTAAAAAAACACAAAGGAAAAACATTTTTATAATGTTATAATCAAAATTTTTCCTTAAGTAAAAAAATTTGCTCTACAAAAATTTAATCGTACAGTACCTGGTAAAAAGTTAAATTTATTTTGACTTTGATGAAATCAAATTACATCCAACACTAGGTAAATTAAGAAAATTATATCCAATATAAAATAACACCTGGTAAGTGTAAGTGAATCGAAAAACCAATTGTCGTTGTTCTCTGCAAAAAAAGACTCTTTGCGAAAAGAAAGAAAATTATGTATTGTAAAAGTATAAAATCACTGTGACGATAAAATACAACATACATTAGAGGAGAAAGAAAAAACTAAAGTATGTTAACACTTGATTACGAAGTTAGAGTTTACATTTAAAATTACATCACATATCCTAATTACTAGTAGGGTCCGTACTGCACAATGTGCCGCATCTGTCAGAGTAGGCGTACTGTACCATATAATCAGACCTTTTATGAGTTAATTTACTTAGGTATTTGGCGAATTGACACGCTTTTATCACCTATGTGTAGTTTAACCTCATTGGTGTGGGCGGATTTCTCCTACTATGCACACGAACTGAGAAAAAAGAGGAAAAGAAACATGCTTGCCAATTAATACATAGATCTGTATATAGATATGCTGATGACTATTTTTACGTTTACTGTTATTTAAATTTAACACAGCCTATTCGAGTTTCAGTTTAGTACATTATTTTAAATTTTTAGCACCCTTTTTATATAAACTTTAAAATATTAAATTAGTATACAATTGTGCTAAAAGAGTACGGGTACTTAATATCATAAACACAGTCAGTAGGTGACTGACTCACTGTCCAGACAATCACAGCCCTGGCGGATTAATTGGGGAAACGGACACTGCGCCAGCTCATCGTTATCGGTTGGCGTCATAAAAATGTCAAAATCCATCTCGCGGCGCCTGCGCCAGTTGCCAGGTAGACCCGCGTTGGGGTTGGGGGAGATAGAGGACGACGCTGGGAGAGGGGCCGGATGGCCCAGTGTAATGCGTTTCTCAGAAGTACCCCGTGCCCGTGACTAAACAATAGAGGGGAAGTTGACACGGATATGAGTCACGGAACCCGGGGCTAAGGTTTTGTGAATATTAGAGATTTGCAAGGATATGGATCACTTCCTTTTCAGTTTTTATGCGGCTGTATCCGGACAGGAAGTTGAATCCTAATTTTCTTAAATGTTACAGTGAATTGTACGAGTATCTTATAATGTACTTATTTCTAAAAGGGTTTCGTCTGTTAACACCCATTTTTCTCTCGACCTAACTGATTTTTAAGATTGAGGTGTAATTTTAAACAGGGTGTCTAGTAGTCTTGAAAATCTGGAAAGTCTTGAATTAGTATTGAATTTAACAATAGTCTTGAAAAGTCTGGAATTAGTCTTGAATTTGCCTTCTAGTCTTGAAATTTATAAAAAATTTTAATTATGAAGGCGCTCGTGATCGCCGATTAAGATTGCTAACAATCCCCAATCAAAACGCTTGTAACTGTAGACAGTAAATGCTCGCGACCACCGTGCGAAGCCGCTGGTACCGTATTGACTCTTGATTCAGTGAATGCTGAAAAATGGCCTAAAAATGGTGTTAACTATCATTGGCCCACAAGCTAAAGAAAACCAAGGAGAAGCAACATTTTAATTATTAACAAATGTAGGCCTATGCAAGTTTTATGTGTTCTATAAATTTGATATCACTATTGAATTTGTGGAATTATTTATATTATTTACTTATTTTAATAATAAACTAAACAGCCCTACGAAGGACAGGCTAGTATTTAATAGAAATAGAATTACACACTTGTGCATTATTTTAATTCAAACCATTTTAATTTTCAATATTGTTGCGGGATTAATATTGCTTATAAATAATAAGTTAGAATTTTATGGTTTCATTTTAATAGTCTTGTTTTTTTACAAAAAATATTAAGATTCATTGTATTAGCTGCTGATTTGCTATTGCAGACTAAAATTTATTAGCCGCTGAACTGCTATTAAAGACTGAAATAGTATACACATACCTTATGTCGAGCAGCTCAAATTTGTTGTTGTATATTATCACCACATGCTTTGTCAAGTGATATAAGAACATACTATCCATCGAAGTATTGGCCTTAAGGATTAAAATAGACAAAACATGTCACAAACACAGTTCAGTTTGTCTATTTTGATACTTGACCAATCCTTAAATGGATAGTATGTTCTTGTATCACTTGACAATGTCGTATTCTCGGCAAAACATGTAGTGATTATATTCAACAATAAAATTTGAGCTGCTTGATGGAAAATATGTGTGTACTATTTTAAAACAAATATGTTAGCGGCGACTATATAAATAATTAAGTAAAATGTAAACTAGAAATTAATATGTCGAGTAGTGCAATAGTCTTGAAAGAAGTCTTGAAAAAGTCTGAAATTAGTCTTGAATTTTGAAAGAGAAATAAACTAGACACCTTGTTAAAGCTTATGATGGTTAAAAATATAATTTCGTTTTGGGCTTCGGCCCCCTGTCCGTTATTTTATTTATAATGTTGACCAACTTTAAAACAAGATCTTTAATGTGAACTAGAGATCGCCTAGTAGCCCAGTCAAAATAGGTTCGTGTCGGAAGTAATTCCGGAGGAGCTGAATTTTTCACAGTTGATGGATTATGATAAGGTGTGCATTTTCCCAAAAGTCCCGAAAAATCCCCCTTGAGCTTTCCGCCCTACGCCCCTTTAAAGTTAAAGCTGCAGTATGTTAGAAAATCAACTACAGTTTCGTAAGGAAAAAAGCAATCGAAGTGGGGTTGCTTTTATTTTGTTTCCAATAAAATTTGCTACAAAAAATGTCATTACCACTTATTACAAAAACCTTAAGGTTTTTCGGCAAAATTGATACAAACGTAAAGAATTGATTTTTTTTCTTTTAATCAGTTAAAATCCTTCCCTTACAGCTCCTTTGTTTGAAGTTTATATGTAAAACCGTAAATCTAAAGTTTGTAGAGAATAATTTTAGCTTTACAATGATATATATCATTGTGTTCGGTTTGAGGATAACGAGCAATATCGTATTTTATTTTATGGTGACAGTGAAAAAAGGCTCTGATCTTGTGTCATTTCAGTACAGACATTATTGAATTTTAATGTCTTCCCCTCGTGTTTTTTTCTAAAAGGAATGAATTACAGAAATGGAACTTCATACATCCGTATTTGGCCATTAGTACTTCATTTTGAGATACGATGTGATTTTTTAGCCCCAATGGGGGACGGCCCACTAGGAGTCACAAGAAAATCTTAAATGTAAGCATAGGGTAATATGTACCTCATATTAAAGGTCTTAATTAACAGAACACAATGCCGCAAACCCGACCTCAATCGGACAACCGAGCCAGAAGTAGCAGGCAATGGAAGTTTTTGAATTTAGAAGTTGTTATAAAAGATTTTAATGAAAAGTTAAAACGCCTGGAATTTCCGGCTCGGTTGTCCGATTGAGGTCGGGTTTGCGGCAATGTGTTCTGTTAATTAAGACCTTTAATATGAGGTACATATTACCCTATGCTTACATTTAAGATTTTCTTGTGACTCCTAGTGGACCGTCCCCCATTGGGGCTAAAAAATCACATTGTATATAAAAATGAAGTACTAATAGCAAAATATGGATGTATGAAGTTCCATTCCTCTAAGTCATTCCTTTTAGAAAAAATAAAAGGGGAAGACATTAAAATTCGATAATTTCTGTACTGAAATGGCCCAAGTTCAGAGCCTTTTTTCAATGTCACCATAAAATAAAATACAATATTGCTCGTTATCCTCAAACCGAACACAGTGATATTATATATCATTGTAAAGCTAAAATCATTGTCTACAAACTTTAGATTTACGGTTTTACATATAAACTTCAAACAAAGGAGCTGTAAGGGAAGGATTTTAACTGATGAAAAGAAAAAAATCAATTTTTTTACGTTTGTATCAATTTTGCCGAAAACCCTTAAGGTTTTTGTAATAAGTGGTAATGACATTTTTTTAGCAAATTTTATTGGGAACAAAATAAAAGCAACCCCACTTCGATTGCTTTTTTATTTACGAAACTGTAGTTGATTTCCTAACATACTACAGCTTTAACTTTAAAGGGGCGTAGGGCGGAAAGCTCAAGGGGGATTTTTCGGGACTTTTGGGAAAATGCACACCTTATCATAGTCTATCAACTGTGAAAAATTCAGCTCCTCCGGAATTACTTCCGACACGAACCTATTTTGACTGGGCTACTAGGTGGTGTTGCTCCTGGTCGAAATTCGACCAAAATGTCAGTTGATCTGGGCCCAATGTTTAAAAAATATTTTATAACTGAAACATGTGATCTTAGTGATTTGCTATTACACCAGCTGTCCTATGAGTCAAGCAAACACCCTTCATCTATAAGATTAACATTGACACTTCAAAAGCTTGTAGGGCGTAGCTTTGGGGGCCAATGTGAATTAAAATGTGATTCTGCTCATCTACAGGACTATACCTTTCTAACGGTATGCGCAGATTTCTCCTACGTTGGGCACAAGCTGAGAAAAAGGAGGAAAAGAAACATGCTTGCCTATTAATACATAAATCTCTCAGAGAGGCCACGACCCAATCTAGTTGCATATTTTACTGTACGGTGGGTGATTTAGTGCGTTGCCAAAAACATAATAAAAATTTTGAACATGAAACAATTGTTCATATACAAAAGATTAGTTATGTGTTATTTTATTTTCATTTTAAAGTTTTTTTAATCCACCATTGAACTTTTAATAGGCCTAGACTCGTAATTGAAAACCAAACTCCAAGCGGCAACGTGGAATCCCAAATACAGCTAGCTATTGTGCTCGACTGAGCGCGACTAAACGTGGAAAATTCTTGGAACCAGATCTAGGCTGGGGGGTAGCGTTCTCCCGCCCCTCCTTCCCCTTCGACTCTCCGACCTCTCTCGAAAGCTGGCGCAGTGTCCGCATCACGAGGGTCCATAAACTTACCCTCGTCAAAGTTTTTATAGAAGTTGGCGCACTGTCCTACAGCCGATTAATTGGGTTGCCTCAGGTAGTCCAGGGTGCAGCAGTGGCCAAATGTCACCCAATATCAATAGTATAACGGTAGCTACCATGTGCAAAATGCAATTCCTCCTCCTCCACCCCCACCAAAAAAAAATAAAATAAAATAGTTCAATTAATTACCTTGAGTTAAAGGCGGTAAACCAGTAGAATCTTGAAACTATTACTTCCTTTTGGCTGCAATAAAAAATAGAAATTTAATTGTTGGGTTATATTTATAAAGTTACGTAGATACCTACAAGTGTGTATTAGTTACTTAGATTTACAATATAATATTGAAGTTTTGATTAAGCATGAGTACTGGAAAACAAGGTAGAAGCATTAAATTAAGAATCAAACCCCAAACTGGCTTTTATGGCTACATCATCAAAACACAAGCTTGAATTTTGAACACTATTTTCTAGATAATTGATTGTACCAATGTTTTTGTATGGTAAAAAATTAACTTTCTTTGTCTCTTCTACCTCGCTAACTGATAAGTTTAGATGCCAATGAAGACAGATCAGTTTTCACGCTTTGAAAAGAACATAAACAATAAAAACGTGGCCCTGTAAACATGAATAGTGAAAAAACTCAAGAAATTGTCATAGTGAAACCTGATGGAATCAGAAGCAGGTCGATCTGCACGCAACATGAGAGCTTGTGTTTTCTTGGTACCGTTTGACTATTTATTTTTTACTGTTTCAGTTGTTTCGAAAGCGTGAAAAACTCATCTTAACAATGTGTTTCGGCTTAGAAGAGTGTCATTTCCAATGGTCTTTAAACTAAAATGGCAAAACATAATCAAGACAACGACATAACCCAAATATCACTAACTCGTGCAGTAACGATACAACAACTGTTTCAAATACGTCCGGTTCCGGTGGTCACCATGTACAAAATTAAACCTCTTCGTGGGACACTCGCTAAAATTTGCTAAAATAATCATAAAAATGAGCCATAAGACAATATATAACTGCGTGATTTTTCTGAATAATAATATAGAGACATTGTACTTGGAACCAGGGAGACACGCGCTACGGAGTGTGGAGCTGTAGGCCTACTGGGAGACGGCCACCAAACGACATGACATGCTATGTAATATAGTATTCTAACATAACAAAAGAACAGGATTCATTAATAGCGGGAGCAATCGTGGCAACATTACCAGCTTCATACGCAAACAAATAAACGGTATCAGTTAACTGACACATACTTTCTCCCAACAATATAAAAAAGATGTTAAGAGCTTCAAAAATTAATGTCTTGATGATTCAGTCGGATAGCTACCGGCTGAGCAGCGCTCGTTTGACCCTACGCGCGTCTGTGACTTTTAACAACGTACTGCGTTTACCGCTAAACGAAAAATTGAATTTTCTCCGCAACCACTTGACGTAGAGCAATAATTTAAAATACTGGATTATTTAGTTTTTTGAGCTTGATTTAATGGTGATAAGTAAAATTTATTTCAAGACAACAGCTATTTTGAAAATCCAAAAAATTGGTTTTTTAAACACTTTTTGCACTATAACTTTTGAACGCGGATTTTCCCGGAGATGCGGGTGGTGTCATTTTATTCACCATTTTAAGCTTAATAAACCACAAAATTTTAATCAAGATCGTTAGAGCCGTTTGTGAGAAATTTTGATTTTTTACGATTTTTGAGGGTTTTTGTGGGTAAAATACCCTTAAAAATCAAAAATTAAAAAAAATTCAAAAATGCCTGGAATTATCGTGGATTTGGACCTATGTACCAAATTTAATTAAAATCGGACCATTAGGGCATTTTCTCTAGCTCTGTTTACATCGTGACACACACACACACACACACACACACACACACACACACACACACACACACACACACACACACACACACACACACACACACACACACACACAGGCATCACTCCGAAAACCACTTTTTTGGGTTCAGGGGGAACCAAAATGGATAAATCCACCAGCAACTCAAATTCTAAAATTTTGACGAAAACAATACTTTCTCCATATACTATGGTATAGAGGGAGAAAGTAAAAGGTTGAACTAAGCTCTTCAAACGTGTATTCATGTGTGTAATTAGTTACGTTTCCGATTAGTATCCGATTCTTTTTATGGAATTTCTAAAACCAAATGCCATTGTTTTATTTGAAATGTTTACAAATCTTTAGCTATTACTTGATATTTTTTTTTTTTTTTTTTTTTTTTTTTTTTTAATTATTCGGTAGTACATTTTTGAACAAGTGCGCTTTCATGGTGATATAAGAACCAATTTAGATCTGTTTGGATTTCAACTTAAATCATATGTTGCTCTAAAATCCATCATTTGCTTTGCAAATAAAACAATGCCCCCGTCGCAGCATACCTGCGTACTCAACGAATTTGCCAAAGGATCTTGGGATTTTGTATTTCTCCCATAAACACCACAGAAATGAGTATGTAGGTTTTCCACCATTTGGGTGTTGTAAGCAAACCCTAACCTATCAGTTAAACCCTGCTGTACATACCAAATTTTATCAAGTTATTTCAATAAATAAGCGAGATACAGGGTTTTGTTGATTTCATATAAGATTAACATGTGAAAACTATTTTTGGCTTTTCTCTGTTAAGCTCTGTTAAGCCTAGTTAAAAATTCAAAATTTTAAATTGTTTGTTTTTTAAGCTCTTTTAAATGGTCTTAGTTAAAATTGTTGAATTTTACAAATTGAGGTCCAAAAATTCTAAAACCCATTTTTGACCCTTTGAAACCCCGTTCCCATAACCCAATCGTGCTGGTTCGCAAACTCATGAAAATAGGCCTGGTGCCACATTTAAAATTGTTCTTTTGGGAAATCAATGCAATATGGTAGCACTAATAATAATAATAATGGTTATTACTATGGTAGCACTGCAACGCCCTTAATACATACGAGTAATACATACATAGAACATCGGGTAAAAGCGCAAGAAAAACCTTCCGTTAAAAATTATTTAAATGGTATTTGCTCTTGTGGACGAAATACAAACATTATTTTAATCCTACTATGAATCATAGAGGAGAGTAGCCAAACTCGGGCCCCGGTCCCTAAGTCGGGCCCCCAGTGTTTTGACTCCGTGAGGTGCTGCAGACTAGCGGACGCACCTAAAACTAATAGTTCGGACGTTTTCTGTTGTATAGCGCTGCATTGCATGTGTCTGCAATCTAAACTTTAGACAGTATGAGACATGTTTGTAAAGTGTGCTCAACAAAGTTTTTTCGGTGCTGCATTTATGTGATTGAAACTCCCAGGGGTTTACCGGAAAGAACTTATTGTTCGACATCACGTTAATCCTTATTGAATAAGCTATCGTTTAGTATGGTTTATAAGTAGATACCTTTATTTTATATAGAGTAATGGCATCTTTTATTTGCAACACGTGTGTGCCCTAAGTCGGGCCCCCATAATGGTTCCAAAGATGGGCCCCCTTTTCATATTATGTTTTTTCCTGAAAAGGGGGATTTTACAAAAGTTAGATTCGTGTTGCTCTGTGTTTCAGATTTTGAAACAACAAAATGGAGAAGACTAAATCCAAAATGAAATCTTGGGATTTTTTTAAAATGAAATGTTGAAGTTAGTAAAACATTAAATAATAGTTAAACGTGTTTCCAGTTTGATTTAATTTATCCCCAAACTTAAAGTTATATATTATTAGCACTAACTTTCTATTTTGGTTGGTTTTCAGGGAGTTATTATCATTTTTTATCAAATTTTAAAGGGGGCCCACTTTTGGAACCTATTTCCTAAAAGTTGAAAAGTGTAAACTTTCACAATTATTTTTTATTTTTATATTTGTTGTAATTTTAAGAAGTTAATACTCTGGAATCTTATTAAGTACTTACCAAGGAATGTCATGAAACACATTTTGCTAATTTAACTTAGTATCTCTTTACTAGAATTGAAAAAAACAAAATGGGGGCCCAACTTTGGGTACTTTCCTCTACCACCAATAGCGCTGAGGTAGTGGACTTCTGAGTACCACCTAGAAGGGATATCTACAGCCGATACAATTAGGCATTTTCATTACAGTGCGGTGGTGCTGATAGTCTGTATATAGTAGAAGGCGTTGGTGGGTAATTCTGGGGAGATAAGGGAAATATTGGAAACGTTTTAGAACGGGGAGAAACGGAAGCAAGGATAGAAGAACCGCGATCTTCCTGTTGAACGTCTCCGACGTGGATTTTTATATTAAATCAGGTCTTAATGAAGGTAGTTGGTGTACATGATTCCGAAACATTGACATTAGCCAATTAATATTTAGCCCGTTTCAGTGAAAAGCCCATATAGACAGATAGAAGGGAAATCAAGCGAGAATATACATTTTGGAATGTTTCGACCCTGGGCAACTTACAGAGTTTCGGAAGTGAGTTTCTAAACACCGTTTGGAAACAACATTTTTATAAATAGTTTTTGAACAAATTATTCATCACAAAAAGTAATCTCACAAAACAATAGTTCCTATGAGAAAAAATGGCATAGTGTTTCATACTTCATTGTACAATAAATATTGTGATCGGAATTTTTGACAGTTTTATAAAAAAAATTAAATTGTCTACAATCAGAGGATTTTGTCATGCAAAATTTCGTTGTCGTGGTACTGTACTTGATCTAAAATTTCTAAAAATTATTGACATACCGGTACCTTGAGATAGTTTTTATGTACCAATGAACTTACATTCCTCGAAATAATACTAAATGCTAGGAATATTAGGAAGCAACAGGATATACACAAGGCCCAATCTGGCGTCCTGTGTTTGTACCTTGTTATAATATGGTTAATTAAGACCATAACAATTTAAAAAATTCCATCAAAGAATAAACAAATCTTAGTAAGCATTTGTTTGATCTGAAAAATTGTGGTAGTCTCTACTTTAATAATAGTCCGAAAATTATGTCTTTACTTACGTCCTTCACTTGCAAGTGCTTCCTGTGCTATTATCTGTAAAAAAAGATAACATATAACAATAATTCTAGTTTTACCAATTAGTGACTGTTAAAACAAATTTGGCAATATTTTGTTATTGAATAACATTTTTTTAAACCATGGTGGAATATTTCTGCAATGATTTGTAATATAGTACAATACCAACAAAGAACTTCTCCAACTTTAAAAACATTTACAAGTTTATACAGTCATAAGTTGTACTTTCATAATATGGATTCACCTGTCAAAAATTCTTTATTGCTTTTTAAAGAGACAGGAGTTTTCTCAACGTGTTCAAGTTTAAAAGTTGCTAACCACAATAAACAGTGCTGAGTGTTTTAGGCTCATAATTGAGAATCCCGAGTCACATTGAGTAACATCTGAAAATTGTATGATTTTTTTATTATTTTACCCAGGTACAATGGTTATGTGGCTTTTAAACAATACGGTAATCAGTTAGGCAAAAAAGACCACACCAGCCATTACTCTTGTCTTATTAACTTGTCAGTACCAGGGGGACCGAGCTTAAGCTCGGTAAAATTATTACTTTCGTTCTCACAAAAAGCTTGTTCACTCCGCTCACTCGCCAGACTGAAGGGTGCTGCACTTTGGTATAATTTCCCTACACCACAGGTTAAAGATTTAACACATTGGTTTATATCTACAGTTATCAGCTGATTTTTGTTCAATTTGAAAATCTCCATAAGGATAACATGGGAGCTTTGAAGGGCTCTAGCGCGAAAACCGGATTTTTCCCAGCCATGGGACCACCGCCAATCGATTTCTGGTGGCAAAAACCCCCATATTTAATCAAATAATCAAAAATCCTTGGAGCGAAAAAACTTTGCCCGTACAAACGGAGCTTGTTTTAGAGTATAAGATGAGATTAATATTAACTTTGTCTTATTAACTGTAGTTGCCATTCGCCCATAGCCTATTCACTATAAAATACACCTATGATAATTGTCTTGCAAAAGATTTATTTCTTTGAAATGTTTTATTTACACTGTATTGTTTTCAGTCACACTGCATTAGTCTCTTTTGTAAAACGGCAAAATGTTTACAAAAGAAATGGTATTTTTCATGTAGTGTTTATAAAAAATACCCCCCGTCGCAGCAGACCTGCGTACTCAGCGAATTTCCAAATTAGTAATATTAATTTTAATCAGATAAACCTGTAAACAAAGTATCTTCACATGCCCATAAATAGGGAAATAAATGTCTATTCTCCTTATGATAAATAGGGAAAGAGTATGCAGGTATGCTGCCATGGGGAACACTAAAAGTAGGTTTTTAGCTTAAAAACATAATTATCTCGACCATATGAAGCCATATACTAAGTTTCATTAATATCTGTCCATTGCTAAAGGAGTTTGCCTATTCTCCATATGATTAACATGGGAAAGGAGTATGCAGGTTTGCTGCTATGATAAGCACAAAAACCAAGATTTTTTTACAATAAATGGATTAATCTCAACCAAATGAAGCTGAATACCAAATTTCAACCAAAAATATTGGTTAATAATTGAAATATTAGCACATCCTTATTCTCCATAAGATTAACATAGGAGCCCCAAAATACAATGTACTGTCTTTAGACTTTGTAATATCTCGGTAACCATTGGAGATAGAGCAAAGCTTCTAAATACTAAATTGTGTGTTTTTTTTAAGCTGAATCCAATGGTCAAAATAAAAATTTAAAATTTTCAAAAATTACATATGAAAAATTTAAAAAAAAACCCATTTTTGGGGTACAAAACCCCCAAAAACTACCCCTTCCGGTAGGTCGATATGTCTGGTTTACGAACTCATCCGAATAAACGTAAGATTACACATCTATACCAAATTTGGTGTCGATCGGACCTTTTTTACGAGAGTTATCGTGTCTAGGGACACATACATACATACATACATATATATATATATATATATATATATATATATATATATATATATATATATAAATTTTAATGACTATTATTTTTGGTCTCTGGGCATCTAAAAACGAAAAAGTAACATGGTCCCGGGCTTAGGTTTTACCATGAGACCTACGGTAATAGCTTATTCCCTATGGGAAATTCGCTAATAAGACCTTAAAAAAGTAACGGCAAAACTTGGTGGGAAAAAACAGAGTAAACAGACAACGAACAGAGGGGATTTAAATCCAACATAATATATGAATCGGCAATAAAATTAACTGCAAGGTCAGCCCAACAATGGTCAACCGATGATAAGGAAGGGGGAGGTGGACAACGGAGAGATGTGCGCCAGTCTAGTCTAGACCAACCCATGGCACGCGCCGCGCATTCCGTCGTCGCCGGTACCGGTGTAAAAAATTAAATGTTTGTTTTTTCGTATGTGTCCGAGTCATCGTGTGTATTTATTTATTTGTTTATTCGTTTGTAACTTCGTAAATTCGTTATAACTTAACGAGTTCAGTTTGAATGAAACCTTGACAACCTACACACCTGATGAAGATACCTTTGATGGATTGAAACTGCGGTAGTGTTTCAACTACTATTGGATCACTTGACAGTAAGGTATATAAAACATTTAGAGTAAACAGAATCAAACACAACAAATAAATAAAAGCATTACAATTGCAAATAAATACAGAATTATGTTTTTTTAATCTGAAAAATAGATAAAAGATAAAAAACACAAATAAACAATAAGGTACTAAGTATACTTACAGCAATAGCCGCCACAACCACTACCAAGTAAAACATTTTCGGGGCGAAATCCATGACTCTTGCTTGAGCTGTGCTGAAAACTGAGTTATGTCTTTTGAGCTTAAAATCCGCTTCTTTTATACCTAGGCCAGCACAACAGGTGCGCAGCAGCCATAATTAAGGGCTCATTCGTATGACATCATAATTATATAATTGTTATAATTATAGAACACTTTCCCAAATGCTCTTTGTCATGTATGCCTCGTCATTACATACTAAAATACATTACATAATTCTGTAAAACTTAATAAATTACTTAATATATAAAATTTTTATAATACAATAATTTACATTGTCATAACCACCGCCAATCGATTTCTGGTGGCCAAAACCCCCATATTCAATCAAATAATCAAAAATCCTTGGAGCGAAAAAAACTTTGACCGTACAAACGGAGCTTGTTTTAGAGTATAAGATTAATATTAACTTTGTCTTATTAACTGTAGTTGCCATTCGCCCATATTCACTATAAAATTCACCTATGATGACACATAACATTACTGTCCAGGCATCGATGTAGTGGGATTCTGTGCAGGGCCTCAACATTTGTCACGTATGCGTAAAGTTGTACTTTCACATCAAGCACAAAATCCCATAGACTATGTACACCTATGACAAAAGATTGAAAATTTTACATTTTAATATAACAGATTTTTAAGTTTAAAGTGTCAGTAAAGCTTATGATGTAGCGCGTGGGCGAATGATGATTAAAAATGTCATTTAGTTTTGGGATTCGTTCCCCTGGCCTTTGATTTATTTCTAGAGGGTGCTTTAAAATGTTGACCAACTTTTATTACAAGATCTTTAATGTGAATTGTAATTTAACCACTGATTCTCTGATTTTCTCTACTTTCTGATTTCTACTCTGAGTACTCTGATTTCTCTGATTTTACACTGACCTTCAGATGTAAAGCCAGATAGTAAACAAAAATAGATCTCTGTTACTTCATAATCAACATTCATGTATAGTTGGCGAGTTTCTCTCATACAGAATCATAATAAAATGCGCAATTTGCGCAAGGGGCCCCCCTAGTATTGGGCCTACTAGTGAGCACCTTTCCTTTATCCTACTGTTATATCCATAGCAACAGGGGTTGGAGAGCTAGAGTAAGTGCCAAAAGTTAGGAATTGTCACATACAACCTTCATCCATGTGAAAATACAATAAACATTCTAAATAAAAAGGTTACATGCCTTGACGTCTGCAATTCCTTATAGTGAAACTAAGTCCACTATAGTTTCGGCTATCAAGTAGCGATTTTCAAAATTAAATATAATGAACGTTTATTCCATTCTTTCGAATTTCGTTCGATAATAGTGTGTCAAAAACACACTGAACACAACACATAACATTATAAGTTCGCCCATCCGGCACACGTCACTGAACTAGTTTGAGTTTAGCCAACACCACAGCCTACATTTACATTTTATCAGTTGTTCCTCCAGGGTCAATGCTGCCAACAGAACTATTTGACAGACTATAAGGAATTGCAGACGTCAAGGTATGTAACCTTTTTATATTCAATAACAAATTCCAGAGGGCGTCAACATAAATAAAAATAAACATTCACCAAAATGTCACATACCTCCTTCGTCCACTGACCCCTTCAATCGGTAAGATTTTTAGTCACAATCTATCTTCTTATTTCTATAATGGTTTTGTCTGTTAAGTTCCTTTTTCTCTCGACCTACTGAACCGATTTTTAAGACTGAGGTGTCATTTTAAAGCTTAGGTTATACCGCAGTGACGAATCATAATTAAAAAAGTCATATTGTTTCGGACTTTGCCACCCTCGTCTGTGATTTATTTCTAGAGGCCGCTTTAAAATGTTAACCAACTTTAATTGCAAATTCTTTGATGTGAATTGTAATTAAAGAGCTGATTACCTTCAGATGAGTTTTAAAAGCCAGATAGTAAACAAAAATAGATCTCTGTCACTTCATAATCAACATTCACGTACTGCAGGCCTAGGTGAGTTTCATTCATACAAAACCATAAAATGCGTAATTTGCGCACCGGCCACCTCGTCTTTATTATTATAAGCCTAATGTTTATTATATTATTTTTCATTTAATGGATCTTGTTTGATTCTTTGGGGAGGTAGGGAAAAGTTTGCGTAGGAGAGGAGGGGGTAGTTTTTGGGAGCCCCGCACTCAGGCGCGGATCCACGTGGTGGGGAGGGGGACGGGGGAAATTCCCCCCCCCCCAAGGGCCCAAGAATTTTCTAAGTTAAGTAGGAGATTATTTAACCGATTATCCAAAAAAATAAGTATTTGTTTTTGTACATAACCCAGCTACTTTTTTATGTCATGTTGAACTGGTATCTTTAATAAAAACACATAATTGAAAGAGGGTTGTTTACTGAGCATAGTGTAAAAATTTCATGTTTTTAAGTTTTAAGGATTTTGAGTTCTGCTTCCTTAAAGTCAGCCATTTCACCGATGATCGCGGCGAACGCATCTCCGCTCGCGGCCTCGACACCGGGCCTGCTACACGTACTCAGCCAAGTTTGCAGTGCGCTGCGGCGATTAGGTTATTTTTGTTACTGTTACTGTATATACGTAAGAAATACTTTCACTAACTTAAAACGAATCACACGGTAACGATAGGTCATAAGTTAAACCGTCTAGACTCTAGACATCTATATATAACCCAGCGTCGCGGCCGCAGGCGGATTTTACACGTTCGCCGCGATCATCGGTCACATGGCTGACTTTAAGCAAGCACAAGTAAAAAACAGTTGTTGATAAACAAAATTATAACATGATTGATATGACACATATAATCAAGCTACAAATAAAAGAAGTTCAGTGCCAAAGATAGTCGACCTAATCTTGACTGCTTCTTGGTAACAAAATTCAACTGAATATGAAAGAAGTACCAACAAATGTTGTGGAGGTTACCTGTAGCAAGGCCAACTTGCCTGTAGGCCTAAGCTGTAAAAGAACCACGAATTTCACTACTTTAATTCTTTTTCTCATAAAATACTTAAACGCTAAGGTAGTTTATTTTCATTTAAACTTTGTACTAGGAATTAAAATTTATTTAACAAGCAGACGAAGTGGATGTATGTCGTATCGTTGTATACAGTAAATGAGGAAACTTTTGAGAAGTCAGCAACGGATGGCTGCATTGTATTCAGAACTATACCTCAAGGCAAGTCGCAAGACAAGGCGGCAGTGTCAGTCAGCGTGACTGTGACTATATACAGTAGACTCCCTCTTAACCGGCCACCTCGGGACCAGGCCGCGGCCGGATAATGAATTGGGCGGTTAAACCGATGTTCATTTAAGAATGCCAACCCACAATTTTATATGACCTAAATATAATTATTACTTGAAAAAATATCTTAAATACATTACCATAATATATGATTTATAGCTAACATCCACCACCCATGAAATCCACAACAAACCTACACTAATGATAATTATTCGTTTCTTTATTGTGGTCTACTGGATAGTAGGTTCAAACGCATTGACTTCCGGTGGCAGTCACTTCCGTCCAGGACGTTACAGTTTAATTGGTTTGAGAACGTCAATATGAAATAAAGTTGAATTGAATGATACATTAGATAAGAAAAGTACGTTTCCGGCGAAACATGGCCAGTTAAAGCGATGTTGAGATAAAAAATGGCCGGTTAAAAAGATGTTATTTTGTGTCAGGGTAGGCCGGTTAAAGCGGAGACCGGTTAAAAGGTGGCCGGTTAAGAGGGAGTCTACTGTAGTGTCAGTAGTACCTAACACGTTGGATATTTGTAGAGAACTCAGAAATTGATACAATGCCCCTTGAAATATTTTTCGCAGTTACATTCGATGCAATATTTTACTACGTATTTATGAAGAACAGAAAAATAGTTTGATAAGCAATTGATAAAAACAACATAATTCAAAACAAATAATTTTTTGTTTTCTATAATACACTGATAACCATCCAAAAAACGTACTATGTGAACTTGAAAATTTTTGAGGTTAGTATTATAGCAATAATACATGGCTATGACTATTATAATGTAGGGTATACATTTCTACAACACAATAACATTTCTCCATCCAAACTAAATACAATTTTGCCCATGTGACTGGAAGCTTTTGCACTCTGTGCCGTGCCCGTTTTACGAACTAAAACAATCCTATATCCAATCCTATAGGAGCACTGTCTGAAGGAATGTGTGTTCCACGATCTTGAAATTTAGCTGGTTGATTTTACCTAAACTTTGCATTTAAGAGTGGTTTGGCCCAAAACTAAGTTTGGAAACAGTCTCAATCCCAGAAAAAATAGAATTTGGTCTAAATATAAGTTTAAAAATTGTAATTTTTCACATTGGTCTTATGGGTTGCTATTTTGGTTACGAAGTAACAATAAAAGGTATTCAAAAATAAAGGAACATTAATGTTAAGCAGTGTTTTGGAAACAGCTGTTATTTCTGAAGAGGTATAGTTGGTTGTTGGTGGAAATTGAATAGCTTTATTACCACGGCACTATAGCAAAAGTAAATAAAAACCAACGAGCAAGGATCGGTTAAAGTGGTACTTGTAGTTTTGAAGCCGCACTGGGTTTTGGGGGCAAAATTACTTAGATTTAGCCTATAATAATAACCTCAGTAAAGGTTAAAGTAAGGTTAAACCTCAGTAAGGTTAAAGTAGGTGTTGTTTCAAATCAACATTAAATGCAAAAGGGTTATAATATCATCATGTAAGATTTAAATTGTAACAATTTGTAAATAATGTAACAAACAAAAAAATTATTGCAATTTTCTCGTCTTTTTTTTTTACTATGTTATTATTGTTGCCGGTGGTCCCCCCCCCCCCCCCCCCCAAAGATCATTCTCTGGATCCGCCCCTATCCGCACTGGAGGTTTGCACTGGGCCGACTGGGCCCCACATAGGCTAAGGCCGGCCTTCGCGGCAAACCTACAAACCTCCATTGGTTTTATGTAAAAATAAAAAAGTGCCGAATGTTGATACAATTTGACTTTTACCTTACTTTTTTTACAACTAACATTTTTTACAATATCCCATGGAAGCAAAACTATACTCATTCCTATGGTGTTTATGGGGGAAATAGAATATATGAAATTCATTTCGAAATTTGCTGAGTAAGCAATTCTGCTGGAACGTGGGTATTTCAGATTCCTTGTTTCTTTCATGTGTATTAAAAAGTGGCCATAAGAGTAACATACATCAAAATTTTGAAGTCCTGTAGGGCAGAGACCTGAAGGAATTTTACAAAACCATTTTCTTATTGAGCATTTTTTATGCACTGTTTAAAACTTAAACTTATATGTAATTTAAGTCACAGTCTTTGTAATTTAATGCACAGTTTTTGTGGGGAAATTCCACATTAGAATAATTTATTTTTTGTTGTACTGGAATGTATTTTAATTTTGGAATAAATTATCTGAATCTGTATCTGAATCTGAATCTGAATCTGAATTCAAGTACCAATCTATATGTGCTTTAGTTACACTGAGTGCATTGACATTTCAATAGTTCTTACATCTATTCTAGTTACTATTCCAGTTCTATAGTTCTAGTTCTATTCTGCGTCTAACGTTCTTTTCCTTTAGTACTTTGTTTCATTGCCAACCGGTAATTTATTTTGTAACAATAAAAATTATTTCCTTTAAAAACTAACTTTTAGGATTTCCCGTGCCCATCAGAATAGACATAGCGTATGTCATATTTTTATGTTATTTCATATCCACAAAATTAGACAAATTTTTTTAGATTAAAATTCAAAATTGGTTTACTTCCAGAAATAGAATGAAGTTGCGTCGTCAAAAACATCCTGGATATTTTATATGCCGTATTATGCTGATTTCAGTCACTTAAATACCGTATCTGTATTAGCCCTAGCCTAATACTACATATATATTTTCATTTATTTATTTTCTCCAATCCTCGATAAGTTACTTGCATATAAAATAAATATTTTATAATTTCTACTTTATTCAACTCAGCCAATAACGTTTGTTTAACTAACAGTTGATTACAAAACAAAAGAGTGTGTGTCAAAATTCCACCTCAGAAAACAAATGAATTTTTGTTGTTGTAAATAATGGATGTGTTTGTGAATGAAAGTTCGGTAGTGAACGTGGAGGAAAAGATGAACCAACATGTCGAAGAGCTTCATCTGCGAGTGGAGGAAATCTCCCGACAAGGAGTAAGTAATGAACACAACCCTATTAATACTTATTAGTAACGTTCCGAAAACATTTCAACAGACACTTTAAAACCATGTCAATCGGTAATGGCAATCCAAGTCAAACAGATCAAACGTAATGATATAGGCCTAGCAATACAACGCCATCAAGTAATTAATTATAAGCCTATAACCCTACCGGTAGTCAATCGGAGTAGAATTTGAATAATTAATCACAAGTCAAGCTTCAACGTACCGTATATATAGTACAATAGGTATAGTGTACATAGGAGGTTATACTTAAACAAAAGCCTACATTCAATTACAAAATTAAATTAAAATTCTTAAGCCGCGTCTGAACTGACTGAACATTCGTGGCGAACTTGACTTGTTCGGCGAACACAATTCAACAAACATTCATAACGAACAATCACCGACCATATGAAAAATGTTTTACATTCTAAAATGTTGGCAACAAACACACAAAAGTTCGGAAGAACTTTGTTCGGCGAACATGTTCGGGAAGTGCGGACGCGGCATTATAGGTGGGTACGTAGGTTTATTTATTAGTCAATTTGTGTCAAACCCTTAACATGCGAACCGATCGATTAGGTTTGTGTCACCTAATAATAGGCTATTTTATGGGGTAAAAAACATTAAAAGCTACAGGTTGAATTAAATTTTCCGTATGATTTCTCCCTAATGACCATATCTCAGGTATTACCGGTATTTAAAATTTAAAGGGGTTTGTGTGCGCCGTTGGTTTTAAATTATAGTAATCTAATGCATCTCAAATTAATAACCAAACTACAGCAGACGTGCGTACTCAGCGAATTTGCAACAGGATAAAATTTTTTAACTCCCCCTTAATCACCATGGGAACGAGGATGTAGGTTTGCTGCCTTTGATTTACTGCAAGTAGATATAGAGGAAAATCCATTCCCAGTGCATCTAAATTGCATAAAATTCTGAAATTTTTCATTTTCCACATAAACTCTATAGGGGTCTTGGGGTTGGTAGGTTTACCGCCATATGGGTGCTGTAAGTTAACCCTACCTAATGAATGTAGGCATACTACATACAAAATTTGATCAAGTTATGTCAGTAAAAAAGTGAGATAAAGGGGTTTGTTAATTCCCCATAAAAATAACATGGAAACCCTATTTTTTTATTTTCTCCGTAACCTGTTAAAACATGTTAAAAATTCCAAATTCTAAATTGTTTAAGTGGCATAATTAAATATTTTTCATGGAAACAAATAATTGTTGTACCAACACGGCATTCCTAGTATATTTTAATATGTTGATTTGCGTCATACAAAAGAGTGCACTTGTTTGTATAATTATATACATCATTAGGCTAGGTATCTGGTTTGTCGACCGAATATAACATAATTCAATCACCTGTATAAACATTCGTTTTTGCTTTAGATTTTTAAATAACAGTACCAGGTCAACCGAGCCTTGCTCGTTGGTTTTGATTCAATTTTAATATTTCCACCAACAACCAACTACCTTTTCACAGTTAACAGCTGTTTCAAAAAGTCTGCTTAACATTAATGTTCCTTTATATTTGTTTACATTTAGTTGTTATTTTGTTACCAAAATAGCAACCCATAAGACCAATGTAGAAAATTACGATTTTTAAACTTAAATTTAGATAAAATTTGAGTAGTGTGAAATTGTTGGTGCTGGCCCAGTTCAAGGTCACCTGAGGGATGACGTCATCGAGGTCAATGACCTCACCGATGACGTCATCGATGACGTCATCGATTGCGTCATCGATGACGTCATCACCAATGACGTCATTTCTATGACGTCACACCCATGACGTCACAGAAATGACGTGCTGATGACGTCATCACCCCTTACGTCATCAAAATGACGTCACCGACGCCACTAAGGTCAAGGTCACGCCGAAACTTAAAATTTTTTGGCACTTTTGCCGTTTCTCGCACTACGCTCCGAGTTTCAGTCCGAGTCCCCGTGACCTTGACCACTTGGAGCGAATTTTCGACGAGAAACGGCAAAAGTGCCAAGTTAAACTCGAGTTTCTGACATGACTCTGCCTAAATGGGCAATCGGGTATCCCTCAGGTGACCTTGAACCAGCACAACACCAACAATTTCATATTACTGTGACCTTGAAAACCTAACAACGGAGCGTCGACACCGATGCGCACCCCACGACAGCCACCGAGTGACTGACTGTCAGGCTCTGTGTACTCTAGGTACATCGGCCTGAGAGACTAAGACTCTAAACTGTCAGGAATGGGAGTAACTAACTGAATTTTGCAAGGAAAAGTCATTTCATCCAATATTCTAAACAAATCTTCATCAGTATAACTTACATTTGTTTGTTTGGTATAAAACTTAGGGTGTCCGCGCAACAGTTTGCGCCACTTAGCTAAAGTCGAAACCTTTTTAACTTTGAGTGGTGGACAGTGAGCAACTAATAAAGACTTAACACGGCTAAGTTTCTCACCTAAAGCGTCCCGCGACATGGCTTCCCCGCACAAAAGTCTGCACAATACTGAGAGACTGCTTGTAGCGCATGAGTCAAGGGAAAAGAGGTGGGGGAAACAGCAGGAGTGGGGGAAGGTCACAGTGGTGGGGGAAGGTGAGGTTGTACGCTGGAGTATCGCATCACTTCACCATGAGCTGTCCTACAGTCAACACACTGTTCTCTTGGCCCGAGTTAGCACTAGAAGAAACATTTCTGTACAGCTTAGGCTGTGAGAGTCGAGGAAGCAAAGTCAAAGTGGAAATTGTGTTAAACTCCAAGATGAAGAGTCTCCTAAATAAACTAATTGTATCCCTGCAATCCCCTATAACTTTAGAGAAATACCACTTTATAAAGCGACACCTTAGTCTTTGGCAAAACGAATTGGAATTGGAAAAGAGTACAGTGAAATTAATTTAACTTAAAATTTGGACTGGACACTCATGGCGATACCACGTGGCGTGCAAACGCCACCCTAAACATTACAAGTTAGGTTATTGAGCACCTCTGGTACGATAACCGACGTGCTAGAGTTAAAGTGTGATGACCTTGAGTCAAAACACTGAAATACTACAAGTCGATATCGTCCCAGAGTTAAAGTGTAGTGACCTACATTCAGAACTTGTAAAATTACTTACATATAGAGAGCTAGAGAACAGCGAGACGCACCGCATGGAAGCCAGAGACATACTGGCGAAGCGGTGTTGTGCAGCCTAGGGACCCAGTTGTGGTGGGGGTATAGCCAACACTTAGAGTACAAGTGTTGTGGGTGACCTTGACCCACTTAACTTACCTGACCCCCCCCGACAAAAAATGCGAGCCCCCCCGACAAAAATGCGAGCCCCTCCCCACGACAAAAAATGCGAGCCCCCCCCCCGACAAAAATGCGTGCCCCCCCCGACAAAAATGCGAGCCCCCCCGACAAAAAATGCGAGCCCCCCCACCCCCACCCCCACCCCCTCCCCCACCCCTGATATCCTGGGCGTGGCAGCCCCGGTGGGGATATAAGGCGGCCCGGCCACAGCCGGCTCGCAGTCCGCTCCCGCGCGTTGAACGTGAACGATCGGGACGGATCGCCATAGTTCTCACTAAACACTGAATGGCGCCTTCACTGTTTAGCGAAGTCTACTCTAACTTTAAGACTTGTATTAGTTCTAAGATATTGCGCTTGCGTTTGGGTATTGTTTTATATGAGAGTGTTTCACTTGTACCCTATGTCTCCTGTGTGTCTTTTATCCTGTGTGTCTTGTTTGTCATATGTGTTTAATGTGTATGTGCTTGTTCCAGCATTGACTATGTTGAGCTCAATTATGTGTTGTAAGTGTGTTATATTTATCTAAAGTGTATACGCTTGTTTTAGCATTCCCCCCTTGAGCTTTTGCAATGCTCAAAGTAAATTGTAAAGACAGGGAACCGGAGTAGGCCCCCGTGTAAAGCCACTTTTTATAATTGTTAGGCTCCTCTCAGGCATGCAACAGGTTGCGGCTGGGATTGTGGGAGCATGTCCGTTTGTACGCCGGCAAGCAAAAGGTTGTGGCGGCCTCTGCACTCGGACCGAGGACGTAAGCCACTAGGGTGTCCTCAGTTTGTTTCCCTTCTGGAAATTCAAAATTATGTAAATGAGTCTTTGTTAGCTATTTGTGTTTTTAGTCCCCAAGGCCCCCGAACATTCGTGGTTCGCCATGGATGTACG
This sequence comes from Neoaliturus tenellus, assembly GCA_030545055.2. NCBI lineage: Eukaryota > Metazoa > Arthropoda > Insecta > Hemiptera > Cicadellidae > Neoaliturus > Neoaliturus tenellus. The sequence continues at coordinate 152,250 of JAQYXR010000040.1, read as the reverse complement.
GGGGCCGAAATTTTTTAATGTCCGTGTGGCCTTGACCCACAAAGCTTGTAAAAATTTACTGCATTGCTAAATGAAAAATAGTAATAATAGGGTACGGGAGTAGGCCCCCGTGTAAAGCCACTTTTTATAATTGTTAGGCTCCTCTCAGGCATGCAACAGGTTGCGGCTGGGGTTGTGGGAGCATGTCCGTTTGTACGCTGGCAAGCAAAAGGTTGTGGCGGCCTCTGCACTCGGACGGAGGACGTAAGCCACTAGGGTGTCCTCAGTGTGTTTCCTCTTGGAAACTCAAAATTATGTAAATGAATCTTTGTTAGCTATTGAAAAGACAATGCAGTAAATGTTTACAAGTCTCGCGTGGCGAAGGGTACACGACATTGGATGTTGCCTTGTTGTCATAGTTGGGTCTCTTCGGAGGCTACAGCGATGACAACCCAAGTGCCCCACACCCCCATAGGGGGGTGTGGGGCTTAATTTTTTTAAAGTTTTTCCGTGACCTTGACCTAAATATATATAAAAATTTAAAATCTTTAACGGTAATGTGTTTTTTTAAGACAGTAAATATATAAAAGTACTTTGTAAACATTAATGGGTAGGTATTATTAACACAAGTTTGGAGTTGTGTCTTTTAGGAGACTACAGCGATGGCAACATAAGAATGCCATGAGGCTCAATTTTTTTAAAGAATCCCCCCCCCGACAAAAATTGCGAGCCCCCCCCCCCGACAAAAAGTGCGACCCCCCCCCCCTCCACCCCCACCCCCACCCCTGATATCCTGGGCGTGGCAGCCCCGGTGGGGATATAAGGCGGCCGGGCTGCACGCACTTCTCATTCCGGTCCAAGCTCCCATACGGACATGTACTCCCTTACTCTCGAGATTTTTATAACCACTTTACTTCTTTCTTAACATCTACTCTTTTCATTTACTTCATTCATTCAAATGGGTAAAATGGGTCTCAAGCTGAAAAACTACCCGCCAGCTTCAACCTCGACCGACACGTCTCAACCCTCATCATCCTCCACTTCGATCCTGGAATACCTGATGACTGCGAACATCCTGAGCTGCCTGACGATGCCGCCGCCGCCGCCACCGCCGCCACAGCCCGCCTCAATGCCCAGCCTGTCACCATTGCCGCCGACAGTGGAAGAGGCTGGTGCACCGCCATCGTCAGGAGAACTCGTCAAGTCGTCAGGTCGAGTCCCGGTAGCCTCCCCAGCACTCTCGCTGCTATCGGACTCAGGATCGGAGTCTGCGGTTTTTGAAGAGACGTCCAGGTCGGGGATCACCCCCTACAGCAGAACCCGGAAAATCCTATCCTATACCAAATCCCAATGTCCCTTACCCATATCCCCCATGCCATCCACACCAACCAAACCACCCCGTAAATCCATCTTTTTCCCTGAACTTCCCTCCATAGACCTAACACGCTCTCCTACCCCACCCAAAATTGTTTGCTCCATTCCTTTTGACCAATCTTTGCCTCTTCCACCCCCATTCCTTCTAGCCAGCCTAATTCGGAGAAGCTCCAAGACACTACAGTAAAGCGTCCAACACAGAAACGTAAGCGCGTTAAAGCCCCTGCTGGCAAGGGTAAGAAATGCGATTACGCTCGGTTTTCAAGTGTGTTCGGGGTGTTGTGTTGCCAGAACCTTGCCTGTGCAGAAGGGGATCGCTGCCAACGACACCTCAAAAGTACAGTCAAATTTCGGCAATTCAAACCCTACACTCTTTATATTAGGCCTAAAACGTCCAAGTTCAGACATCCCCACGGCCCGCAACCGCGTGATATTAGAAGGCTAAAGGTGATGAAAAATATTACTTTATTGGTCAAACCTATGGAGCGGGTAATAAGAAAGTAGAAATTGTTGTAAAAGGTGAAGGCCGCCTTTGTACAATGCAAGTACCACCTCGGATGGTACAAAGAGAATTTTTCATCCCTAAAGCCTATCTAATACGAAGGAAAGATGTGAAACCGTGTGGGAAATGGACTAGGACATGGGCTCACTAAAAAAAATCAAAATTGTTTAAAAGTGTTGAACATTAATTAAATTTCTTCTTCCAAATTAATTTTTCCAAATTTAGTCTCAACCCTCTTAAAGTAAGGGAGAGGGGTATTATACAAGTCAACTAAAAAAAAATACTTGACTTGTATAATATATTATAATATACTTGTAGCTTGCTACAAGTGTTTGGAGGTAAAAATTTTTCAAAGTTTAAACGACCTTGACCCATATAAATTACTGTTTAAAATAAGTGCTAACCTTACAACTAATGTTGTGTATCACGTGATACCCCACTCTAACGCTCTTACTAAGCTTGTATGAGCCGTTCATTTGCTTCAGTCTGTTCCTGTGCTTTGTGGTAAACATGTCACGGTACAATTACAAAGGTGGTGACTTCTTGATAGATCAACACAATGCTTGGAAAGTGCTAAACCGGCATAGAATGGAAGTTGAGTGTTGTATAAGACGAGATGGGTCTACATTTTATTTATGTATTATAAACAACCAAACTCATAAGTATGAACACTGGACAAAAATTAATTATAACAACATAGATGAGCTGTTTGCTTGGGCTTTTGAGGTGTGTAAAGTTATTGAAGAAACCAAAATGATGGGTGTGCTAAGGTATGTAAAACCGATGACCGCGAAGACTAAGGGAAATTTAGTGGAAGTCCTTAAGCTATATCCCCCCCACCCCCTCCCCCACCCCCTCCCCCACCCCCTCCCCCACCCCGCCCCCTACCACCACAAATAGGTATATATAGGGGTGGTAATCCAATGTCCGCTCATTCAGCTTGCAACCGTTAAGCCGAACGCCATGTCTTCAGCTTCTTCTTCTAACTCCACCTCAGGTGTTGGGCCAATCCGATCGGGGCCTTCATCAAGGAGTCGTGTCCGGTTCTCCGGCTTTGGTCCTGTGAGGAAGGAGTTGCGAAGCAGCGGAGCCTCTCAACCAACCACATCGGACGCATCAACTCAGACATCACCAAGCATCATCGAGTGGTACAATGAAGTGATAGAGCAAAGGGACAGAATGCTAGAGAATACTCGCAGTGAGCTACTTCATATCCGGAGTAAATGGAAAAACTAATTAGGAAGTGTGAAAGCCTGTTGGACAGTGATGATAGTGAGGATGAGAGTGGATAGGTGTGTGGGTAAAGACTTGGACTGGGACTTGTGTGTTTGTATGAATGTGTGTGTGAATGCGGAATACAGAGCGGGGGATAGATCACTCTGTGGCAATGGACTAACATGCCACTTAGTGATCTATCCCCCGTTCTGGTAATGTTTTTGGATGGCCTTGACCCACTTTACCAAGGTTAGCTAGTACCCCCACCACTGATAAGTGTATATATACGGGTATTGATGTGCAGTTTGGTTATTCTGCTTTGTACCGCTTAGCTGAATACCGCACTTTAACATGGCTTCCAACTGCAAAACTTCTCGGGCTTCTTCTTCAAGAAGGCGTGCTGCCAACGTCTTGCCTGCTACTCGTGGACCTGCTCGACCATTCCATAGCATAACTGTTGCTCGGGCAAACGCCTGCAAAGCTCCGATGCTACGGACCTTGCTGGAGGTGAGCCAAGACGGGCAAGGCTTGCTCAGCTCCTGGTCAACGGCAGGAGCAAGAAAGGCGTATGGCGTACTTCAGGCTGCAGGGTGTAGTTCCCAGCTTGAAGTTAGGCGATCCCAGAGTAGCAAGCATCAACGAGGCAGCGGACTACATATCACACCTTCACAGTGTTTTAGAAGTAAAGGACCAACAAATTGAAAACTTAAAAGAACAATTGAAACAATTTAACTTTAATCCGGTGGAGTTTGTGGAAGCAGTGATGAGTGATAGTGATGATGAAGGAACTGAATATATATTGGGTATGTAATAGAGGACTTGAACAGAGACATGTGTGTGTGTGTGTGTGTGTGTGTGTGTGTGTGTGTGTGTGTGTGTGTGGTGTGTGTGTGGAATACAGAGCGGGGGATAGACTACTTTGCGGCAATGGACTAACATGCTGCTTAGTGGTCTATCCCCCGCTCAAAGGGTAGCATTGGATGACCTTGATCCACTTTAAAGCAAGGACAACCGGTTAACTGGTATAAAAGAGGGGGTCTGTACATCTCGACTTCATTCTGCTTTGGACTTTCCAGTGGAACGCTAGAAAAAATGAGTGGATCGCTGCTTGGTGCTAACTTGGACAGGTATATTGTGATGGTGCATTATGAAGATTGTAGAGACATGTTGACGGCTGTGTATGAGTGTTTAGTGAGAAGGATCTTTCAAGAAAACTGCGAATTTATGTTAGCGTGGAAAAGAAACTTGTTTGTTGATGGTCATGCTACAATGCAAAGCATGAACCACCTCCATGTGTTAAAAGTAGGACAGCATAATTTGGATGAACTGGACGATATGTTTAGGGAGCTGGAGTGTTTGATAAATCAGGAATGTAACCTTGTGAAATTGAAATTTTAAATTGGATTTGGATTTGGAATAAAAATGTGTTAAACAGGACTCGAACTTGGACTTGATTGAGGTTTTGCAGAACAGAGCGGGGGATAGACCACTTTGCGACAATGGACTAGCATGCTGCTAAGTGGTCTATCCCTCGCTCAAAGGGTATCTTTACGTGACCTTGACCCACATAAAATGTATAGTTGGTGGGGGTATAAAAAGGGCAAACCAATTGGATAGATACACCACTTTCATACCATGGCTCCACTTGACAACACCGTGTTCCATCGCGACAGAATTCTTTCAATTCTGGAGGTAATACCTGTAGAAGTTATAGAAGCAGAGGATCAACTACCTGCGGTTGACCAGGAAGAGAAGGAAGAAGAAATAATGGACATTGAGACGGACTCGGACGAAGCTGGTTTAACGGACAATGAAATGGACTTGCACGCCTACGAAACATTAGAGTCATCATCTGAGTCGGAAATTGAAGAAGAACAAAACACTCCTCATCGTCCAATGGATAGGGTGTTGGTAGCCAGAAGAATTATGTATTGTCATCGCTACCGATTTCGTGATGAGAATGATTCTGACTCTGATGGTGATGTTTCACCGTTGTAAAAAGTTTAAACAAAAAGTTAAAAAAGAATGTGAGCGGGGGATAGAGCACTTTGTAGTAAATGATGCTGCTTAGTGCTCTATCCCCCGCTCAAAATAATAATTCCAAATGACCTTGACCTACATAAACCTGCTCAAACAGACGTCTTTGAAAAAACTTGTACAAATTATTGAATCTAGACCAAATATCATCAATTTATCAAGCCTACTGATAAATGTATTACAAACGGTTGTGTAAAGGCTAAATTAGCACATGAGTGATAACCTGTTTCTATATGACGTCACTTTCCCCACCTATCTGCCTCGGATATAAAGGGTCCCGGTCGAGCACGCTGCTCATTATTGCGTGGACATTCACAGAGTGTGCATTCAAAGCCAAACTGTTTGAAATGGCTCTTTGCGACATTTGTGGGGAAATCTTTCAAGACGAAGATCTTTTCACCCTACACAGAGAATTACATGAAGACGAAGATAGAAAAGAAGATATTACCATGGATGAAATAGACTTAGACTCAATTGACCGGTTTTTAATAACAAGTTTCACAGAACTATTGGATGAAACCAAACCAGGTGACTAGCAAAAATGAAAAACTGGTATTAAAACGTATAAAAACGAATACTAAACCAAAAGTTAAAAAACTAAAGCCTAAAAAATTTAATGTGGGTGATAAAGTGCGAATAAGTAAATATAAAGGTGTATTCAGTAAAAGATATCTGCCAAATTGGACCAATGAGGTCTTTACTGTATTCAAAGTACAACCTACAGTACCCGAGACATATATTTTAAAGGATAATAAAGGACAATTGCTTGAAGGAGGGTTTTATGGACATGAAATGTTAAAATCAACAGTAGGCGATGTATATTTAGTTGAAAAGGTGTTGCAACGGAAAAAAGATAAGGTTAAAGTACGATGGTTAGGATTTAATAAGACGGAAGATTCTTGGATACCTAAAAAGGATTTGATATAACTATAGAGAATCATTTTAAGGTTGAACCATTATAAAGGATGGAGATAATACCACAAAAGGAGAGTTTTACTTTTAATATATAGATGAACTCACAGTGGATAATTCAGAATTCAATAGTGGGAAACATGGCAATTTGTTACCAAACACCGTGTGCTGTTTGGTTACCGGACCTTCCAACTGTGGAAAAACTAATGTAGTATTCAATTTAATTACAAACCCTAAAGGATTACGTTTTAATAATCTATATGTATTTTCAAAATCACTACAACAACCAAAATATCAATTATTGGAAAAGATACTAAATAATGTGCCTGAAGTTAAATACTTAAAATTTAATGCAAGCGAGAGTGTCATGCAACCACAAGAGCTAAACCATTCTCTGTGTTCATATTTGACGATGTATCTTGTGAAAACCAAAACACAATAAGGAATTACTTCGCTATGGGTCGACATAACAACATAGATAGCATTTATATTGGCCAAACTTACAGCAAAATACCTAAACAACTCATTAGAGACAATGCAAACATGTAATTGTATTAAACAGGACGAAACCAACCTAAAACATATATATTTTGATCATGTAAATGCTGATATGACATTTGAACGATTTAAAGAGTTATGTGGAAAGGCTTGGGCTGAAAAGTATGGGTTCCTAACAATTATGAAGGAACAACCGCTAAACAATGGTCGATACAGGTTAGGATTTGATACATTTATATTAATACATTGAACGTGGTATAAAACATTCATTGTTGTACAACACGTCTTGCTACAAACATGGTTAACCAAGAAAAATTAGTAAAAGAAATAAAATCACTTAGTGATTCTATTCGGGCTAAAAACAGAGCATTAAAACTAGGTATTAGCGAGAGGGAGAAATTCCTTGAATCTACTTTTAAACCTATTACTGAACCTTTAAAACAATTAAACAAAAAATTCGCTAAACCTGTATTGGAAGGAGATGCGATTGCACCTATCACAAAGTTTGAAAGAGAAAGTGTAAAATATGAAGGTTTTAGTGATGAAGACCCGGAATCCTCTACATATAGTGGCTTTACCGGAGCAGAATCTGAAAGAGAGCTAGAATCACCAGGATATAGTGAAAGGGGACCTGAAGAAGCACCAACTGCTAGTGAAGAGGAAAAAAGAGAAGAGGCAAGAGAAGGACCGTCGAACATAAGCTTGTTGGGTGAACACATTCATAACAAAGGACCTTTAGGAAGGAAATACATGGTAAAAATGTTACTCGGAACAATTCCTAATAAGAATTACCATAGTTATGGAGCGAGATTAACAGAAGATGGTTTAATGATAGGTAATAGCCCGTTAAACGTTGACGAACATGATAATATTGTTGTTGGTGATCAAAGATATAAGGGCACAAAAGGATTATTTGAATTATTATTTGAAAATAAGCCTTCAGTATCGTTAGTGAAAGAAAAAGACATGGAAGCATATAAAAAGATTTTGGAACAGACAAATGCATATAGGAGAAAGTATTTACCTGACCAGCTTCCTTTTAGATCTAAGTTTTTAAATATAGAGAATTTGTATCCAAGTTAATACCAACTAGAAGACAAACAATGCCGTTAACACAAAGAAAACCTGTAAAACGAAGATTTATGGCATCCACTTTGGATGTAAGTGCTCAGGAACGAAGAAAAAGAAGTAAGTCTGTTACAGGTACAGGTTTAATGAAGAAACTTTATAACACAAATGTGATTTATTACAATAATATCAATAAATTGGTGGATAGAATGAAACTAATACATGAAGCTAAAGAAGCGGGTCATACTGGATTGGAAAACGAATGGGTGGCTTTAGTGGATGAACTCCGAAACCGTGGGGTAATCACATAAAAATGCGTTACTCCCTAGATTACTATTCAGTTGCACCATGAGTGTTGACAAGTTCGGACGTTACTCCTCGGATGGATTATATTATGCGAATAGTTTAAAAAGAAGTGCTGGTTTACCACAAACACCTGATGGAGACTATGATATTACTAATAAGAGGTTAAAAAACATAAAAGATCCCACGGACGAAAACGATGCAATAAATTTAAAAATATTAAAGGAAAAGATATCGCCAACATTAAGACTACAAAATAACACATATGACGCAGAAAATCAAGTCAAGTCAAGTCAAGTGCTTTATTCATCATATAAGGTTACATGCGTGAGCAATGCTCAGTAACAAATGACATGTCAATATACATCTTAATACTTATTAATATTAACAAATTTTATGTTAATAGGTTACATAAACATGGAAATAATTTATGAAACTAGTTACATTGAAGATATATTCTAATTACTTATTGTGGTTCAAAAAATCTTTTACAGAATAAGGACAAGACTGTACTAAAGTGTCAAATAATTTGTCTAAAAATATTCCTTTTTTTACTTCCTTCTTTAACTCGACCTGAAGATTATTAAATAATTTAACCGCCATGTAATATGGGCCTTTTTCAACTAAAGCTAATCTGTGTTTTGGGTACCGCAGGTTTTCTTTAATCCTAAGGTCATGAGTATGATGGTCATGAGTTCTAGCATTTTCAAAGTACTCAGGATGCTGCTTAAAAAATTTTAATACCTCATAAATATATAATGCTGGCAAAGTTAAAAGTTTATGGGATTTCAAAATTGGCTTGCATGATGCTCTGTATTTAATTTTGAAGATAGTATGGATGGCCTGTTTTTGAAACTTAAAAATTTTTTCTAAATCAGATGTGGCTCCCCATAGAATAATACTGTATCTGACAATTGACAGAAAATAGCCATGGTACACGTGGAGTCCTATACGAGTGTCAGTGATACTTGCTACTATTCTAATAGCAAACAGGGATTTACTGAGCTTTTTTCGTATATCTGATATTTGTTCCTGCCATTTTAAATTTTCTTGTATTGTGAAGCCTAAAAATTTGACAGATAGAATTATTAAAATTAATAAAATTAATTATTAGAATTAAAATCATAGAATTATCAACGTTGGTAAACCAAATCAAAACGGTGATGCAATAAACAAAGGTTATTTGTCATCTGAATTACAAAATACGTTAAAATTCAATGGGAAAACGTATAGTGCTAACAATAAACGTATATCCAACGTAGATGACCCTAAAGATGCAAAAGACAGCGTAAATAAACGCTATTTACATTCCTTGATACCTGAAAAGACAAAAGATGGATTTTCTTTTTATAAATTTGTTATTAATGATATAGGTTATCCGAAAACTGAAAACGATGCTGTAAATCTAAAATATATTAAAGATCATTGTATCATACGTGATGTAGGGGTTATAGATTGTTTTAATAATTGTTTAGCAAATGTTAAAGATGGTTCGGCGCCATCAGATGGTGCAACAGTTGGTCAAATGATGGAAACCTTAAAACAGGAAACAACCTCTTTTGTAAAACGAGATGAAGTATTATCGAAGCAAGGGGATGACTTTATCCAAGGTAATGAAAAATTTCATTTATTGACATACAAAAACGCTTATTGGGATTGCATGCATGGAAGGTTATCAAATTTGTCATGGGGTCATGTAGATAGAGACGCGGCTACCTTAGGACAAACAGTACATCTAGATCCAAATCATTACTGGGAGTTTTTTACATGTAATAATCGCAAAATAAAAAACTTGGCGCTAGGAAGAGAAGCAAATGATGCTGCAACTGTAGGACAGGCCATCACATTATCACAAATGGATAGTAAAGTGTATACTTGTAATAATAAACGTATAACAGACCTTAAAGACCCTGAACATGTGGATAATGTTGTCACTGTTAATTTTCTTGTAAAAGTTTTAGGAAATGCATTATTTGATGTATACGATCTTATTGGTATTCGTTCAGGTCGTAATCCTTTGTTAGAATCCGAGAGAGGTACTTGGATTAAACGGGAAATTGTTAATAAATATTTTATCAACCCTAATACAAAAAAGTTTAGATCATCGGATTGGGGTGATTTTGATATATAATATAAGAACGCAATAAACGACCTCATTTATGTCCAATTCGTCATAGAGTTAACACATAAGTTGTACATTTCGATTATAAAAGGACACTAATGACGTTCAAGTACATCAGTCCATATCGAGACACTGCAAGGAAAGGAGGTGGGATCACGTCCACAGCGGTTTCTCTGTTAAGTAAAGCTTTAAAACAAATTCCAGTAGGATCCATAGTAAATAGAGCAATAGACGCATTAACATACGAATTTCATATACCGGGAGGTTATCAGTATTGCGGACCAGGAACTAAATTGAAAAAACGACTGGAAAGAGGCGATCCAGGCATAAATAAGTTAGATCAGGCTTGTAAAGAACACGATATCGCATATTCCACGTTTGCCGATTCAAAAAATAGATCGATAGCAGACAGAAAGCTTGTGGACATAGCTTGGCAACGAGTAAAATCAAGTGACGCTAGCATAGCAGAAAAAGCAGCAGCTTTAGCAGTAACAGCAGGTATGAAGGCTAAAACAGCAGTAGGAGGTGGAAGAAGGAGGAGAAGGAGAGTAAAAAGGAGGTCAACCACAAGAAAACATGGAGGAAATATAAAAAGAAGACGACGATCTACAAGAAAAGGCAGGAAGAAGCCCACCGTGTGGTCAATGGTAAAAAACGGGGCAGGACTTTACCTAAGACCTTATCGTGCATATTAAATGAAAGAAATCAATTGGTCATACCACATAAAGCATTAACCAATATTGAATCTAAATACTATACAACCCGATGTGAAACTGACTCACTCACTGATCACGTATACAAAGTATTTCGGATTTCCGGATGAGCTAGAAACTTGAAATTTGGTACACACATAGTTTGTATGGTCAATAAAAAGGGAAAATCCCAAAACATTGTATTTTCAAATTTTAACCCCCTCAAAAAAATTTAAAGGGATGACATCGGTAATCTGAATATGTGAGGGTTTTTTATTTTCGCTGTAACTTTTGAACGAGGAGTCTTACCTCAAATCTGAGGAAAAATCGTTAGTGGGGAATGAAACGCTCTACAAGTTTGGTCCAATGACATTTTACCGTATCTCATCCCCTTCACCCTTAAAAAGGGGCGTACCTCCAAAATTTCAAAATTCGTCAACAAAAATTGCACTATTTTAATATTTTTCATTTAGTATTATGGCACATCGATGAGTAAAATTTTGTACATAATATGCCCTTATATAGGTCTAACTATTAAAGCATTCATTGGCCAATTTAAACCAAAGTTTAGTCCAAATAAATCGGAAACAAACGAAATCCTTAACATTTTTTCATGTATAGTGTTTGTAATTTACTTTTACCTGGTAAATATACTTCTATATCGATACATGTTTTCCAGTATTGTATTCTATTTTAGATACCCCATAGGTTTGGTCCTCTGACGTTTGTCCGTATCTCAACTCCTTCACCCTTAAAAGGGGTGTAATTTCAAATTTTATAAAATTTTTCGCAAAAACTGCGCTATTTCGATATTTTTATTTAGTATTATGGCTCGTGGATGCATGATTTTCTGTAATATCAAACAGTTCTTTCTATAGTAATAGCGATTTGCCAATGTCAATAAAATTTTAGTAGAAAAAAGTGTAAAACCACAAATTCCTTAAGATTTATTCATGTAAAGTGTTTTTATTCACTTTAACCCTGTAAATGTACTGCCATATTGTTATATGTTTTGCCATAATTATATTCTCTTATAGTCGCTCTACAAGTTTGCTTCTGTGAAATTTTGCCTTATCTCACCCTCTTCACCCTTTAAATGCTGCGTACTTTCAAAATTTCTAAAGTTTTTAGAAAAAATTGCGCCAATTTGATATTTGTATTTAATATTATGTAACATATATGCATGAATTTCTGTTTATATTATGAGCTCAACAGGTTCTTTCTATAGTAGTAGCTTTTTTCCAATTTAAATCGGAATTTAGTCTAAAACAATTGAAAAACATTTAATTCTTAACATTTTTTGTGTAAAGTGTTTGTAAATTAATTTATTCAGGCGAATGCACTGCACAATTTATATTTATTTTACAGTATTATATTTATTTTAGACGTTCTAAAAGTACGTTCCTGTGCGGTTTTGCAATATCTCACCCCCTTCGCCCGGAAAGAGCTGCGTACTTTCAAAAAATCGAAATTCTTTCGCAAAAATGCGCTATTTAAAGAAATTTCATGTACTCTAATGGCACGTAGATGCAAGAAATTTAGTACATATTTTAACCTCAACTAGCTCTTACTGTGGTAGCAGCCGTTGATCAATTTCAATATAAGTTTTGTTCAAAAAAATTGTAGGAACACGGAATTTCTAACATTTTTTCGTGTAAAGTGTTTATAAATTACTTTATTCTGCCAAATGCACTGCAAAATTGATATATGTTTTGCCAGTATTATATTTTATTTTAGACGATTTACAAGTCTGGTCCTATGCGATTTTGCAGTATCTCACCCCCTTCACCCTTAAAATGGGCGTACTTTCACAATATCGAATGTCTTTCACAAAAATTGCTTTATTTCAATATTTTTCATTTACTGTTATGGCACATCGATGCCTCAATATTAGTATATATTACGACCATATCTAGGTCTTACTATAGGAAAAGTGATTGGCCAATTTCAATATAATATTACTTAAAAGCAATTAATTGTAAGTACTAAATTATTAACATTTTTCATGTATAGTTTTCTTGTGATTTTATTTAACCCGGTAAAAATACTGTGATACTGATATATCTTTTGTCATTTTTATATTCTTTTAAGATACTCTTTAAACTCGGCCCTTTGAAATTTTGTAGCATTTCACCCAGCTCACCCCAAAAGGGGCGTACTTGTTGTTTTTTATTTATTATGTAAATTATGTAACTTGCTTGAACTTGTTAGACTTATTGGACGAAAGTTATTTTGAAAAACAGTTGTTACTGAAAATCGCTGGATAAATAAAGACATTTTTATTTATTTATTTTACTTTCAAAATTTCATCATTCTTTCACAAAAATTGAGTTATTTTAATATTTTTTATTTACTATTATGACACTTAAGATGCCTAAAATTTAGCTCCACACAAATACCCTGAGCATTTTATATAAAATATAAAACAAAAGTATCAATTTATACTTAATAATATCGAGAGTACATCTTAAATGCTTTTGACTTCCTAAACTATTAAACTAAGTCAGGTGGAGAGTAGTGTGTTTTGGTTACTTCTGGACCGGAAGTCGTGCCATCTGCCCGAGCAGCTGCTCGAGCAGATGGCGTCAGATGCTGGGGTGCAGATGGCGAGAGCATATGCCTTGTATTTGAAGTAGAATTGGGCATGAATTAAGAGTTAGTTGAAAAGTAAAATTCAACTGTGTTAACTAAACTTTAAAAGTTGAACAAAAATTAAGAGTAAGATCAAAACTGAAATTCAACAGTTATAACTGGGGACCTGGGAAGTATGTCAAGGTCATCCAGAGTAAGTTTTAAAAAAGCCTACCCAACTACCACCAGAAATAGTTCAAAGTTGAACTAGTTGGTGATAGTGGGATAATTAATTCATTCGTGCTATGGGAGAGGTGTTTATTGTTTGAAAGTTGGCGATTGAATGAGAAGCGCCGCCTAGGGAGAGGGCTTATAAAATGGCAACCTTCTCCCCACCACCCCTTCCCCCACTCCTTTAGACCAATAACCGGTCGCCGACTCTATGTGGTGAAACTGAACTAGACATGGCGGCCGCCATGGATAAGTCTAACCTCAAACCTTAGCTTAGCTGAAGAGAATAGAGGAGCATGAAGTAGGAATTGTGGTGACAGCGCTTATATGAGGAATAGTAGGGGTAAAATAAAAAAACTTGTTGAACACAGTCGATAGGTGTAACAAGTTCAAAGTTGTTGAATTGTAACATAGAATGCAAAATGTTATAAATAACATTATCATCAACATTAACCTGCGAAGTCTTTGAGTATAATGGGTTAAAACTGTACTTCTTTCTAACTCTATTTAAATTAGTTTTACACTTTGAAATTGAAGGTTTAGAAGTACTTCGTAATATGTGTTGTGTTCGCAAAAGCTTTAATTTTAAACATTGTGCAGTCATCATAACCGATGTGTTAAGTTCAGAAGTTAAAATAAGACTGAGATATAAAATGAAGTGTAAAAGAAATTGAAACAGAAAGCCAGAGTAGTAATTTTATAGGTTAGAATTTACGAAGGCTATTCCATGGATAATTCTAACCTCAAACCTAGTAAGTGAAGTAGTCATAACATAAAACTAACGAGAGATGATGACCGAGCGGATGCGAGGCAATGAATGTTTGTAGCGCGATAAACTACCCACCTTTATAGAGGCAATAACTCCAGCCAGATGGCGGCAGATGGCAAGCAAATGACTGGTTGACCGACTTTCACCTGAGTAGTAAGAGAAGTAGGGTTCTGTGTCTATCCCTACTCCTTGGGGTCAATGACCGACCGGAAAGGTCAATGACCTCCCCCCCCCTCCCCCCCCCTCCCCCCCCTCCCCCCCGAAAAAATGGAGCCCCCCCCCCCTTCCCCCACTCCTTCCCCCACTCCTTCCCCCACTCCTTCCCCCACTCCTCCAGGTCAATGGCCGGTCACCACCGGTTGTTGACTTTATGTGATGAAACCAGACTAAATATGGCAGCTGCCATGGATAATTCTAACCTCAAACCTGCTGCGCATGCAACAAGTTCTCCGGATCGGAATGAGTCTATGCTATGCGCATGCGCCTAGTCCTGTATTACTCACTTTAGCGCTACTGCACATGGATAATTCTAACCTCAAACCTTGGATTTGTGTTGTTGCGCATGCGCCGCTCCCCACTCCTTTGCCTTCCTTTTACACTGGTGCGAACTGGACTGGATTGAACACTGTACTGGAGTGAAACAACTTCCCCCACTACTCGAGAATCCGAGGAGCAATACGAGCCTGATCTTAGCGTCAGTCGTCAACAAACTTTCATAGCGAAAGGTTGTTGGCGACTCAGCAAGAGGTTTCAAATATATAGTAGGCCTATATATATTTGAACTTCTTCTACTACGTTGCGTTTTTTAATGCAATGTGGTATGTGTGTGTGTGTGTGTGTGTGTTTAGTTTTAAGTTGTATTTAATTTAAGAAATAATTTGCGCATTGCGATGTTAGTTATAAGTTGGGTTTAGCATTAAGGTGTATTAATTTTAAGAGGTGTTTAGCATTAAGGTGTATTAATTTTAAGAATAATGATGGTATTTGGTTGTGTTGAATTATTTGGTTTTTAATAATGATGTGTTGTTAGTTTTAAGTGTTGATATTAATAATTTATGTTGTTGTTTTGCCTTTCAGCTAGATGTTAGGGGGTAGATTAACTGTAAATTCAGAAGTTCAGTTGAACTTCACTTAGAAGGGGTGGGACATCCGCAAATTGCGGACTAGGTTTTTTGCATTTTGTTTAGGAATATGATGGGTGGGATTAGTTTGGGTGGGTGTTAGAGTTGCGTTTCTGCATTAGCTGTTCCAGTTTCCCTGAAATTAATGGTTACGCTTTGATGCGGACGGGACGTTACGCTTTGATGCGGACGGACCAGGGCCTCCCTGCTGTTCCAGTTTCCCTGAAATTAATGGTTACGCTTTGATGCGGACGGGACGTTACGCTTTGATGCGGACGGCCCAGGGAACTCCCTTGCAGAACGTAACTAGTGGGTTGGGAGTGGGAACCGCTAGGCAAACAGGGTGGTGGGAACAGTATTACTGTTCCCATCACCTTGGATCATTATAAATCTTGAATGACCTTGACCCACTTTCGGAAGGGTCAATGACCCCCCCCCTCCCCCCCCCCGAAAAAATGGAGACGATTCCCCCCCCCTTCCCCCCCCCTCCCCCCCCCGAAAAAATGGAGTCGATTCCCCCCCCACCCCCCCCCCTTCCCCCACTCCTACCCCCACTCCTTCCCCCACTACGGGTGAACGACCGGTCATGACCTGAAAAATTAAAATGGCTATAACTTGATAACGGATTGACGGATTTGGACAAGCGATACATCATTGAAAAGGTCTATGTAAGACAAACATTTTGGTAAAAGAAGAATTTGGTTATCTTATTTTAGTCAAAAGTTATGCGAATTATTTTAAATAAATACCTTCTCTTTCCCCTTTTCCCCCACCTCCCAGGTCAATAATCAGTCTCGGCCAGCTGCTACCCCTCTCATTTGCATATTGTTATAAAAGACGCACCGACTGCGGCTAACATTTCATTCTGATTCCAGACGTTACGCTGCGAACTTGGAGCCACAACCATGTTATCTCTGCCAACTACAACTTCTACTTTAACTTCTACTTCGACTTCTATTTCTACTACGGCTGTTCCTGCACCTAAGAAAACTCTTCGCCTCAAAAACCTTCCTGATTGCTACAAGAATCGACTTGCATCTCAACCTTCAACTTCTGGAGCTATTCTTCCGCCAACTAACACTTCTAGACTTCGTAGTATTTTTTCACCGCCTTCGCCTTCAAAGGACTCCGCACCACCATCAACTACTATGCCGCCACCGCAGAAGCCAGTTCACCACCATCCTAATACCCCTTCCGTTGAAACTATTGTTCATCGTCTTAGCACACCCATTATCCCACTATCACCATTGCCTCCTACCCCACCACTTAGTACACCTGAAGATCATACCTATCACAAAACTGAATCCTCTCAACCTGCTACTAAATCATCTCCTAAATCAGCTCCTAAACCAGCTTCTAAACCAGCTCCTAAACTTACTCCTAAACCTACTCCTAAACCCGCTCCTTCAGAGCAATTTCAATTATTACAAGAACAGCGTCGTAGGGCATTTAGCCGTCCCACTACTTGCCCTGAAATGCTTACTAGGGGAATTAAGAAAGGATCACCTTGTGGGAGGAAATGTGTAAAAAACGAAAGTTTTTGCCGTGTACATGTCGTAAAACACATTTCTGAACTACAAGTGACAGAAACCCCCACTGTTGAATACCAATCCAAAATTATTGGTGTGAAAGGAAATAGGCTTAAGAGAGGTTGTGTCTATTTTTTTGAAAGTGTTATTGACAACGAACACATTTTGGCAACTTGTAACGGCGTAAGATATAATATTAAAGTGATTGAATCCTTGCGCAAAGAGAAATCCGTTTATGAGTTAGACTCTAAAGACTATCTCCTCAGACACAAACTGGATGGTATTACAAGGTGGGGGCGTAGCAAGTAAATTCACATAGCTTTTTCCAAATTATTGCTTAAAAAAATACTGGGGGAGAAACATAACGCGTTATAGCGTTGTGTTTCTCCCCCATTATTTTTTAACACTCTAAGTCTCGTGACCTACTAACCTACTTCCATCCAAGTAGTAAGAAAAGTACTTCCCCCACTCCTTTGGGTCGATGACCGGTTAAGGTCAGCTCTTACCCCTCATTTGCATACTGTTATAAAAGCGGAGCGAGTGTTGGTCACTCCATCATTTTGCTTCTACACGCCGCTCTTGTTGTTTCGTCTCTGCTGTTTACAATATTACCTACTTCAAAATGCCTCCTCATGTGAATGACCATATTAATTCTTCCAAAATTTCCGATGTTTTTCTACAACCTGAAGACATTTTAAATAATGATAGTGAGAGTGAGGATGATGATGATTATACTGTTGAACTTAGTGAAGAACGTAAGGTTATAGCAATTGATCCACAATTTCCATTTGATACAATAGAAAAGTTTATAGTTGAAGCTAATAAATGGTTAAATTTAGGATGTTATGTACGAATTGACTCTTTTATATTGTATGGTGATAGTCATTCTTTCCTTGTCACACCAAATGACAGAGACCGCATGTTGCAGTGGGCACAATCTATGATGGAGTGCTATGAACAAGGTGTGGATACTGGCGGCTATTTTCTTGCACAACTAGTGTAATAACAAATTACCCTTCCCCCCATGTAGTGAAAAAGGAAAAGAAATATTAGGAATCTAATTATAATACTTCCTTCCACATATAAAGAAGAGGGGGAAAGGAGTGGGGATTATAAAGTGGTGGGGGAATGTGTATAAATGCAGGTTGTTTGAAGAGACTTTTATTATTATTGTGGCTTTAGCAGAAACAACATGGAGTTTAAATCTTCAGCAAAAATAAGGAATAATATAATAAAGAAAGAAATTCGCAAGAAAGAAAAGATTGAACTTATAAAATTACAACTTATAATACCTTCCATTGAAATTGGATGTAGCAAACTAAAGACTTTGGTTAAAACTAATGAATATTTGTTACAATTGCTAAAAACAATCGAAGAGTTGAAGAGAAAGAATGGACATTCTACATAGTAAAATTTGAACATTTTAATATAAATAAGTAAACTGAAAAAAGTAGATGTAGAATAGAGAGCGAGGAATAGATCACTTTGTGGTAATGGACTAACATGCCACTTAGTGCTCTATTCCTCGTTCTCGCGTTAAATTGGATTACCTTGACCTATTTGTTTGACTGTTAGAATTTGGTTAACACTGTTGAATTTCAGTTTTGAACTAATGTTTATTTTTATTCAACTGTTAGAGTTTTTTAACACTGTCGAATTTTAGTTTTGAACTAACTTTTAATTTATGCGAATTTTCAGTTCAACTCTAGTTAATTTATGCGCAAATTTAGTTGAACCAAGTGCCTGTGCTCTAGCCATTTCCACTCCAACATTTGTTCTTTTAACATCTGTCCCATAACATCTGTCCTAACAGATGTTAAAAGAAAGTTTGTTAAAGTTTGAATATAAAGAAGTATATAATAAAACTCCAATGGGAATAAAGAACACGAATGAACAATTAGTTTGTAGAAGGTTAATATTTTGTTGAAAATGTTTGATTTCCTAGGATAGTGAAGAGGATGAAATAGTGGTGGGGGAACCATTATAATAGGAGGAACGTGAGAGCCCACTTCATTTCTTGGTGAAATTTCGAAGAGTAAACATCTCAACATGTATCGTTGCGATAAATGTTCGGAATCGTTTCACGATGAAATTCTATTAGACTGTCATAAAGAACTAATTCACAACAACCCAGAAGAAAAACAAGAACAACAAGAACAACAAGAAGAACAAGAACAACAAGAAGAACAAGAAGAACAAGAAGAACAAGAAGAACAATATGAAATAACAGCAACATCTTCAACTACTTTACCAAATCTACAAGTATTTGCATTACCTGGTAAAGTAGTAATGCATCATAAGATTCAAAATGAAAACTTGAAGCTAGAAGAATTTATTAGAGAAGCAAAACCAATTGTAAGTAAAACTTTAAAAGAACAATTAAAAAGATTGAACTTTCTTAAGTTTGGTTTACTACTAGAAGCTATGTTTATAAATGTACAAGAAGAATTATCACCAAGAGGATTCATAACAAAAAACCGAACCATTATGGGAAGTTCAAACATTGATTCAATAGTAGAGAACTGTATAGAAGAAATATTAACAAAAATTCAGGAACACGAAGGAAGAGGATCCGGATGGAGTCTTACAAGTATTGAAGTATTAGATATAAGAGTTCACAAACATGGATATGGACTAATGGGATCAAGTTACATTCCTCTGCCAAAAAGAATTGAAGATACAAAATCTTGTATTAATGTTAAAAATGAAGACAATGAATGTTTTCGTTATGCAATGACAACTAAATTTGTACCACATAATGCGAATAGACCTGACCAAGAATATGAAAATCAAAGATTTAGATACAATTTTCAAGGAATCACTTATCCTGTATCACTGAAAGATATATCAAAATTTGAGAAGAAAAATCCCGGTACGTCTATCAATGTTTTTGCATTAGATAGTTCAAACAAAGTGTATCCTTTACGTATTGCAAAAGAAGAGCTACCAGATCATACGGATTTACTACTACTAACGCGAGGAGATGTGTCTCACTATGTGTACATAAAGCAATTTGATCGTCTTGTTAACAAGCAACTTTCAAAAAATCGAAACAAAAAGATAATTTGCAAGAGATGTTTTAATTTTCAACGAGAAGGAAGAGAAGGAAGAGAATGGTTACAAGAGCACAAAAGACTATGTAACAATAATTATGAAGCAAAGATTAATTTACCTGCGGAAAACAGAGCATTCGTTAAATTTGAAAAGGTTCATTATCAATACCGTATCCCTTTCGTTGTGTATGCGGACTTTGAATCAACACTTGTTCCTGTTGAAGATGAAAATTGTGAAGCTAGAAAAAGTGTCAAGTATCAAATGCACAAACCAAACAGTTTTTGTTTAATGGTGAAATCGACATTATCAGAAGAACATTTAAACAGATATGGATTAACTTCAGAACCTCTAGTATATCGTGGTGAAAATGTAGAAAAAATATTTCTTGATCACTTATATTCAATAGCTGGAAATGTACAAAGATTATATACAAATATTGTACCAATGAAAATGATGGAGGAGGAAGAAGAAATTCAACATGAAAATGCAACTCGATGTTTCTTGTGCAAAAATGATTTTACTATTGAGAATTATAAAGTTAAAGATCACGATCACCTCACTGGTTATTACAGGGGTGCTGCTTGTAATAAATGCAACTTGAGCTATCGTTTACCACTATTTATTCCTGTGGTTCTGCATAACCTCAGTGGGTACGATGCTCATTTCATAATACCCGAATTAGGAAGAGACGATGGTAAAATTGATGTATTAGCTGAAACTTCAGAGAAGTTCATCAGTTTTTCCAAAGAAGTTGGAAACATGAAATTAAGATTCTTAGACTCCTACAGATTTATGCCGTCGAGTTTGTCCAAACTTTCAGAAAATTTAAGGAAACAAGATTTCATCGAAACAAAGAAGATTGTAAATAACGACAAACTGGATTTGGTACTTCGGAAAGGTGTGTTTCCATATGATTACATAGACAGTTTAGAAAAATTTAATGAAACATCACTTCCGGCTAAAGAAGAATTTAAAAGTAAACTTTACGACATGGACATATCTCAAGAGGACTATGATCATGCATGTAAAGTATGGAACGAATTAGGATTTAGAACATTAGGAGAATATTCAGATTTTTATGTTAAATTAGATGTAACTTTATTATGTGATATAATGGAAGAATTTAGAAATACGTGTTTTGCAGCTTATGGATTGGACCCTCTTCATTCGTACACTTCACCTGGATTAGCATGGCAAGCCATGTTGAAAGAAACAAATTGTAAAATACAACTTCTTACTGATATAGATATGGTTTTAATGTTAGAGTCAGGAGTTCGAGGGGGATTGACGCAAAGCGTTACACGACATTTTAAGGCGAACAACAAGTATCTGCCCGATTATGATGCATCAAAACCAACAACATTCCTGGGTTATTTTGATGCAAATAACTTATACGGATGGGCAATGTCAAATCCCCTTCCATATGATAATTTTAAATGGATAGATCCAGAATCGATTGGAAACATAATGGATATACCGAAGCATGGTGAAACTGGTTACATTTTTGATGTGGATTTTGAATATCCTGAACATCTTCATGATCAACATTATGATTTACCACTTCTTCCGAAGACTGAAATTTCCCCTACTGGAAGATGGCCAAAATTATTGATGACTTTAACCGACAAGTCTCGATATGTTGGACACTACTGGATGATACAACAGGCTTTAGACTTAGGACTGAGAATTACAAAAATTAATCGAGTACTACAATTTTCTCAATCTTGTTGGTTAAAACCTTACATCGACAACAACACAAGAAGAAGAGCCGCCGCTACATCAAGTTTTCAAAAAGATTTTTTCAAATTAATGAACAACGCAATATTTGGCAAGACTTTGGAAAACAAAAGGAAACATAAGGATATCAAATTGGTAACTGATCCAGTAAAATTACAGAAATTAGTGCAACAACCAAACTTTGGTTCATCTGTAATTATTAATGAAAATCTAGTTGTTATTTCCATGAACAAGAAGTCAGTTGAAATGGATCGTCCTTTGTATCTTGGAATGTCAATCTTGGATATTTCAAAAACACATATGTATGAGTTTCATTATAAGAAGATGGTTAACTATTATGGAAGAGAGAACATTGGTATTGCATATATGGATACGGATGCACTCATTTACTGGATTAAAACAAATGACATGTATGAAGATCTACGCACCTTTATATATAAAGATGATTTCGACTTTTCCGATTATCCTAAGGATCATCCAAATTACGACTACGACAAAAACAAGAAAGTATTGGGAAAATTTAAAGATGAAACAAATGGTGTGCCGATGATGGAAATTGTAGCATTAATGTCCAAACTGTATTCATTTCAACTGTACATAAATGAAAGGAATGAACATCAAGTCACGAAAAAAGCCAAAGGAATAAAAACTTCTTTCCTGAAGAAGAATGTACAGTTTGAACATTATAAAAGATGTTTGTTTGAAAATGTTGAAACAACTGCAACGTTCAACACTATTAGAAGTTATAATCATCAACTTTTTAGTGTCAAACAAACAAAGTGGGCATTAAGCTACAAAGATGACAAGCGCCATATTTTAGAAGATAAAATTAATACTTTACCATTCGGCCACTACTCCCTGAACCCTATCGACCAGTAAACCTATTCTTCGTCCTCTACCTTCTTCCTTTTTCCTTTCCGTAAAGAAGAGGGGACATGGCAAGCCCAATGCCATGTTCCCTCTTTTTTACACTAATATGAAATGGCCTTGACCTATATTCAAACTATATAAATGAGAATTAACTATTCTATGGGTCAGTATTTTTACAAGCAGTGTACAAGAAACATCTGAAGATGGAAAGTGTGAAGGACAAGATTGTAAATGAACTACATAAACCAGCAAGAAGAAGATTTCCAAGAAGAAGTACAATCATTAAAGGAATGAATGATCTTTATCAAGCTGATCTCATTGAAATGATACCGCACAGTAAATTAAATAAAGGATTTAAATATATTTTAACAATTATAGACTGTTTTACTAAAATAGCTGATGCTTTACCATTGAAGGATAAGACTGGTAAAAGTGTTACAAAAGCTATGGAAACCACAATACAAAGAAATAAATTTAAAATTAAACATCTACAGACCGATGATGGAAAAGAATATTTTAATAAAGACTTTGGAGCTTTGATGAAGAAATATCAAATAAATCATTATTCTACAAATTCTGAAGTTAAAGCTTCAATAATTGAAAGATTCAATAGAACATTAAAAAGTGCGATGTATAAACAATTTTCAAAACGAGGATCATACGTGTGGTATGACATATTACCACAACTTATAAAAGAGTATAACAACAAATATCATCGTACCATTGGAATGAAACCTATCCAGGTAAATAGTGCTAATGCCAAAATTGTATTACAACGCATTAAAAATAATACAACACCGAAATTGGAAAAATTGCAACCAAAGAAGTTCAAGGTCAACGATAAAGTTCGTATAAGCAAATACAAAGGTGTATTTAGTAAAAGATATCTACCAAATTGGACTAATGAAGTATTTACAATTTATAAAGTGCAACCAACTATACCTGAAACCTATTTATTAAAGGATAACAAGGGTGAATTACTTCAAGGTGGATTCTACGGACACGAATTGTTGAAATCAACAGTTGGTGATGTATATCTTGTCGAGAAGATTTTACAAAGGAAAAAGGATATGGTTAAAGTCCGGTGGTTAGGGTTTGATAAAAGTGAAGACTCTTGGATTCCTTCAAAAGACTTAGTATAGTTGTTTAATAGCTCATTGTGTGTTTAACCTTTATACAAGATGGAGATTGTACAACAAAAAGATCGATTTAATATCAATAACATTGATGAATTGACAGTTGACAATGATAAGTTAAATCATGGAAAACATGGTGAATTACTACCAAATACGATAAGATGTCTAATAACTGGTCCTTCAAATTGTGGAAAAACTAATGTTGTTTTTAACCTTATAACTAATCCTAAAGGATTGCGTTTTAACAATATATATATTTTTTCAAAATCATTGCAACAACCAAAATATCAATTATTGGATAAAGTACTTGCAAGTGTACCTGAAGTAAATTTTTACAAGTTTAATGCCAGTGAAACAATTATGCAACCAAATGAAGCAAAACCATTTTCTATTTTTATATTTGACGATGTTTCTTGTGAAAATCATGACACAATAAGGAATTATTTTGCTATGGGAAGACATCATAATATTGATAGCATTTACATTGGTCAAACATACAGTAAAATTCCAAAACAACTTATAAGAGACAATGCAAATATGTTGATCATCTTCAAGCAAGATGAAACAAATTTAAAGCATATATATAATGATCATGTAAATGCAGATATGCCATTTGAAAATTTTAAAGAGATGTGTGGCAAAGCATGGAATGAGAAATATAGCTTTCTCGTTATTATGAAGGAAGAAGATATTAAAAATGGTAGATATCGTATAGGGTTGGATAAATTTGTATTTATGCGTTGAACTACCGATGCTACATCTAGTTACATGTTGAACTTCACAGTGTAAACATGGTGAATCAAGAAAAACTATTGAAAGAAATAAAATTACTCAGTGATTCTATTAGGATGAAGAATCGTGCATTGAGGATGGGTTTAAGTGAAAGAGAAGAATTTCTAGAGACTACATTTAAACCTATTACGGAACCTTTAAAACAGATATCAGAAACTATTGGTAAACCTCGTTATGAAGGAGATGTTTTACTACCAGTTTCTAAACAAGAAGTACAAGCATTAAAAAAAGAAGAAGATGATGATTCATATACAAGTGCTAGTGAGCAAGAAGAAACAAAAGAAGAAGAACCAATTGTTAAAAAGGAAGAAGAACAGCCAATACCTGAAGCTGAACAATCTATTCCAAATTTAACTCAATTGAGTAGCGATATATTACAACATGGACCTCTTGGAAGAAAATATATAATGAAAATGCTACATGATATGAAATCAAACCCGAATTTGAGTAGATCACACGTATACGGAGCAAGAATTGATGGGAATGAATTGAAGATTGGCGATTCAAAGCTTGAAATAACACAAGACGATTACATCATTATTGGTGAGCATAGATATAAAGGAACAAAAGGATTATATGAATTAATTTTTAAAAACATACCACTAAGATATTCATCCAAAGATTTAAATGTTTTTAAGGAGATTCTCCAAAATACTAACGCTCATAAAAGAAACTACGTAAAGGATGCAATGATTAATCGTTCACGTGCAACAAAATATAACATCGTTATAAAAAAGTTGTTTCCTCCACGAAAATTGCCAACATTACGTACTGCACCAGCGGTGAGACAACCACTGAAAAGAAAATCTTTATCACTTATGGATTTATCACTTCTTGAACAACATGGTAAAAAAAGTAAAGGAGATACTTCAACATCTGGTAAAGGATTGATGAAAAATCTATACAATACGAATGTGATTTACTACAACGATATCAATAAATTGGTTGATAGAATGAGACTATTGCATGAAGCCATGGAAGCCGGTCATACAGGTTTGAATAATGAATGGGTGGCTCTAGTTGATGAACTTAGGAATCGCGGTATAGTCGTATAATTGTCCGTGGATATAAAAGAGGTGCAAGCATAAGACGTATCAGTTCTAACATGAGCGTCGACAAGTTCGGACGGTACTCCGCTTTAGGAGTGCAAGTTGGAGAAGACAGAAAAAGAAGTGGATTACCGCAAACACCTGAAGGAGACTATAGCATAAGTAATAAACGTTTAAAACTAGTTAAAGATCCAGAAGAAGATACTGATGGAGCAAATTTGAAGACAGTAAAAGAAGCTACTTCAACATCATTAAAATTACATAAGAATACTTACGATGTTAAATCACATAGATTAATTAATGTTGGTAAACCAACTGAAGGTTCTGATGCAATTACTAAAGAGTACTTATCATCTGAACTTTTAAATACTTTAAAATTGCAATGGGGTAATAACTTAAAAGATGGACAAACGTATAATGCTGGAAATTATAGAATAACCAACGTGGGAAATCCCAAAAATTATAAAGATTCAGTTAATAAAGAATATTTACATTCTATAATACCTGAAAAAACTGAACATGGATTTTCTTTTTATAAATTTATTATAAATGACATTGGATACCCAAAAGAAGACGGTGATGCTGTAAACCTAAAATACATCAAGGACAACTGTATTTTACAAGATGCTGATGGAATCGATTGTCATGGAAAAACATTGACAAATGTAAAGTTTGGTTCTCAACCAAAAGATGCTGTTACTATGGAGCAATTATCCAAAGAATTAAAAAAAGAAACATCAAATTTTGTAAAACATGAAGATGCCGTGTTAAAGCGGGGAGATAAATTTATACATGGAAATAAAAAGTTTGATTTAATGCAAGGAAATAATGATGAATGGGATGCAGGACATAAAACAATAACAAATGGAAGATTTGGTATAAAAGATTCAGATGTACCTCTTATGGTGCAAACATTAATTGCAAGTGGTGGTAGATTAGATACATACGATGGTCGTAATAGAAGAATAAAAAATATTTATCCTGGTTATGGAGATGATGATTGTGTTACATTGAGACAAACAATAACTTGGGATAAACACTTTGGGACCAAATATGATGCAAAGATGAAGAAAATAATTAATATTTTACCAGGTGAAGATTCAAATGATGCTGCTACTATTGGACAAGTCATAACAACATCAAAAAGTGATTTAACCGCTTACACGTGTAATGATAAACGTATTATGCAGTTACAAGATCCTCAACATCCAAAAGATGCTGTAACTTTAGATTGTTTAATAAGAATAGTGGGTAATTTACTTATTGATACCCACAATCATATAGCTAGTACAACGAATCATGTGGTGATTCAACCCGATGAACGAGAAGCTTGGATTAAAAATAGAATCATAAATCAGTATATAATTAATTTGAATAACTAAGTCTTTAAATATAAAAGATTTTACACAAGTTATTCATTTATGTAAAGTATCTCGTAGAGTAAACACACCAGTTATATAAGACAACATAATGAAGACCGTATCGCTCAGTCATCGTCAAGACAGCGGCAAGAGAGGACGTGGTATAACATCAGCTGCATTATCCCTGCTCAGACGGATTCCAGTTGGTGCTGTTGTAAATCGAACGATAGACGCTTTACCATACGAATTACATCTGCCCGGAGGTTATCAATATTGTGGACCTGGAACTAAGTTGGCAAAACGTTTAGCAAGAGGAGATCCTGGAATTAATAAATTAGATCAAGCTTGCAAAGAACACGATATAGCATATTCAAAGTATAAAGATTCAACAAATAGATCAATAGCAGATAAAATTCTAGCGGAGAAAGCTTGGCAAAGAGTAAAATCAAGTGACGCAAATATTGCAGAAAAAGCAGCAGCTTGGGCAGTAACTACAGCCATGAAGACAAAAGCAAAGTTAGGTGGTGGAAGACGTCGCAGAGGAAGACCTGCAAAGAGAGGTGCTCCCAAAAGAGGTGGAAACATTAAAAAAGGACGTCGTAGAACTCATAAGGCAAGTGTAAAGAAGACTTCTGTTTGGCAAATGGTAAAAAACGGAGCAGGTTTATACCTAAGACCATACCGTGTGTACTAAATAAGAAGAATCAATTGATAATTCCAAATAAAGCCTTAACAAATCATCAGTTAAATGATTATGTAAAATGTTTGAAAATACCATTCTTTCGAGGAGTTTTTATGAAAGATGCATTACCAACTAAAATATGGAAAAATGAAACTGGAATAGTAAATTTGGATTCCACCTATGGTCCAGGCACTCATTGGGTATGCTATAAAAAACTCGGACAAACCATTTACTACTTTGACAGTTTTGGCAATCTACCACCGCCAAAAGAACTGCAACATTATTTTCGAAACTCCAAAAACATTTTTTACAATTACAAAAGAGAACAACCTAACAATACTGAAATATGTGGGCATTTATGTTTGGAGTTTCTAGCGAAGAGTGTCAGTCAGCTTTAAGATGTCATCGTATACAGTGTCACTGAGTGGAAATTCATCCACATTAAAAAGTACGCTGTTCCCAGCATTGCGTCTATCCAAGGAAAGATTATGGGAAGCGGCATTACTTGATTTGACTACCTACAATTCAATTCCTAATGTTACAGAAGGAAAAAACAATTTACTACATTATTATGAAACTAAGGATGCTGCAGGAAAATACTCAGAATTGAAAATAATTACATTTCCTACTGGAGCATATGAAATTGATGACATAAACCAATTATTACAGAAACAACTCGGAGAAGACAATATCACCGTTAAAGGAAACAATAATACTTTAAAAGCAGAAATAACTTCGAAATATTATATTGATGTCAGCTTGGAACAGTCGATTGGCAGTTTACTTGGATTTACAGATACAAAAAAGAAAATCTTAACTCCTGGAACTACTCATTCGGGTGATTCAACTGTAACAATATTGAAAGTAAATAGTATTGATGTCACGTGCAACATTATACACGGATCGTATAGAGATGGAGTTAATCAACATATTTTACATACATTTTATCCAACAGTGGCTCCCGGTTTTAAAATTGTTGAGAAGCCACAAAACTTGATATACCTACCGTTAAACACCAGTTTCATTTCAGACATCGTACTGAACATATTGGATCAAGACGGTCATAGTGTTGACTTTAGAGGAGAAACAATTACTATACGGATACACATCAGAGCAGCAACATAAAAGTCAACATGGGATTATCATTTAAACCGCAACGGAAGAGTCGGGAGCTCAGTAGCTCCTCGACATTGGAAGAGTTAACATCGGAAAACATTCGTTTTCTACAGAAGATTGGATTGAAACTTAACAGCGATGGATATCCTGGATATATCTCAAGGACCAACGTTCGACGAAACACTATGGGAGAAGGAATATCACACGCACAACCCTTACACTTCATCAAAATTAAACAATAACGATGAAATAAGGATCCCCATTCAACAACAAGATATTTACACTTTACCGTGTGAAAGTTACTTGTACATCGAAGGACAGGTATTAAAATTGGATGGAAAAACTGCTTCAACAGTTCCTTTTATAAATAACCCGATGGCATATCTTTTTGATGAAATAAGATATGAAATATCAGGGGTGACGGTTGATTCAACAAAAAAGGTTGGTTTAACAACGACATTGAAAGGATTAACATCATTAACACCGCATGAGAAGAATTCAATAGTCACTGCCGGATGGGTTGCCCCCGATAAAGACACTATAACACCAGCTTCCAACGGTCACTTTGATTTTCATGTACCTTTACGATTGCTTTTGGGATTCGCTGAAGATTACAAACGGGTAATAATAAATGTCAAACAAGAATTAGTATTACTCAGATCTTCAACTAATAAGGACTTAATACTTGCAGACCCTGCAACTACGGAAGATAAACTGGAATGGCAACTACAGTTGGATAAAGTTGTTTGGAGAGTACCTCATGTAAGATTGGCCGATGAACATAGAATCCTATTATTGAGAAAGTTAAAATCTGACCGTGATATTGTGATGCCATTCCGAAGTTGGGAATTTCATGAATACCCTACACTACCTCAGACAGAAAGACAAACATGGACCGTCAAGACATCAACTTACTTGGAACGAGCAAGGTACATAATACTCGGTTTTCAAACTAAGCGAAAAGATGTTATCACTGCAAATGCTGGTCAATTTGATCACTGTAAAATAAAGAATTGTAAAGTTTTCCTAAACTCTCAATTCTTTCCCTATGACAATTTGAATGTCATGTTCAGCAAAAAACGTTTTTCCATTTTATACGATATGTATGCAAGATTTCAATCGTCATATTATGGAAAGACTAATACACCACTATTATCACCTGACCAGTATTATTCCAAGGCTCCAATAATTGTAATCGATTGTTCAAAACAAAATGAATCGGTAAAATCATCAAGTGTGGATATAAAAATTGAAATGGAATTTGAAGAACCAGTAGCGGATGGAACTTCGGCATACTGTCTAATTCTACATGATAAAATAGTTACTTACACACCGCTGACCGGAATTGTGAAGAATGTACTTTAAGAAGAATTGTATAACAACTGCAAATTTTTGAGGTTAGAATTATCTGCTTTAATTTTTGAGGTTAGAATTTCATTTGTGAAAGACAAGTTGAAAACAAACAATTATGTGATTGTATAAATTTCAAGGATTTTACGAAAAATATAAAAGCGAGAAAATAATTAGTAGAAACTTCATTCTATCTTCAACCGTCGTATGGGAAACATCATTCGCAAGATGAATTCTACTAACGGAGAAGAAAATACACCTCTAATGGATGATAATAGTTCAGATATAGAAAAACAAGTTGAACGAGAAATGGACGAGTTCCTAAAATTCAACAAACATAAGAAGAGAGAAGAAGAAAAAGCTGAAAAAGAAGTAAAAAGGAAGAAGGTTGAAGTTAACATTACAACCAATATTTTAACAGAAGTATTTCTTCGGATTATCTACCCAATTTCTTCATGCATGACAAAAAGTATATCAGTTGGAATTTTAAAATCAATGGATTATTCACCAATTGTTATTTTAAATCATGGAAACAAAATGGTTACTTTCAGTGAAACTACTTGGGAATCTCTCATGAAACATTTACATCTTTTGGAGTGCTATTTAAGTAACAACACATTTGGAAGAAGAACAAGATTAAGTTTATTGGAATCAAATATTGAAGTTGATATAGTAAAACATCGTGGAGGACAAATTGTTCGCTTCAGAGATTTAACCACACATAATGTTAAATTATATTTCACTAAAGAAGAATTTTACACTTTAAGTTGTACTACCGGTCCCGTCACCAGATATTTGAAACAACTAATATTTTCAAGTGCAATAATTAAAGACTATCTAATTGATACATTGGACAAAAAACCTTTTGTTCCAATTTTATACGGTCCCGTGGATACTTCAATCTTTAATAGAATACCTCAAGAAGTTGAAATGTGGAGACAATTAAACAACTATCACACCAATTTTAATATTGATGAAGTGGCACAAGAAGTGAAAGAAGAAGAACAATCTTGTCTGTTATAAACATCGGCTCATTCAATTTTTAAGTCAGTTGTTAGTAAGACTTCATCATGAATAAACGGGTTTCGTTTTCTAATGCGCCACATATAATGGAAGTTAAAAGAGGTATAATTGAATTTCAAGCTTTTCGAGGAAATGATGGTAATTTTATTATTAAAGAATTAGTAATCTTGGACATGAACACATCAGTAGTTTATCATTATTTGTTTAAACCTCCAGTACCATTTAATAGACTAACAACTAAAGCGAAAGTTACAAACAAATGGTTGAACAAACATTTTCATAACTTAAGATGGGATGAAGGTTTCATTAATTATAACATGATGCCGCACATTATGAATCATTATTGCAAAGAGTTTAAAATTATCTACACAAGGGGATTGGAAAAAGCAAAATTGGATACAATCATTTACAAGCAACGAAGTGATTAATGCAATTATTGATAAAGATTTCCAATGCTACTTCAACGAACTTTGTATTTCATCAAAAAGTTTTAAACATCGAAGGTCACAGTGCGCTTTAAAGAATGCCTACCGCTTGAATAATTTCCTTCAACAAACTGGTGGGGGTAGTGTCGATTATAAAAGTGAGAGCGCTACCATGACACAGCATGAGTATTACTCAAACCTCCGAAGAGACAACATCTCCGACGGACATTCTTATTAACAAGAAGATTAACAACAACATCAATATGGCATCACAGAACTTACTTCAAAGTTTAGTTGATCAGTTCAACGCTCATTCTAAATCATCAATTCTATCTACGAAGAAATGTTCTGAACTAAAAGAAGAAAAACACTACATCATTCATACTATTAAGAAAATGGAAACTTCAGTAGGTGATGCTATAAATTGCACTTTGAGCGAGGCACCTTATACAATTGGTGATGAAGCAAAATTTCAGATCTTCTTACCAAAGCGCTTCGTACAACTACTTCAAAATGAAGATCTTCGTATAATTCAACCCGGCGCACTCTATTTGGTATCACATGGACCCAGTGGAAACAACTCTACTGAACTTACAATTCATGTAACACCTACTACTGATTAATTTGTACATAACATTGTAAATATTTCTTTGTATTTGTTTTTTTCAATAAATATGATATAAAACAAAAAAAAAATAAAAATAAAAAAAGCAACATATTGTAATGTCTTTGTACATTACAATATGTTGCTTTTTTAAAAATTCCACGGGATGACCTTGACCCAATTCTGTATAATTATAAAAGGGGAAATGTACTTGCAAAATTCATCAGTCTACTGCTACCTTTCATACCGTACACATCTCACTCTTAATCCCTGAATATAAAACTGCAACAAGTCCCTAAAGGTCAAGTGTGCATCTTACGATACTAACACCATAACAACTTTTGAACAACTCGAAGATTTAACGAACGAAATGCGAGTTTTACTTACCGGTGGTTATCACTTAACTGTTGATGTTAGTGCTACTAATACAAGGATGTTCACTAAAACAAAATATTGCGATGATGAAATATTTATTTCTACACAACCTACAACTTCTTCATCGCCAACTGGTCAACATAACATCAAGTTCCAAAAGTATTACCAATGTTGAATAACTTTTGACAGACAAAGCTACAACTAAAGAATCACGTGATCAATGTGAGTTAATAAAAAGGATGTGATACTTCTATAAATAATCATTCGCTTCTTAGCTCTCACCACGACAAGACCTATTTAAGAAAATGTTGTACAGAATGATGATTCAACTTGATGGAAAAATCTATGGAAAAGATTACAACACTGTTGAACAAATGACTAAAGATATAGATGTATTAGCTAAAGAAGGATACCAAGCTAAATTAATTTTAAAATTTCCTGAAGTACATCCACTATCAATAGAAGAACTAGTTGCTATGGCTAAAGCTGAGAAAGATAAAAAGTCTGAAGAAAACAAAGAGAAACAAACTTCCTAAATTTTAATAATCCTTACACTTGTAAGGTATAATTTTTTAAAACTCCATTTGGATGACCTTGAAATTACCCCCACCACTTTTCACAGTACATAAAACTCGCTATTTAACACTATACACTCTTATTCTTTCACTGGACTCCGCAGCGTCAACATGGAAGAGCAAAAATACAAGTACAAACCTCGTTACTGTTGTGAACAACAATGTACAGATTTAGGGCCAATGATGGTGGATGGGTTAGCTTGTACTAAATGCGAATTCTTCGGATCTTGTTACTGCAAATGCAAAACAAAACAACTACCGCCACCGGAATTGCGAACTTTGAAACTTTACAAATCAAGATATTTTCATACATGTTGTCCTCAAAGATGTTTCAAATTTCACCCTCTCGATCTTGCTCATTGTCAACGCACCAATTCTCATCAAGATGATTTTTGTACACATATGATAAAAAGATGTAAATACAGGTCAGATTGGTATTCCGATCCTGTAGAACCATCAAATGTGTAATTTCAGTTTTACACTCTTTTTTAAAACTTCATTTGGATGACCTTGAGATTTCCCCCACCACTAGTTCTAATTTTTATATAATATTAAATCATTCCACTTCCAACACTCTAACTAACAACATGGAAAACAAATTTATCAAGTTTGAACATATAATAACTGACAGGGAGGAGATGGAAGAATTGTTTCAAAACTTACTTTCTATCATTGACGAATATCCTATAAGATGGTTCAGAATTGTAGTTCAATATTTAAATCCTGGTGAATTGTTTTCTTCATCAAGTGAAGAGGATGAAACAACTACTTCGGTTCAAATAATTGAATTAAAAGACGAAGAAGAAGAACTAAACATTTTATTCAATCATAAGCTCAAGGTTCCCCGTATAAAAGCCCCCTCCCTAGACAGCCCCCCTCCCTAGACGCCTGCTCAAGGTCACCATTATATAAGCCCCCTCCCTATGCGCCGATCCTCATTCCATCACCGACTCTCCAATAATGAACAACTCTCCATTGGCCCGAATGAATTCTAGTTTTGAAATAAACTCTAAAGAAGAGTTACAAGACATTTTTAATATTTTACAAGAACTTGTAGATAATTTTACAACCATCAAAATGAATTTGGAAATAACATACGATTGTCCTATTTGTGATAAGGTTGAAAGTTTGGACGAAGACAGTTTACTAAATCTAACTCCTGCACCATCTGACACTACTGATGGTAATAATGAAGAGCAACGTCTTTCCCCCACCACTTCTTTGTAATTCATCCTTCCCCCCACCACTTCTTTATTTAACTAACATTTCTCCCTTTCACTTCTCATTCCGTCTTCGACTTCTGAACTATCAACATCACTTGTTTTAAAATTTCAAACACTAACACAATCATGATGGATATGATGGATGAAGTTCCCTTCATAACTAGAATAGAAGAGGATAAATTGAAATTGGAAATTAAACGATTGGAAATGGAACGGGAAAACCAATTCGAAATGTTACGTTTGTTCAAGCTTTTCAAATACATCATCTGGGGACTCTGCGTTTACCTTCTCATCGTCGTTGGTGTTTGCATTTACAACTCTGTAGTTCATCACAAAAGTTCAACTTGTTTAAACTCTGCTGTTGCACATTAATTGTATGTTCACAAATAAAATTCAAAAGTTACTTCAACCTATCCCACTATCACCAACTAGTTCAACTTTCAACTATTTCTGGTGGTAGTTGGATAGGCTTTTTTAAAACTTACTCTAGATGACCTTGACATACTTTCCAAGCCCCAGTTATAACTGTTAAATTTCAGTTTTAAATTAACTCTTAATTCATGCCCAATTCTACTTCAAATTCAGGGCATATGCTCTCGCCATCTGCACCCCAGCATCTGACGCCATCTGCTCGAGCAGCTGCTCGGGCAGCTGGCACGACTTCCGGTCCAGAGGTAACCAAAACACACTACTGTGGAGGCCCCAACTAGCCTGTTCAGTACTTCATACTTAGAGCAATTAAAAATTCGGGTGCAACCCCGTAAGGGGGCATGTTGGCGGAGCCCCCATCGAGCCGTAGGCGAGTCTAATAACTATACAACCCGATGTGAAACTGACTGATCATGTATACAAAGTATTTTGGACTTCCGGATTAGCTAGAAACTTGAAATTTGGCACACACACTACTTGTATCTTAGAACCAAAGAAAAAAATCCCAAATTGGAAAATTTCAAACTTTAACCCCCTCAAAAAAATTAAAAGGGGATGACATGAGTAATCTGAATATGTAAGGTTTTTCTATTTTGGCTATAACTTTTGAATGAGAGGTCCTAGCTCAAATCTGAGGGAAAATCGTTAGTTGGGAATTAAACTTTCTACAAGTTAGGTCCTATGACATTTTACCGTATCTCATCCCCTTCACCCCTAAAAAGGGGCGTACTTCCAAAATTTCAAAATTCGTTAACAAAAATTGCACTATTTCAATATTTTTTATTTACTATTATGGCACATGGATGTCAGAAATTTTGTACATATTATGCCATAATATATGTCTAACTATAGTAGCATTCATTGGAGGATTTCAATCTAAGTTTAATCCAATGCAATCTTAAAAACACAAAATTCTTTAAAAAATTTAATGTATAGTGTTTGTAAATTGATTTAATCTGGTAAATATAGTGAAATATTGATATATGTTTTCCATTATTGTATTCCATTTTAGACGGTGTACAAATTTGGTCATGTGAAATTTTGCCATATCTCATCCCCTTCACCCTTAAAAAGGAGCGTACTTACAAAATTTCTAAATTTTTTTACAAAAATTGCGTTATTTTTATATTTTTATTTACTATTATGGCATGTAATTCTGTACATATTATGATCTCAAACAGTTATTTCTATAGTAGTAGTTATTTGCCAATTGCAATCAAATTTTAGTAGAAAAAGTGTAAAACCACAAATTCCTTAACATTTTTTTCATGTAAAGTGTTTGGAATTCACTTTCATTTCGTTATATGTTTTGCACTTATTATATTCGTTTATAGACGCTCTACAAGTTTATTCCGGTGAAACTTTGCCGTATCTCACCCCCTTCACCATTAAAAATGGGCATACTTTTAAAAATTCGAAAATTCTTCGAAAAAATTGCGCTATTTTTAATTTTTTTACTAATACGCAATATAAAGGGTGTCCCGGAACTCTCTGGAACGCTTTTGTATATTTGTTCCTTGTATCGAGACAAGAAAAAAACATCACACAAATAGCGGTCTAAAATCGATCGTTAAGCCACTAGCCGCCATTTTGTTGTTTTTTTACATAATAATTTTTATTTCCGTAACGGATGGTTGTATTCAGTTCATATTTGGTATGAATCTTTATCATGCCAACTTATATTTTCAGGAAAAAAAATTTTCCACTGCATATTTTTAAAATGTCGGCCATTTTAAATTTTCATACTCAAATATCTCAAAATCGATAAATTTAATAAAAATTTTACAAAATACAAAAAAGTTGACAAATTAAGCCAACGGTACCAAATTTGTAAGGATCTGACAACAAATAAGAGTTATTGCGATTTTTCTCCAAAAAAAAAAAAAAAAAAAAAAAAAAAAAAAAAAAAAAAACATTGATTTTGCATTATAATTAATGCAAATTAAGGTCATTTAGATAGAAAAATCTCAATAACTCCGTTATTTGTTATCAGATATTTACAAATTTGGTACCGTTGGTTAGATAATTTAATTTGGCAACTTTTTAGTGCCAAGTACAATTTTTATGAAATTTACCGATTTTAAGATATCTGAGTATGAAAATTTAAAATGGCCGGCATTTTGAAAATATGCAGTGAAAAAAAATTTCCTAAAAATGTACGTTGGTATGATAAAGATTCATACCAAATATGAACTGGATACAACCATCGGTTACGGAAATAAAAATTACTATGTGAAAAAAACAAAATGGCGGCTAGCGGCTTAACAATGGATTTTAGACCCCTATTTGTATGATGTTTTTTTTCTTGTCTCGATGCAAGGAACAAATATACAAAAGCGTTCCAGAGAGTTCCGGGACACCCTGTATATGCAGGGGTTTTTCTACTTCTACTTCTATTATTTTTTAATTTCTAATTCTATTATGACCTCAACAAGTTCTTTCTATAGTAGTAGCTATTTTCCAATTTCTATTGAAGTTTAGTCCAAAAAATTGTTATATCACAAAATTCTTAACATTTTTTTCATGTAAAGTGTTTGTAAATCACTTTAACCTGGTAAATATACCGCTTCATCGATATATGTTTTGCCAATACTATATTACATTACAGACGACCTACAAGTTTTATCCTGTGACACTTTGGCGTATCTCACCCCCTTCACCCTCAAAAAGAGGTGTACTTTCACAAAATCGTATTTATTTCACCAAAATTGATCTATTTGAATACTTTTCATTTACTGTTATGGCACATAGATGCCTGAAATTCAGCAACACACACACATACCCTGAGCTTTTCATATAAAATATAAAACAAAAGTATCAATTTAAACTTTAAATATCAAGAAAATATCTTAAATGCTTTAGACTTTCTAATTTAACTAAGTCTGCGAGGACGAGGATAGCTTTGGGGTGGAGGCCCCAACGAGCCTGTTCAGTTCCTAAGACTTAGAACAATTAACGAATTCGGGGCAACCCCCAGAGGGGGCATGGGGGCGGAGCCCCCATCGAGCCGTAGGCGAGTTATTTAAATATATTTCCTGTTTAAAAATACCATTTTTCTGCGGTGTGTTCATGAAAGACAGTTTACCAAAGAAAATGTGGCAAAATGACACTGGAATTGTAAATTTGGATAATACTGAATGGCCTGGCACCCATTGGGTTTGTTATAAGAAACTAAATAACAATGTATATTATTTTGATAGTTTCGGTAATTTGCCACCACCAAAAGAACTTCAAAATTACTTTAAATCTGCTAAAAACATATATTATAACTATAAAAGAGAACAACCTGATAATACTTCAATATGCGGCCATTTATGTTTGGAATTTCTAGCTAAAAGTATCAGTCACTATTGAGATGTCTTCCTATACGGTATCATTAACAGGAAAATCGTCCACTTTACGAAGTATCCTTTTTCCAGCTTTACGCTTGCAAAAAGGACGATTTTGGGAGGCGGCACTATTGGATTTTACAACTTACAACTCTATTCCCAATGTTACGGAAGGTAAAAATAACGTATTGCATTATTATAAGGGAAAAGATGCCAGTGGAAAATTTACAGACTTACAAGAGTGCAGGTTACCCACAGGTTCTTATGAAATTGATCATATAAATGAATTTTTTCAAACTAAAATGGGAAAAGACAATATAACATTAAAAGGTAATAATAATACGATGAAGGCTGAAATTACTTCCAAATATTATATAGATTTTACTCAACCAAACTCAATTGGTGATTTATTAGGATTTTCCAACGATGAGCCTGTTTTAGAACCAGATGTAACACATTCCGGTAAGAAAACAGTAACAATATTAAAAGTCAATAGTATAGACATAACTTGTAACATAATACAAGGAGCTTACAGGGATGGGGCTAACACCCATATCATACATACATTTTACTTAATTGTACCACCTGGATTTAAAATTGTTGAAAAGCCACAAAACTTGGTATATCTACCGTTGAACACCACTTTCATTTCAGACATCATGTTGAGCGTATTGGATCAAGACGGTAACTTGGTAGACTTCAGAGAAGAGCCTATTACGATTAGATTACATTTAAAATCGACACTTTAATACAAAAACCATGGGTTTAACATTTAAAAGCGAACAACCTACGGGAAACCGCATTAGTAGCTCTTCAGCTGTGGAGGAGTTAACACGCGAGAACATTCGTTTCTTAGAGAGAGTTGGATTAAAATTAACCGATTATGGATATACTGGATATAGCGCAGGGTCCAACATTCGACGAAACCCTATGGGAAAAAGAATATCACACCCACAACCCTTACACTTCATCGAAATTAAACAATAACGATGAAATTCGTATTCCCATACAACATCAAGACATTTACACACTACCATGTGAAAGTTACTTGTATATTGAAGGAAAAGTTACTAAAAAGGACGGTACTACCGCTGGTACAACAGTTCCATTTATAAATAATCCTATGGCTTTCCTGTTTGATGAAATTAGATATGAAATATCAGGTGTAACAGTTGATTCCACTAAAAAAGTAGGTATTACAACGAATCTAAAAGGATTAACATCTATAACACCCAATGAAACCAATTTACTTAAACCTGCCGGATGGGTATTACCTACAATTGACACAATCACTCCAAATTCAGATGGATATTTTGATTTTCATATTCCATTACGTTTGTTGCTTGGTTTTGCTGAAGATTATAGGAAAATAATATTAAACGTTAAACAAGAATTAGTTTTGTTGAGGTCTTCTAACGATAAAGACATTATTAAAGCTGCAGATAATACAACTGATGCAAATTTAGAATGGAAATTAAAATTAGACAAAATTGTATGGAGAGTTCCACATGTTAAATTAGCTGACGAGCATAGAATGCTACTTTTAAGAAAATTAAAAGCCGATCGTGATATTGTTATTCCATTTAGAAGTTGGGAATTCCATGAGCATCCCAGTTTACCTACTACGGATCGACACACTTGGACTGTTAAAACATCAAATTATGTAGAACGAGCAAGGTATATTATATTTGGTTTACAAACAGGTAGAAGAGACGACATCACTAAGCATGCAGGACAATTTGATCATTGTAACTTGAAAAATATTAAAGTTTATTTAAATTCACAATTCTTTCCATACGACAATTTAAATGTGTCATTCACTAAGAAGAAATACAGTATATTGTACGATATGTACGCAAGGTTCCAAAGTTCATATTATGGTAAAGCAAATACACCTTTATTATCACCTGAAAAATATTTTGATGCCTACCCAATAGTTGTAATTGATTGTTCTAAACAAAATGAATCAGTAAAATCATCAAGTGTGGATATAAAAATAGAAATGGAATTCAACGCGGCTATACCGGCTAATACAACTGCATACTGTTTAATTCTACATGATAAAATTGTAACATACACACCTCTAACTGGAATTGTTAAAAATGTACTGTAAAAACCAGTTTTGTTTCATTCCGCGAGTATAAAAGCAGAGCGTACAGGCCGCTCCTCATCAGTTTGTTGCCTACTGTTGTATGGGTAGCATCGTATTCAATATGGCTTCTCCTAGTGGTACACCTGAAAATGTGGTAGATATTGAGAAGGAGATATCTGAGTTTTTAGACTTTCAAGGTCACCAGGAAGGAGGTGAACAAAACGTTTGCGGACAACTTAACGCCAGTAATAACGTTGAAGAAAAAGGTAAAAGAAGAAAGAATATACAAAAGAGAAAAAGGGATATTGAAGATAATATTTCTCCAAACATATTGAGTGAGGTATTTTTGCGAATATTTTACCCAATCTCTTCCAGTTTGGACAAAAGTGTTTTAATCGGTGTTATGAAATCGACAGATTATTCCCCTACTGTAATTTTAACTCATGGACCCAAAATGATTTTGTTTACGGACAGTGCTTGGGAATCGTTTATGAAACACTTGCATCTGCTAGAATGCTATTTAAGTAGTAACATGTTTGGAAGAAAGACAAGAGTAGGACTTTTGGATTCAAATGTGGAAATCGATATTATTAAACATCGTGGCGATCATCAGCTGCGGTTTAGAGACACAACAAGACATGATAACAAAATTCAACTTAATCGAGAGGAGTTTTTTATTTTAACTTGTGCGACTGAACCTATAACAAGATATTTGAGACAACTGGTGTTTTCAAGTTCGATTATTAAAGATTATCTGGAAGACACTTTGGATAAACAACCGGACGCACCTATATTATACGGACCTGTGGATACTTCTATATTTAATAAAGTTCCTCATGAAGTACAGATGTGGAGACAATTGGAAAAGTACGCTCAACTACATAAGAAATCAGTAAAACAGGAAGAATAAGAAGATGGAGGAGAAGAATCAAGTGTTAGTGATGAAAACGAAAACAAGGAAAATATAAAGATGGAAACTTAAATGACAATGGTTAGTTTTTAAAACAATAACCAACATTTTGTGGGGTTAGGCCTATTGGGGACGGTGCCCACGTTAAATATACACCAACGCGCCAACAACTGTACGGCCTGGTATAAAAGTAGTACCTACCGTGGTGTGGAAATCAGTTGACCTCCTGACTTCGTAATGAGCGGACGTGTGACCTTCAAAATGGACAAGGGAGAAGAAGAACAAGTAAAGTCCAAGCCTGGTATTATTGAGTTTCAAGCGTTTCGTGGTAATGATGATAGGTTCATTATAAAAGAACTTGTGTTTTTGGACATGAATACAAGTGTTCCTTATTCGTTTTTATTTAAACCACCATGTTCTTATTCGTCTTTAACTAGTAAAGCCGCTACTACCAACAGATGGATTTCAAAACACTTCCATCATATCGATTGGTATGATGGTTTTACAAGTTACACGGACTTGTATCACATTATGCATCACTTTTCAGACATGTTTACCAATATTTACACAAAGGGACTGGAAAAGAAAAGATGGATCGAAGGATTTACTCATGTTCCGGTTAATGACGTGGAATTGGATAAGAATTACCAATACATGCTGGAAACCTTATGTATTTGTACAAAAAGCCCAGAACATGATAAGGATAGACATTGCGCTTTGAAAAACGCCTATAAACTCGCCTCTTACCTTCAAAGTGGGGAAGTGGGGAGTGGTGGGGGTAACGGGGGTTATATAAGTGGGGAGCAGACCGGGACCTGGCATGAGTATTACTCGAGATTCCGAGACGACAACATCTCCGAGCAAGAAGACGATCTGTAACCTGACCATGGCATCTCACCAGTTCCTTCAGACTTTGGTCGAGCAGTTCAATGCTCACTCCAAGTCAACAATATTACCTGTAAAGAAGTGCTCGGAACTAAAAGATGAGAAGCACTACATAATCCATGCTATGAAGAAGATGGAGACTACAGTTGGGGAGGCCATCTGCTGCAGTCTCAGCGAGGCACCGTTTACTCCGGGGGATGAACCAAAGTTCCAGGTGTACCTGCCCAAGTGATTCGTCCATCTTCTACAAAACGAGGATCTTCGCTCTATTCAACCCGGGTGTCTATACCTGGTGTCCCACGGCTGCACGGGTAGCAATTCTACAGAGTTGACCATCCACATCGCTGACAAGCAGCAGTGTTAGATTTAAGTTTTAATGTTGTACATATGTTATTGTAATGTTTTATAAATAAATAAATAAATCATAAAAGACAAAAAAAACAAAGAAATGCAACATATCAATATGTGAAGTTTGTCACATATTGATATGTTGCATTTTTTTAAACTTCGCGGGTGACCTTGACCTTTGACCTTTGCTTTTCACAACTACCCCCACTACCGCACTAGGATTCAAACCTGCTTGGATGCGAAAAACGGTCAGTCTGTTGCCAACTAGCAAACGATGAGCACCTTGTACGAGCTTTGCTTACAACGAGTTATAACTGACGGCTTTACAAGATAATATCCCTATAACAGTAAAGCAGGATATCGAAGAGTACAAGAAAGATAATAGAGGGTATTCGGAATACTCCTGGTATAGGTTCCAAGACGGGGAAAAGTTTTGTAGGCCTTGTGGCGATGCTGCCGTCAGAGACCTTCGACGGTTCGTACAGGAAGGTGGTAGAAAACAGTTCGGATTTCTAGCACCGATGTTTAGATTTGAAAACTACAAAGACACCTGTGCTATTTGTTCCATCCCATTGTATCGATGGAAAAAGTTTAGAAGTGTTTAATTGGATCTTCCATACCCCCACCACCATTACCCCCACCACTTTTTCATGTACCTCCAAACGCTGTGCCTCGGCTTCATTTCTACTCAAGCAGCCAACCTAGCAACATCAGGATGTCTCTGAACGTCAGTTGCGCAAGTTACGAGGAGGTGAGCATCAAGACTCAGCAGGAGCTAAACGACTTGTACAAGGAGTTGCAGCTGATGGTGGCACGAGGCTACCGTATAAACGTGCAAGTTTACGCTTGCAATATACGGAACACCCGGCAGCCAAAGGAAGAGCCTGGACACTCCTCGACAGCTTCCTCACCGACGTCCATGAAGACCGAGCCGGACAACTTAGATTACTTCAGCTGACTAGCAGTTGTATTTCTTGTTCTAACCATTGTAGAATATGTTTATTTTTTCATTATATTAAAGAAGTAAATGAGCAAAACCACCTATCTTGTTACTGACATATGAGCTCAGTAACAAGATAGGTTTTTTTAAAACACGGTTTGAATGACCTTGAAACTTCCCCCTCCACTGCTTTGCTACCCCCACCACTTGACTATTGATGTACATGACACATCACAATTGGAAACCTCATTCCATCTTCAACAGCCAAACCGACAACATCAACAATGGCAAACCTACCAACAGATAAAACATGTCCTCACGTTTGCTGTGACTTCGTCCACGAGTTGGAGAAGAGGATGCAGGAGAGGGCGATACGAAGAAAGCAGATCCACTCAGAAAATATCATGATAGTCAACGGCTATCTTTTATTGTTCGGCCTTATTATGGTTGTACTTTTCATACTGTATGGCATAGTCACATGTGTCGGCAAGGTTGCAGAAGAAAACGCTTGTCACCATCAATTGGAAAGTTTTAATGTTACTTTGTAGGTTTTCCTTTTTTTAAAAACTCCGTTTGGATGACCTTGAAACTTCCCCCACTACTCAACCACGCCCCCCACCTCTTTACCATGTTCCTGCATGAGCATCACATCAACCGTCATTCCTTGTCCGACAAGCAACCATGGCAGACAACACCATCAGCCAAGCTGACTCCACAACTGATGTCGGTACAAGTACTGGTTGGACACTGTCGATTGATAGTGTACACTATTTGGAAACGGTTTGCGAACGGATGAAGGAAATACTCCGGGAACACCCTGGGATTGTAATTCAGATGAATTTGAATTACGATTGGTCGCAAGTTGGATTGCGCCAGGATGACGACGGCCAGCATTCACCACAATATTCACCGATGTCGCCAATCTATCCTTACGGTGAGTCTGATGTCGAAGAAGATGTGGGGGACGAGGCTCATGAAGATGTGGGAGACAACGAGGCTGAAGAAGAGTAACCTTCATTCCTTTTTTTTAAACCCAAATTGGATGACCTTGAGAATTCCCCCTCCAGTATTTCCTTTTTTTAAAACCCAAATTGAATGACCTTGAAAATAC
Source organism: Neoaliturus tenellus (assembly GCA_030545055.2). NCBI lineage: Eukaryota > Metazoa > Arthropoda > Insecta > Hemiptera > Cicadellidae > Neoaliturus > Neoaliturus tenellus. The sequence goes on along the minus strand of JAQYXR010000040.1, from coordinate 107,911 downwards.
CCCCTCCACATACTTTTGGTTTACCCCCTCTACTTTTCAATACTGTTACCACAGTCTGTAGCTCACCTCATTCCATGCTTAGCTATCATGGCGGACAGCACTCTTTCTCAAGTTGACTCAACTACGGATGAAGAATGGCCATTTTCGTGGAATGTTCATCTGCAAGATTCAGCAGAAGTGGATATGTTTTATGAAAAATTGGTATACGTTTTAAACGAAAACCCTAACATTGAATGTAGAATGACTATGGATTTCGATGCGACAGGGGTCCACACTCAAACTTGCACTTCCAGCCAGCCTGAGCCTCAGCTTCAGCCAAAGAACTTTACACATCTTTACACTCCAATACGGCCGGAGGATGTAGTTATCAGCGAGGTGGACTCAACTACAAGTTATATTGAGCCAAAAAATTGGAAGCTTGTTGTTGACACCTTACACAAGGTCGACTTGGTGTGTGATAAATTAAAGGAGTTGATGATGCAAGATCCTGGTCTTCGTTTTAAAATTGATATGTTTTTCATCTGGGGAGCACCAGAGCGGGGCTCTTCATCTGACAGCTCTCCAAGTACAACGGACGAGGAGGAGGAGGACGACTAGTCATCTTTTTTTAAAACTCCGTTTGAATGGCCTTGACCTTTCCCCCTCCACTGAGTTTATTTAAGGTACACTCTCACTGGCTGCAGCATCATTTCATCGCGCACCTTCACCACAGCAACATGGAGAGTCAACTCAACTACTGTTGCGAACAGAAATGTTTTTCATGGCCAAATAACATTGACGTGGTGGATGGCCTGGCATGTAGAAAATGTGAAGCTTTTGGTCAGTGCATGTGTAAATGCAAGTCTTGGAAGAAGCCGAAACCGGAGTTGAAGACATTCCATGTGTACCAGATGAGAGGGCATTGAATTTAATCTAAAACATCTAACTGGCTGCAAAATGTGCAACAATCATTTTGCAGGTTTTTGCAAACATTATTTAGGAGCGTGTCAGTACAGATCAACTTGGCATACCGAAGCACTCACTATCAATGAAATCGCTATAGACTCACAAGAGTAGTCTTTCTACTCTTTGACTTTTTTTAAAACTCCTTTTGAATGACCTTGACCTTTCCCCCTCCACTCGCCTTAGTTTATATAAGCTCCATTCCCACTGACCACGGCATCACTTCGTCTTGCTCCCTCGCTGAAGCAACATCAAGTATGGAAACTAAGCGTGTCTCATGTTGCGAGCATAAGTGTTTGGAGAAGCCAGGCGTCACATATTGTGCAAAGAAGCGTTGGGAGGAAGAGACGGGGACAACCTATTGCTGTGAGGATAAGTGTTTCCTCTTACCAAAGTGGCAAGTGGATGGGCTGGCCTGCCGGCAATGTGAATGCTTCGGATGTTGCAGGTGTAGATGCAAGAACCAACAGCTGCCACCACCGGTACTACAAACTTTCAAAATCTACAAATCCAAATACTTTTATACTTGTTGTCCGCAGCGGTGTGTTAAGTTTCACTTCTCAAATCTTACCAATTGTCGGAAGTGCTACGGACAACCTGATGGGTGGTGCACCTGTTTTCTGGACTCCTGCCGCTACAGATCGGATTGGTTTACAGATCCGTTAGAAATTGATGAAGTCGCCCAGGAAGCACAAGAGTAGTCTTTCTACTCTTTAACTTTTTTAAAACTCCATTTGAATGACCTTGAGATTTCCCCCTCCACTTCCCCATATACCTAGAGTACACAGAGCCTGCCACTCAGTCACTCGGTGACTGTCGTGGGGTGCGCATCGGTGTCGGCGCTCCGTTGTTAGGTTTTCTAGGTCACAGTAATATCAAATTGTTGGTGTTGTGCTGGTTCAAGGTCACCTGAGGGATTACCGATTGCCCATTTAGGCAGGGTCATGTCAGAAACTCGAGTTTAACTTGGCACTTTTGCCGTTTCTCGTCGAATATTCGCTCCAAGTGGTCAAGGTCACGGGGACTCAGACTGAAACTCGGAGCGTAGTGCGAGAAACGGCAAAAGTGCCAAAAAATTTTAAGTTTCGACGTGACCTTGACCTCAGTGGCGTCGGTGACGTCATTTTGATGACGTAAGGGGTGATGACGTCATCAGCACGTCATTTCTGTGACGTCATGGGTGTGACGTCATAGAAATGACGTCATTGGTGATGACGTCATCGATGACGCAATCGATGACGTCATCGGTGAGGTCATTGACCTCGATGACGTCATCCCTCAGGTGACCTTGAACTGGGCCAGCACCAACAATTTCACACTACTAATTTGATTTTTTTCTGGGATTGAATAGACATTTTATTTCCCTATGGTACCAGGTTTACCGAGCCTTGCTCTTTGGTCTTAATATACTTTTGTTATAGTGTCATGGTAATCAAGCTATTAAATCTACCTGACTCTTTACAGATAACAGCTGTTAAAAAAAACTGCTTAAAATTATTTGTTCCTTTATTTTTGTTTACTTTTAGTTGTTATTTTGTTACCAAAATAGCAAACCATAAGATCAATGTTAAAAATTACGATATTAAAACTTAAATTTAGACCAAATTCGATTTTTTCTGAGATTAAGGCTGTTTCTAAACTTATTTTTGGGCCAAAACACTCTTAAATGCAAAGTTTAAGCAAAATCTAACCGCTAGATTTCGAGATCATGGAACACACATCCCTTCAGACATTGCTCGTATTACAGTAGACTATAGGATTTATGAGCATGTGATGGTATTAGGTTTACAGATTTATGTGGTCAAAGTTAATATTACTAATTTGGAAATTCGCTGAGTACACAGGTCTGGTGCGACGGTTGGTATTTCTAAACCTAACGGTTACGGAGCTACTGGCAGTTAAAGTTCATTATTAGCGAATTTCCCTATAGGGAATACGCTATTACAGTAGTAGCATTGACTTTGTACACTACGTGAGTAGACTTCTCATAGCATAGGCGTGTGTGAAGCATATTGACGGTCGTGCAATCTCGTGTGGCGTCCATCGAAGTACACGTAACATATGATAGATAAATCAGTATTACCACTCTTTTCAACTAAGGATGAAACATTTTATAACTGAAAGTTATGTTTATGTTTTGGTAAAATGTTTTGGCAGCACTGTAAATTCAGCTGAATAATAACAACATCGATGGGAGCGACTCTGGTGCGGCGTCCACCAAACTTTCAAATTTTTGCCTCAAACTAAATGCATTGGATGAGAGGTCTATTCACGTTAGTGTACATAGTCAATGGTAATAGCCATGGTAAAACCTAAGCCCGGTACCACTTTACTTCTTCATTTTGAGGTTTTGAGGTCCCCAGAAGCCAAAAACACCGTTCGTTCATTTTCATATATATATACTCTAAAACAAGCTCTGTTTGTACGGGCAAAGTTTTTTTTCGCTCCAAGGATTTTTTATTTTTGGATTGAAAACATTTTTGGCCACCATAAATTGATTGGAGCTGGCCCCATAGCTGGGAAAATCCGGTTTTCACGCTAGAGCACCTTCAAAGATCCCATGTTATCCTTATGGAGATTTTAATAATTGAACAAAAATTGGCTGATAACTGAAGAGAACGAAAGTATTAATTTCACCTTCACCGAGCTTAAGCTTGGTCCCCCTGGTACTATATATATATATATATATATATATATATATATATATATATATATATATATATATATATATATATATATATATATATATATGTGTGTGTGTGTGTGTGTGTATGTATGTGTGTATGAGTGTGTGTGTGTGTGTGTGTGTGTGTGTGTGTGTGTGTGTGTGTGTGTGTGTGTGTGTGTGTGTGTGTGTGTGTGTGCGCGCGCGCGTGCGTGCGTGCGTGCGTGCGTGCGTGCGTGCGTGCGTGCGTGCGTGCGTGCTTGCGTGCGTGTGTGTGTGTGTACGTGGTACTGATAACTTTTGAAGGGGACCTTCGATTTTGATGAAATTTGGTATGAAGGTGTAAGACTAGATCTATTTTCATGAGTTCACAAACCAGCATGATCGGGTTATGGGAATGGGGTTTATGGGGTTTCAAAGGGGTCAAAAATGGGTTTTTTGCATTTTTGGAGCATAATTTTCAAAATTCGACAATTTTAACTGAAATAATTTAAAAGAGCTTAAAAAAACAAACAATGTAGTATTTTAAATTTTTAACTTGTCATAACAGGTTACGGAGAAAAGAAAAAATAGGTTTTCCATGTTAATCTTATGGGAAATCAACAAAACCCTGAATCTCGCTTATTTATTGGAATAATTTGATAAAATTTGGTACCGGTATGTACATTCGCTTGGTAGGGTTCAACTGATATTTGCTTACCATAAGGCGGCAAACCTACGTACTCACTCCTATGGGGTACATGGAGGAAATGAAGAGAACACCATAACTTGATTATATTTGGTATGTACATTCACTATTTAGGATTTAACTGATATTTGCTTACAGCAACCATATGGCGGCAAACCTACATATTCACCCCCATGAGGTTTATGGAGAAAATTAAAAAGTGCCGAATATTGATACAGTTTGATATTTACCTAAAGTAACTATAATATTTCATAACAAAACTAACATTTTCTAACAACATCCCAAGGCAGCAAACCTACATTCCCATTCCTATGGTGTTTATAAGGAAAATACAATATCTGAAGATCGTTTGGAAATTCGCTTTGTACGCAGGTCTGCTGCGACGGGGGTATTTTTAAGTAATTATTGAATTATTAGTTTTGTCATAAATCATTTCACCTTTTCCTAAAGTTTACAGGACGGTTGAAATGTATGAAAAATTAATTGAATCATATGATATTCGTCAGAATTAAAAATAGTTTAGATTTCAGAAATGCTATTAAAAGTGGGTGTAATTAAAACTAACAATTTCTGATTAGGTAGCCTACGTCGGGTACATCCTGTACATTGAAATGGATGTAACGTATGTTTGATGTTTTTGTGAAAATCATTCTGTAACTATTAAAAGCTGTGTAAGGGTTAACAAGTGGTAGAAATAATCTAACGGGTTAGACTTCCAGCCTGTGATTCGTTAAATGAAATAAGAAACTTTTGGCCTGTAGACTGATCTAGTAGAACGAGCTCTTCTTGCAAGCTTTACAGTTTACAATACCGCTTATTCAAAAAAAAAAAAAAAAAATGATTGGGAGGGAGGGGATATTTCGACCAGGAAAGAAGGGCTAAGTCTTAAGTGTTGTTTATCTTTACTTAAAATATTTACAGTTTTATTTCCATTTTTAATACTAATTTCTATAGTTTGTAATTAATTCAAATTAGTAACAACAAGATCATGTTATGGTGAGCTACATGTATCTTTAAGAAATGCATTATGTACTTTTAAATTATTAGTAAATTTGTATTATATTGAATCCATTTAAATTGAATGTAAAGTTATGAAGCTGGAAAGTGAACAAAGTCGATGGTTTACTGCATGTTTTTGGGTCTGTATAACACTTGTGGCAATTAATTCGTTGTTTAAACAAACACTTTTGAAATTCGTATTTGATCAATAATGTAGTTTTAATTTTAAAGAATAAAACTCATTGTTCGGATTCCCTATTTTTTTTAATCATTTGTTTAAAATTGCTATGTTTTTATTTGAGCCATAAAAACAAATAATCCTTAACATTGAATTTACTATAAGAAAATAGTATAGTTAACATAAAAAAATTTACAACAATAATAAATAACTTAAAAATGAAAATTTTTGAAATTATGATTTGTTGCATGTGCAGTACAGAAAAAATGTCTATTGAAGGTTCCTCTAAATAATATTTCTTTCTTGTGCTGGAGGACATCTCTTATGTACAATCTTCATTAGTCTTGATAAAGACCTATCTATATTTCTAATCATACACCATAAAAATTACTTCAAATTCGTGGAAGCAATGTCAAACACGTCGCGATTTAAAATGTTCAAATATCCTACAAAGGTTTCAAATTTTAAAATTGTGGTTACGAAATGTTTGTTTACAGCCATTTCTGCTGTAGATTATCCATTTAACAATAGTTTTATGGGTTTTTAACGTAAATTATACTTTAATTGGATACTCTTCTTGAAGAGTATCTTCAAGAAGAGTATCCAATTGAAAAAATCTTTAATTTTTTTTAATTCTTGCATATCTAAGACGTCCAGCAATTAAGAAGTGAGTCCTATATTGTAATACTTAATATAATAATATAATTAATATAATACTTAATATTAATACTCAAATGTTCTCATATCCATTGCTATCGGTCATTGTTTGAAGGGTAATGAAAAAACAAAATATTTAAAACTATAAATGTAAATTTGATCACTTTGTTGGTTTAATTAAATTCAAAATAACTGTGAACGAACTGCACGTAACTAAAGTCGTATGATACATCTACAATATATACAGCCGCATGTGTAACTGACTCACTCACTGATTTGAAATATCACGAACATTTTTTTATGCAAAGTGTTTGAAAATTAGGCCTACTTTATTCTGCCAAACATAATGCAAACATGTTTTGCCAGTATTATGTTCTATTTTAGACGTTCTACAAGTTCGGTCCGATGCAACTTTGCCGTATCCCTCCCCCTTAACCCGTAAAAAGAGCTATACTTTCAAAATATCGAAATTCTTTCCCAAAAAATGTGTTATTTTAATGTTTTATTTACTCTAATGGCACATAGATCAATTTCAATCTAAGTTTAACAAAAAAAAGTTAAAACAATTTAACTGATCACTGCTCAACCCTCATTCACTCTAAATACAAAATTAAACTACCAGTATCTTAAATATATAATAAAAGAGTGCATTTAAGGGTCTAATGAGAGAACTACTGAACGGATCGAGGCTGTTTTGGTGTCAATGGATTTTCTATGACCTCTAGATGATAGGAAAAATATGATATCCCTCGGAAAATGCCTTATAAAGCCGCAAAATGAATAGTAGACCTTATTTAGACCAATCTAAGACGTTATTTTGTTGATTTGTTTCCTGCTCCAGGTACAATCCATATCTTACATTGAGATTTGACACCACTTCTGCTTTACAATGTGTTTTTGTAAACAAGCAGACAATTTTACAATTCTATGATAACTAGCGGAATACCTGTGCTTCGCTACGGAAACTTTCAAATTGGTTGAAATGATCACTTATTGGTGGTTGCCCATGACCATAGACTGCATAAAGGTAGGCTGCAAAGGTAGTAGCTGAACTTTACCACCTTTATTTGCAGCACATGCCCCGTTATTCTTTTTTCCATTTTAAGGCCTCACAGTACTTACATTTTGAACGTCATGGTAGCCTACCTATCACCACCGAGCTATCTCCTTCATAGTATATTTTCGGATTATATGTCATTGCTGATAAAATTTTCACCATCCATTGAATCTTTTGTCAACGTCTTTCATGATGACTTTGTTCATACTCTTTGCTTGCGTTCTTCACCTGCTTCTTCCTGTGTTTGTCTGCTACCTAATACTCTGTTTACGCCTTGACGTATTTTGTTGAGATTCCGGAATCGGCTGACAGTTGGGAGAAGCGGGCTCTTTTTATGTCTCTAAATGTCGAAGTGTCCGCTAGACGGGGATTGTGAAGATCTGAATCTTTTCATGGGATTTCGTCCATCACCTAACTTATTCACCATTCACCATTCACCATTGTCTGCCTACGCTATAAGAGAAATATTTATGCAAAATCTCATGTTTCTAGGTGCTATGGATTGGCATGTGCGTTGATCGGAATTTCCCATTTATATATAGAGATTAGTGAATTATAGTTAGGTTTTTATTTCATTTTAATTTTTAAGAACTATTAATATTTTGGTAGTTGTTTAAAACCGTTTCATAGTATGGATTCTGAAGTTTTAAATGTTAAATGGCGGAGTTCGTTCCACACAATAATTTACATCAGAGGAGATGGTGCTTGTTTATTTACTTCATTCTCAATCGTAATTCACCTTATACACACATACACACACTAACTGTGTGCGAAGCAATTGTTGAACATGTTGTGAAGAAACTGGGACTACTACTCAATCTGATCCCTCAACAGTAACGGGAATAATTAACTTAATTTCAGGGAATACTTCTATGAAATGTCTAAGCCGTTTACCGTTGGTGGGTTGTGTGAGGTAGTTGCGGCTTCACAACTATTCCCATTTGTTTTCGAGGTTCATTGGAATGGTGAATAGGTTAGGTGATGAACGAAATCCCGTGAAAAGATTCAGATCTTCACAATCCCCGTCTAGCGGACACTTCGACATTTAGAGACATAAAAAGAGCCCGCTTCTCCCAACTGTCAGCCGATTCCGGAATCTCAACAAAATATTTCAAGGCGTAAACGGCGGAGCAGGTAACAGACAAACAAAGGAAGAAGCAGGTGAAGAACGCAAACAAAGAGTATGAACAAATTCATCATGAAAGACGTTGGCAAAAGAATCAATGGATGGGGAAAATTTTATCAGCAATGACATATAATCCGAAAATATACTATGAAGGAGATAGCTCGGTGGTGATAGGTAGGGCTAAGATTACGTTGAAATGTAAGTACTGTGGGGCATTAAAAATGGAAAAAAGAATAACGGTGCATGTGCTGCAAATAAAGGTGGTAAAGTTCAGCTACTACCTTTGAAACACCTACCTGAATCTTTATGCAGTCTACGGTCATTGGCAACCACCAATAAGTGATCATTTCAACCAATTTGAAAGTTTCCGTAGCGAAGCACGGGTATTCCGCTAGTCACACATATTAGAAGTTGATAAAACTTAAATGCCTCAATAAATTATTTTAATTTCACTGACACAAAACTATGATGTTTATACGGTCCGAAAACTTAATTTTTATTGTAACAGCTGATGATAAAATAAACTGCAGACAACTACTGCCATTTCGAATAGCTCTCATCTATCTTCTACTATATATTTGTCAAATACCACTCACTCACGTATCAGAGTATCTCCAAAACTATAAGGCCTAGAGGGTTAAAACTTGGCATGGACGTTCATCTTTGCTCAAAAACGCTCACTAAGAAACGATTTTGCAAAATTCCGTCAGGGCTCCGCCCCGCACGACTTGTAAATTTCGTTACAATGTTATTCTTATGGGGGATTTTTAATACAAACCAAAGCAACAACGAATCTCCAAAAGTAGAGAGCATGCAGGATTGAAATTTGGTATAGACGTTCCTTTTTACCCATTGATGCTCACTAAGAAACGGTTTTACGAAATTCCTGCAGGGCTCCACCCCACACGACTTCAAAACTTCGCTACAATGTTATTCTTATGGAGCACTTAAAATACGAATCTAGGAAACAACGAATCTCTAAAACTATAGGACCTGCAGGGTTGAAATTTGGAATGGAAGTTCCTCTTTGCCTATAGGTGCTCATTAAGAAATGGTTTTGCGAAATTCCTTCAGGGCTCCGCCCCACACGACTTCAAAGATTTGATGTAATTAGCTGTTAAAGATTCAAAGGTATCAGCTGTTAGTGAAATAATACATTTAAAGGATAACGTAACCATATGACAATATTTTAATCTTTGTAAACAATTTAACTGGCATAAAAATGTATTAGAGTTTAGGTTAGGTTAGTTAATCTACTTTGTCAAATACCACTCACTTGGTATCATCGAATCTTTATAACCATAGGGTATAGGGGGTTGAAATTTGCCATGGACGTTCCTCTGTGTTAAAAAATGCTCACGAAGAAACGATTTTGCAAAATTCCTTCAGGTCTCTACACCACAAGACTTCAAAATTTCCATTTAATATTATTCTGTGTCCAATATACTTTTATACAAATCAAGGAAACAACGAATCTGAAAAACTATAGGACCTACAATGTTAAAATTTGGCTTGGGCGTCCTTCTTTGCTCATAGATGCTCATTAAGAAACGGTTTTGCAAAATTCCATCAGGGCTAAGCCACATAAGACCTCAAAATTTCTATCTAATGTTGTTCATAGCTAATTTTTAGTTCAAATCAAGGGAACAACGAATCTTAAGAACTATAGGATCTATGATGATAAAATTTGACGTGGACGTTCCTCCTTGCTCATATGTACGTGCTCACTATTAAACTGTTTTGCAAAATTCTATCAGAGCTCTGCCACACACAATTTCAATTTTGGTCTAATGTTATTCTTATGGCCAATTTTAAATATGAATCTAGGGAACAACGAATATGAAAAGCCAGATGACCTAAGGGGTTGAAATTTGAAATTGAAGTTGGGGGGCTTCGCCCTACACTTCAAAATTACTTTTGGGGCCTACAGGGTTGAATTTTGGCATGGACGTTCCTCTTTGCTCACAGGTGCTCACTAAGAAACTCTTTCATAAAAATCCCTTCAGGGCTCCACCCCATGTCTTCGAAATTTCAATATAATGTTACAATTATGGCCAATTACAATACGAATTGAAAGAAACAACGAATCTATAAACTATAGGGAATTTTTTTTTTTTTTTTTTTTTTTTTTTTTTTTTTTGAGGGAGAGGCGGAAAAATGCATTACGCACACAGGTGGCCAGCCTGTAGTGTGGGGCTCCCCTAAAAAACGGGTTTACCCACTAAAAAACCTCCTCTACTCTTTAGGAATCTAACCTGGAATTGTTTATCACATTACGTCAGGCTAGGCCTAAATTTGGCTTACGCCCGTCGGGCTCGCTCCTTATCCAGCCGCTCTATCAAGGGATCTGGGCCACTTCGCGGTCCAGATCGGTTTTCTTTTCCAGGAGGATGCCCCGGACGAACTGTGACAAACAATCCCAGTTGCCCTCATCCTCCAAAATCTTTTGGCAGACCGAGTCCACCGAAAATGCACCAAATATTTGTGTGGCCTCCAGGCGGGGCCCTTCCCAACGGGGACAGCGGAAGAATGTGTGTTCCGCATCGTCGGGAACACCCGGGCAATAAATGCAGTCCGGCGAACCGGTCTTTCCCATCCGGTTCAGGTACGAACGAAAATAGCCGTGACCTGTCAAAAATTGGGTCAGGTAGTAGTCCACCTCCCCATGCCGCCGTTCCACCCATGGTTGGACCTGCTTGATAAGTCGCGCAGTCCATCGTCCTCGGGTGTCGTGCTCCCAGCTGTGTTGCCACTGCTGGAAGGTTCGGGAGCGCTCTTCTGTTCTTGCCGTGTCCTTGCCGATCTCGCCACGTCTCTGATAAATCGCTTTCCTCTCCCCTGCCAAGAGCTTGACAGGGATGACTCCGGCGACCACCAGGACGGCAGGCTCGGACACTGTCCGGTAGGCGGAACACACCCGGAGCGCAGCTTGACGCTGAACCCGGGCGAGTCGCAACCTGTAGCACTCCTTATCTAGAGCGCCTGCCCACACCTCTGCCCCGTAAAGGAGCACGGACTGGACCGCGGACATCAACAGACGTCTTCTGCTGGATCGGGGACCCCCGACATTGGCCATCAGCCTACTAAGGTGAGTAACTACCTTAGCGGCCTTGTCCGCCGTACGGAAGATCTGATCCCTCCAGCTTAACTTGGTGTCCACCATAACCCCAAGGTATTTGGCGGCACGAGTTGATGTGACCACCTCCCTTCCCACTCGAAACGGGACGACGGTGTCGATCCTCTTCTTCGTGAGAATCACGATCTCCGTCTTACTAAGAGCAAGCGAGAGACCGTGATCGGACATCCAGTTGTTGACAACCCGCATAACTCGGTTCAACTTTAGTTGGGCCAGCTCAACGTTGCGTGCAGCAATGAGAGCTGCGACGTCATCGGCGTACCCAACCAAAGTGGTTTCCTCAGGCATCTCGTACCTCAGGAGGCTGTCATAGGCAACGTTCCAGAGATCCGGGCCGAGTATTGAACCTTGTGCGGCACCAGAAGTGACTTCCATCGTCCGCGTTCCGTCCCTCGTGTCATAGATCAGGCTTCGAGAGCGTAGATAATCCTCGATGAGCCGCAACAGATATGCAGGAATACGAAAGGTGTTGCGAAGCGCATCCAACATATCGACCCACCTCGCCGAGTTGAAGGCATTCTTGACATCAAGCGTAACAAGAAGCACTACTCGGCGGGAGAAATGGTTGTGGCTTTCGGCTCTCTCCACAGCTCTCTGAACTTCGGTGACAGCGTCGATCGTTGACCGTCCCTTTCTGAAGCCGTACTGACGGGGGCATAAGTCCCCGGCAGCTTCCACGGCAGAAGTCAGGCGGGAACGGATCAGCTTCTCGAACAGCTTCCCAGCCGTGTCCAACATGCAGAGAGGCCTGTGGGACGACGGCAGTTCGGGATCACCTTTGCCCTTGCTGATCAGTACAAGCCTGGCTGTTTTCCAGGGAGCCGGAAACACCCCTTCTACCAAACAGGCATTGTACATTCTCAACAACAAGTCAGCGTTGATTGAAAATACTTTCTTTAAAGCCTCACTGGGAATCCCGTCCGGGCCAGGAGCCTTGTTGCTCTTCAGGGAGAGAACGGAGGTTTCCAGCTCCTCGAAAGTGAAGAGTGGAACGTCCTCTACCCGTCCGAAGTCAACCGGCGGTCGCTGTGGATGTTCAGGAAACAACGCAGCGACGATCCTCCCCATGGTGGCGCCCCCCATGATGGAAGGTGGAGAGCGGGCGCCGAGTTTCTGTGTTACAAGTTTGTAACCCAGGCCCCACGGGTCGGAGTCAACGTCGTCACGAAGTCTCCTCCAGCTATTCGCCTTGCTCCTGTTTATCGCCTGGCGGAGAGATTTTCTCGCAGCTTTATAGGCCTCCGACTTACGAACTCTGTCTGCGGGAATTCTCGCTCTTGTGGCGGCTCGTCTAGTTCTTAAACATGTTCTTCTGAGTTCCGCAATCTCTTCAGTCCACCAGTAAACGGGTTGTTTGTCGCGTCGGGGTTTCCTTCGCGGCATAGACTGGTCGCAGGCCGAGACGATCAGTTCCATCGTGGATGTTACTAGTGCCTCGGCCCCAGCCTCACCAGGATTCCCCTGCGCTCCCCGAGAGATGGCTTCGGTGAACTTGACCACGTCCAGTTTGTGGGTGTTCCACCGGCGTGGCCCTTCCCGAGATGCGGAAACTCGACGATTTGCCTGATCATGCAGGTCAAAAACGATGTATTGGTGGTCGCTACCCGTGTAGTCCTCCACAACCCTCCAGCCAGAGATCCTCGGAAGAAGCGACTCAGACGCAAAGGTGACGTCGGGGATCGTGCCTCTCTGCCCGGGGCGCCGAAAAGTAGGTGTGTCGCCCTGGTTGAGGACGACAAGACCGGCCCTGGCGATGAAATCCAGGATGTATTTCCCCCGGGAACTGGTAGAGGGCATTCCCCACTCGACGGCCCTGGCGTTGAAATCGCCACCAACGACGACATGCCCGGTGGTGCCGAGAACGCACTCCTCTAGGCTATCTATCTTGTCGCGGAAGTCCTGGACGGCCTCGTTGGGTGTGAGGTAGCAACTGAAGATAGTCACGTCCCTACACCGAACCCAGACGAATCCTCGGCCGCGCCCGTGACTCCGCACCAAAACATCTCGTGTATTACGTGCCCAAAATGCAGCAGTACCGAGGCTGTCCGAGATCCAAATGTTTGGGTCTCTGTTCCGATACTGTTCACTGATAAGGAGCGCGTCAGCACCAAGTTCTCGGGCGAGCTGATCTAGAAGGTTATCAGCTCCCCAGGATCTATGAAGGTTGGCCTGGAGGATGCGAATTACCGGCCGCTGCCTTTTGCCTGTTCAAGTGCGGCTCTGAAGGCACCGCACTGACCAGACCCGGGTAAGTGACCGAGGGCACTGGAGCCTGAATCCTTGCAGAGGAAGCAGGAGGGGCTCGAGGAACATTCCTTACGTTTGTGGCCCTGGCTTCCACACTGGAAGCAGTTGGCACTCCTGTCGGGCCCTTTACAGTTTCGGGAGGAGTGGCCGAAACCGAGACAGCGGAAGCATCTCGAAACTACCACCCTCCGTTTGAGCCTGCAACTGACCCAACCGACTCTGAGGTGCTGAAGGCTAAGCAGCTTATTGGCGTGCTTTTCGCTCATCTCAGCAACAGCCATCCGGAGTTGACTTCGGTTAGGCTTTGTCAGCCATACCCTCACTCCATCGGCCGGTATCTCCGGGAGTGCCACCTGGATCGCACGGGTCACCTCATCTTCGGTGGAGAGGACATCAAGGTCCCGAATCTCGACCGAACACTTCGGTTCTAGGGCCTTGATGGAGCCTTTGTCCCCAAGTGCAGTCTTGAGGGAAGCGGCAAAACCGATCTTGTCACTCGACTTCCCCAGTTCGAGGAGGACATCCCCGTTCTGGGTTCGCCGAATAGACTTGATAACGGTGTCGGTCTCTTCCGGTTTGGCCTGCGATCTAATCTGACCCAGAACATCGGCAAAAGAACGCCCCCCTAAGGGCTTGATCAAGATTGCCTCCGTCCTGGGCTTCTTAGGCCTGGGATGTTTAGGCTTTCTGACAGACTTGCCAGAGGCCTCCCCAACCGGGTTTGAGACTTGCGTCCGCTCCACCCTTGACGCACTTTTCGAAGCTGCCTCCGCTTGCTTCTGCTTCCTCCTTTCTTTCTTAGATAGGCGCGTCTTCCAGCCCCCCAAAGGTGTTGAGGCAGAGTTTGCTGCCAAGGCAGGATTAGCCGCCGGAGCAGGAACCTCTGCAGGAGTAGCCGCTGGAATCACGGCAGCGCCCGGGGCGGATTCAGTAGCCTGGACAGGAGATGTCTGCGATGCCGCAGTGACAAAAACCGGTCTCGGCACTGAGTCCACCTCAACAAACTCAGGGCTTCCCGGCGAAGAACCGCTCTGCCTCTTCTTTCGCTTTCTGGCTTGAGTCTGGGACTCAGCCAGATGAGCTTGAGGTGAAGCAGAGATGACTCGGTTCGTGACATCGCGCTCCTGCTTCACTGCCTTTAGCCTGATTTTCCGGCATTCCTCGATTTCTTCTAGAGCATCTTCGAGTTTCGGGATCCCCTCTTTTATCGCCTTGTTTATGTTCTTTTGAATTAGGAGGACCTTGGCCATCTCCTTCAAAAGAACTTTCATCTTCTTCAGACATGAGTCTTCCTCCTCGTGGGCGTCGTCCTGCTGCTGCCGAAGCATTTGCAGCTCGAATGCCGCACGAAGAGGGCTCTTCCTGGGAGGGATTCCTTGCATCCTGGCTAGAGGTGTTACCGGCTCGGTCACACCCATACCCAGATCAACCTCATCTTTCTCCTTTCCGGTTACGGCCGATGATCCAGCGACACCAGCAGCCTTGAACGGGGCCGGCGGAGGGGAGGTTTTAATTCCAACCGTCGGCGTCCCAGTCTTTGAGGTCGGAGACCTCTGCACAAGTGAGCTGCGCCTAAAAGCAGCCTGTTCGTTCTCCTTTCCAAGATTCGTGTTTTGCAGTTGACAATCCATACTGTTTTGTAACCAGCGCATCGTGCGGCAAGAGGCGGCCCTTCATCGGCCGGGAACGGGTACACCCTCGGAGGTCTACCCCCCGTAGGAGATAAGACACCCCTACCCCGGGACTCCGGGGCCCGAACCTCCGTTTGCCCAGCACCGATACACAAAATGTGCCGGACGTGCTGGGGGTCGCACCGTGGCAATGCAGAGTCCGATCCCTGCATCCATGCCGCACTCCCTGACTAAGGTCCGAAGCGGCTGGCTTCTGACGACACACTGGAGGAGACCATCGGCAGTGCGAGGCACACATCAGTCCCTGCAACACAACAGGGACACTCCCAGGACCCCCCAGCATGCGCCGGTCGAAAGAAGGTGGAAAGACACCCTTGATTCGGGGTCGAAAACAAGAAGGTGAGCAAGGTTAGCTCAGGAAAGAATAAAGACGGTGAGCTAAGACCTGAAAGATGAGAAGAAAGGCCTTAGCTCGGGAAGAACTGTGAGGAGGGTCTCACAGCTTGGCTCAGGTACCTCGGGGTCGCCAAGAAACACCCGTACAGTGGAAAGCCCACTGCCCCTGAGGGTAAAACTATAGGGAATGCGGGGTTGAAATTTGGAGTAATCTCTTTAGTCATAGGTGCTCAATAAAAAGTGATTTACACATTCCTTCAGTGCTATGCCCCAAATAACCTCAAAATTACTATAGAGCCGACAGGGTTAATTTTTTGCATGTACGGTCATCTTTGCTCATAGCTATTCACTAAGACACTTGATACTGGAGGGGAACCAATATAAATACTCGAAGGACCTGAGGTAAACTATTAAAAAGAAATTAAGACCTTGAAAAAAGAGATGAGATGGAGTTATATTCAAAACAAGAGTGAAGAATGTTATAAAGCATGACATGTGAGTTAAAATACAAATATTGAAAATATATGATAATGAAAGTAAATTATTAAACTAATGGGGTGTGATTTGCTTCATGTATTACTGAATTTAAATTGAACAAATACGATTTTGGAAATAAAGTTTTTGAAGTCCTTTAGGGCTCCACCCCACTGGTCTTAAAAATTACTCTATGGCCTACTGGGTTAAATTTGACATTAATGTTCCTCTTTGGTCATGGGCATTAACTAATAAACGAGTTTGCTAATTTCCTTTAGGACTCCGCCCCACAGAACCTTTAGGTTACCATAGATCCTATGGGTTTGTTTTTATGTTATGTTGTTCTGTTGAACCTATGGATGTTCCTCTTTGCTCATAGGTAGTCTCTAAGAAATTGTTTTGGAAGTATAGTTTTTAAATTCATTTAGGGCTCCGCCCCACTGGACTTAAAAATTACTCTATGACCTACGTGGTTTGAAATTGACATGGACGTTCCTTTTTACTCAAGGGCATTCACTAGGAAACGATTTTGCAAATTCCCTTTAGGGCTCCACCCCACACAACCTTTAAATTACCATAGATTATACGGGGTTAAAATTTGACGTGGACATTCCGCTTTATTCAAAGGTACTATAAGAAACTGTTTTGTAAAACTACTTTTTGAAGTCCTTTAGGGCTCCACCCCACTCGACTTAAAATACTCTATGGCCTATTGGGTTAATATTTGACATGATCGTTCCTCTTTGCTCATAGGTGTCCCGCTCATACTATTTTAATGTATTAATATTAATATCTTAAGGAAGAAGATTTCGTAGGTCTTAAAAAGAAATTAAAAAACAAATTCAACACGGGCGAAGCCGTGACGGGCAACAGCTAGTCTGTGATAATGTAAACAAAAACCCAAAACAAATTTTTCTTCCTATACGAACTCCATGCTAACTTTGACCTTCTGTGGGGCAGGGCCCATTGGGAATTTTATAAAATCGCTTCTTATTGTCTGCCTACGCTATAAGAGGAATACTCGCCTACGGCTCGATGGGGGCTCCGCCCCCATGCCCCCTCAGGGGTTGCCCCTGAGTAGTCAAAGCCCAAATTAGAGTCGTCGTTACGTCATAGATATATCTTTCATAGTTATAATTTGAATGCCAGAGCTCAAAGTTCAAGATTTCATAAAAGCTTAGTGTTAATTTGGGGGGATACATAGTGTTACTTGGAGATTAAAAGTAAAAAGCAATAATAAAATAATTATTATCTTAGCTTTTTACAGGCTGCGAGTGTATCTTCAATTTATATGTGAGAATTTTTTGATATTTAAAGAATGGTAAAAGAATCGTTGAGGGACATTACGTCATCGCGCAACTAAGAACTTGGTGCAATGAAAAAAGTACAAAAATATCGAATTATCATTAAATTTAAATTAAATGTGTTTAAAGGTCCATTTTTGTAAAAAAAATTATTTGTTCACTTGAAAAGAACTTAGCCATTACAAATGTTCAAATATGCTACAAATTTAAACCTGAAAGGTAGAGAAACGGTTAAAACAAAACTTATGTGTTAAAAAGTTGTGGGATCACGCATCTTGGTTACTTAGCGCAAATAAAGGAAATAACGTATAAAAATTAAGAAAATCTTGTTAATCAATAATTAAGTCTAAATTATTAAACTGGTTAGTACCACCGAAGTAGTGGACTGCCAATTTAACTTTACTCACAATTAATACTAATAAAAAGTTTGAAAATTGCTTATGGCTTTTTTCTTTTTCCCTAGTCTCTTAATTCATAAAAAAAACTGTCCCCACTTAGGAAAATAAATAAAAAATTCTAAACATTTCCAAATCGATGCAAAAGTTCACATTAATAACTGTAAACTAAAATGCCTTGCTTGGATAAAATAAAACTATAGGTGCATGGTGGTAATAATAATAAAAATAATCGGCCTGTAAAATTCACCAATAAAAAATGGAAAAACTTATTTTAGATAAAGAGTGTTGATATTGACAATGGTTTTGTCAAATCATGACTTACGAAAACTTATAAAATAATTGATTATTCTTAGGCCTCCTTAGACAGTAGATCTAGGTTCTTGTATAAAGAAAAAAACATTTGGGGAAATGAACAAATATTTATATATGTAATGTACAGCAATATCTCACCTAAAATAATCAAAACCTTCAATGGGAATATTTTAAATATAAGTAATTGTAGGGATAGAATGGAGTTGTGAAATAATAATGGACTATGTAAATATTCTAGATATCATGCTTAAAAATTGATATGTGTTAAAATTTTGGCCACATGATGTAAGTAGTTGATGTATTCAAAATGAATAAAAGTGGAATAAAATTATAAGTTTTAATTGAGGTACGCTGTATATAATGAAAGACAAAAAATACTTAAGAAAGATATTAGAAAATTTAAAAATCCACCGATAATGAGTTGCAGGTGAGGCCCACCGAAGAACTGCCCGCTAAGACAGTAAGAAAACCGGCTAATACGAAAATCGCCTGTAGCTCGTTTTTTAAAACCACATCCTAGTTCTCCTTAGTTCGTAAAAAAATGAGAATTTAGAAATCATGATCGATTATGGAAATATTCTAGATATTATGGTATATGGAGGCTCCACCCCCTTTCCCAGAAATTAGTTGCCCCTATTCTTTAATTGCCGTAAAAATCTCAAGCACTGAACATGGTAGTTGAGGCCTCCACCCCATAACCCTCGTTGTAATTTTGTTTGATACTCTAACTGTACTGATTAGGGTTATGAGTGTGGGTTTATGTGTAGTTTCTATGTACCTATTATACCTGAGTACTAGTACAGATTACTAGTACTAGGGAAAGGGGGTGGAGCCTCCATATACCATAATATCTAGAATATTTCCATAATCGATCATGATTTCACAATTCTCATTTTTTTACGAACTAAGGAGAACTAGGATGTGGTTTTAAAAAAACGAGCTACAGGCGATTTTCGTATTAGCCGGTTTTCTTACTGTCTTAGCGGGCAGTTCTTCGGTGGGCCTCACCTGCAACTCATTATCGGTGGATTTTTAAATTTTCTAATATCTTTCTTAAGTATTTTTTGTCTTTCATTATATACAGCGTACCTCAATTAAAACTTATAATTTTATTCCACTTTTATTCATTTTGAATACATCAACTACTTACATCATGTGGCCAAAATTTTAACACATATCAATTTTTAAGCATGATATCTAGAATATTTACATAGTCCATTATTATTTCACAACTCCATTCTATCCCTACAATTACTTATATTTAAAATATTCCCATTGAAGGTTTT
This sequence comes from Neoaliturus tenellus, assembly GCA_030545055.2. Classification (NCBI taxonomy): domain Eukaryota; kingdom Metazoa; phylum Arthropoda; class Insecta; order Hemiptera; family Cicadellidae; genus Neoaliturus; species Neoaliturus tenellus. The sequence goes on along the minus strand of JAQYXR010000040.1, from coordinate 88,415 downwards.
GATTATTTTAGGTGAGATATTGCTGTACATTACATATATAAATATTTGTTCATTTCCCCAAATGTTTTTTTCTTTATACAAGAACCTAGATCTACTGTCTAAGGAGGCCTAAGAATAATCAATTATTTTATAAGTATTCGTAAGTCATGATTTGACAAAACCATTGTCAATATCAACACTCTTTATCTAAAATAAGTTTTTCCATTTTTTATTGGTGAATTTTACAGGCCGATTATTTTTATTATTATTACCACCATGCACCTATAGTTTTATTTTATCCAAGCAAGGCATTTTAGTTTACAGTTATTAATGTGAACTTTTGCATCGATTTGGAAATGTTTAGAATTTTTTATTTATTTTCCTAAGTGGGGACAGTTTTTTTATGAATTAAGAGACTAGGGAAAAAGAAAAAAAGCCATAAGCAATTTTCAAACTTTTTATTAGTATTAATTGTGAGTAAAGTTAAATTGGCAGTCCACTACTTCAATGGTACTAACCAGTTTAATAATTTAGACTTAATTATTGATTAACAAGATTTTCTTAATTTTTATACGTTATTTCCTTTATTTGCGCTAAGTAACCAAGATGCGTGATCCCACAACTTTTTAACACATAAGTTTTGTTTTAACCGTTTCTCTACCTTTCAGGTTTAAATTTGTAGCATATTTGAACATTTGTAATGGCTAAGTTCTTTTCAAGTGAACAAATAATTTTTTTTTACAAAAATGGACCTTTAAACACATTTAATTTAAATTTAATGATAATTCGATATTTTTGTACTTTTTTCATTGCACCAAGTTCTTAGTTGCGCGATGACGTAATGTCCCTCAACGATTCTTTTACCATTCTTTAAATATCAAAAAATTCTCACATATAAATTGAAGATACACTCGCAGCCTGTAAAAAGCTAAGATAATAATTATTTTATTATTGCTTTTTACTTTTAATCTCCAAGTAACACTATGTATCCCCCCAAATTAACACTAAGCTTTTATGAAATCTTGAACTTTGAGCTCTGGCATTCAAATTATAACTATGAAAGATATATCTATGACGTAACGACGACTCTAATTTGGGCTTTGACTACTCAGGGGCAACCCCTGAGGGGGCATGGGGGTGGAGCCCCCATCGAGCCGTAGGCGAGTATTCCTCTTATAGCGTAGGCAGACAATAAGAAGCGATTTTATAAAATTCCCAATGGGCCCTGCCCCACAGAAGGTCAAAGTTAGCATGGAGTTCGTATAGGAAGAAAAATTTGTTTTGGGTTTTTGTTTACATTATCACAGACTAGCTGTTGCCCGTCACGGCTTCGCCCGTGTTGAATTTGTTTTTTAATTTCTTTTTAAGACCTACGAAATCTTCTTCCTTAAGATATTAATATTAATACATTAAAATAGTATGAGCGGGACACCTATGAGCAAAGAGGAACGATCATGTCAAATATTAACCCAATAGGCCATAGAGTATTTTAAGTCGAGTGGGGTGGAGCCCTAAAGGACTTCAAAAAGTAGTTTTACAAAACAGTTTCTTATAGTACCTTTGAATAAAGCGGAATGTCCACGTCAAATTTTAACCCCGTATAATCTATGGTAATTTAAAGGTTCTGTGGGGTGGAGCCCTAAAGGGAATTTGCAAAATCGTTTCCTAGTGAATGCCCTTGAGTAAAAAGGAACGTCCATGTCAATTTCAAACCACGTAGGTCATAGAGTAATTTTTAAGTCCAGTGGGGCGGAGCCCTAAATGAATTTAAAAACTATACTTCCAAAACAATTTCTTAGAGACTACCTATGAGCAAAGAGGAACATCCATAGGTTCAACAGAACAACATAACATAAAAACAAACCCATAGGATCTATGGTAACCTAAAGGTTCTGTGGGGCGGAGTCCTAAAGGAAATTAGCAAACTCGTTTATTAGTTAATGCCCATGACCAAAGAGGAACATTAATGTCAAATTTAACCCAGTAGGCCATAGAGTAATTTTTAAGACCAGTGGGGTGGAGCCCTAAAGGACTTCAAAAACTTTATTTCCAAAATCGTATTTGTTCAATTTAAATTCAGTAATACATGAAGCAAATCACACCCCATTAGTTTAATAATTTACTTTCATTATCATATATTTTCAATATTTGTATTTTAACTCACATGTCATGCTTTATAACATTCTTCACTCTTGTTTTGAATATAACTCCATCTCATCTCTTTTTTCAAGGTCTTAATTTCTTTTTAATAGTTTACCTCAGGTCCTTCGAGTATTTATATTGGTTCCCCTCCAGTATCAAGTGTCTTAGTGAATAGCTATGAGCAAAGATGACCGTACATGCAAAAAATTAACCCTGTCGGCTCTATAGTAATTTTGAGGTTATTTGGGGCATAGCACTGAAGGAATGTGTAAATCACTTTTTATTGAGCACCTATGACTAAAGAGATTACTCCAAATTTCAACCCCGCATTCCCTATAGTTTATAGATTCGTTGTTTCTTTCAATTCGTATTGTAATTGGCCATAATTGTAACATTATATTGAAATTTCGAAGACATGGGGTGGAGCCCTGAAGGGATTTTTATGAAAGAGTTTCTTAGTGAGCACCTGTGAGCAAAGAGGAACGTCCATGCCAAAATTCAACCCTGTAGGCCCCAAAAGTAATTTTGAAGTGTAGGGCGAAGCCCCCCAACTTCAATTTCAAATTTCAACCCCTTAGGTCATCTGGCTTTTCATATTCGTTGTTCCCTAGATTCATATTTAAAATTGGCCATAAGAATAACATTAGACCAAAATTGAAATTGTGTGTGGCAGAGCTCTGATAGAATTTTGCAAAACAGTTTAATAGTGAGCACGTACATATGAGCAAGGAGGAACGTCCACGTCAAATTTTATCATCATAGATCCTATAGTTCTTAAGATTCGTTGTTCCCTTGATTTGAACTAAAAATTAGCTATGAACAACATTAGATAGAAATTTTGAGGTCTTATGTGGCTTAGACCTGATGGAATTTTGCAAAACCGTTTCTTAATGAGCATCTATGAGCAAAGAAGGACGCCCAAGCCAAATTTTAACATTGTAGGTCCTATAGTTTTTCAGATTCGTTGTTGCCTTGATTTGTATAAAAGTATATTGGACACAGAATAATATTAAATGGAAATTTTGAAGTCTTGTGGTGTAGAGACCTGAAGGAATTTTGCAAAATCGTTTCTTCGTGAGCATTTTTTAACACAGAGGAACGTCCATGGCAAATTTCAACCCCCTATACCCTATGGTTATAAAGATTCGATGATACCAAGTGAGTGGTATTTGACAAAGTAGATTAACTAACCTAACCTAAACTCTAATACATTTTTATGCCAGTTAAATTGTTTACAAAGATTAAAATATTGTCATATGGTTACGTTATCCTTTAAATGTATTATTTCACTAACAGCTGATACCTTTGAATCTTTAACAGCTAATTACATCAAATCTTTGAAGTCGTGTGGGGCGGAGCCCTGAAGGAATTTCGCAAAACCATTTCTTAATGAGCACCTATAGGCAAAGAGGAACTTCCATTCCAAATTTCAACCCTGCAGGTCCTATAGTTTTAGAGATTCGTTGTTTCCTAGATTCGTATTTTAAGTGCTCCATAAGAATAACATTGTAGCGAAGTTTTGAAGTCGTGTGGGGTGGAGCCCTGCAGGAATTTCGTAAAACCGTTTCTTAGTGAGCATCAATGGGTAAAAAGGAACGTCTATACCAAATTTCAATCCTGCATGCTCTCTACTTTTGGAGATTCGTTGTTGCTTTGGTTTGTATTAAAAATCCCCCATAAGAATAACATTGTAACGAAATTTACAAGTCGTGCGGGGCGGAGCCCTGACGGAATTTTGCAAAATCGTTTCTTAGTGAGCGTTTTTGAGCAAAGATGAACGTCCATGCCAAGTTTTAACCCTCTAGGCCTTATAGTTTTGGAGATACTCTGATACGTGAGTGAGTGGTATTTGACAAATATATAGTAGATTATTCTCCTTAGTTCGTAAAAAAATGAGAATTGTGAAATCATGATCGATTATGGAAATATTCTAGATATTATGGTATATGGAGGCTCCACCCCCTTTCCCAGAAATTAGTTGCCCCTATTCTTTAATTGCCGTAAAAATCTCAAGCACTGAACATGGTAGTTGAGGCCTCCACCCCATAACCCTCGTTGTAATTTTGTTTGATACTCTAATTTACTGATTAGGGTTATGAGTGTGGGTTTATGTGTAGTTTCTATGTACCTATTATACCTGAGTACTAGTACAGATTTTAAGTTAAACTTGTTAATTTTGTTTGATACTCTAACTGTACTGATTAGGTTATGAGTGTGGGTGTATGTGTAGTTTCTACGTACCTATTATACCTGAGTACTAGAATAGATTTTAAAAGAAACTATACTGTAGTAAACTAGTCGTCAGGGGATGTGACGCCATGCCTTGCCTCACCCTCCTAGCGCAAAAAGTATGAAAAAAATATCTGGATAAAATGGATGAAAATGTAGGATGGCTAAGCTAAATAAACTATTTTCCATAAACTAATTATTATATAAACTATTATTTAAATGAAAAAATAAATACCGTCAGAAAAAAATAGGACAACATGAACAAACTGTTATGAACCCGCTACAGGCTAATCACAAAAATACTATTCGATGCAAAATAAAAATGTATGTTATAATTTAAGAATAATTATTATAAATACTACTCATAAATCCTGTTGGAGTTACAGGGATAAGTCAAACATTAGTTAAAAATTAGAAATTTACCTCGATTGTAAAAAATCGCTAAGTAACAACAAACAATTCAAAACAATCAGTTACCTAACAATTAATTGTAAAACAACAGTATGGCCTAACAGGTAGAATAAAAGGCATTCATAACACTTATTTTTTTTTGTTTGGTATGTACTTCCCCACTCACTCATCGGGGTATCAGAAATTCATCAAATGTCGGTAAAGTAGATTTAGTTCTCGCTTGGGAATTACTGTGTAGTAAGAGTAGTGCAAAAAGGGCACACCTGGGCCATGACGTCATCACGATGACGTCAGCAGTGATGACGTCATCAATGACGTCATATAACGTCACATGACGTCACACCTATGACGTCATGGTGACGTCATTACCGCTGACGTCATCATGATGACGTCACTGACGTTAATTAGGTCAAGGTCACGCAAGAATACAAAAAAATTTTTTTTTGCACTTTTGCGATTCCTCAAATTTTGTTGAGAAATTGGAATTTCTCGAGGAATCACAAAAGTGCAAAAAAATTTTTTTTTATTCCCTAGCGATCAGACTCTTGACCTAATATATCCGTCAGGGGTCATTGACCCGTCCCAGCAACCCCACTTGAAAAAAAAATAATTTTTTTATTTTACTTACCCACCGAGAGACTGAGAGCCGAAGAATAATTTCTTCAAACACCCGACAGTGCGACAAACGACACGCGATCCGAACAGCACCGCGTCCGAAGACGTACTGACTTGTACACAGACGGTATCCCAGGTACCCGGCCCAGTGGTGGGGATAAGGAGGTGGTAGGGGTAAAGTGGTCAGAAGGAAGAAAAATTAAAATTTTTGCAACAACTCATCCGAGCCTGTCCTTTACCGTAACTCGGATTGGAAATATTTCCTGAGAAATATTTATTTTTTATTCTTTCTCAGGTGATGTTGGAACTTGATCGGGAATTGGAGTCACCAACGTAACCTTACTGGCAAAAGTTAGCTCGTCTAAAAGTTTCTGAAACATTTTATCATCCATAGTGATATTTGTGTCCCTTGAGTAAAATGTTGGATTATTTTTGAAGCAACGTTTCATTTTTGTTAAAGTGGAAGTCTTGGACACCTTAACAGAATTATTTTGCTTGGCTAGCAAAAATTTTACTCTTAATAATTTTTCTCGCAAAGTTTCAGCCATAGATGTGTCTCACAGTAAGGTTTGGATAAAACTGAAACACTTAGTCCAGTGTTGTACCTTAGCTGGAAGTAGTGGGGGAACAGGGCTATAGTGGGGGAATGAGTAGTGGAGGGGGTAATGCGGACTGTTGTTGACAAGTGTAGAAACAGTTTGCTGGGAACTGTCCAAGGAGTAACACGTACTGTGCAGAAAAACTAACCGAGAGATTTGTGTAAAATTTAACTCCAAGAAATATTTAATGTAAGACTAAAAGAGGTAGAGCCAAATGAAAAATAATTTTGTAGGAGACGGGTATGGATTAGTTTTGTAGTAAAGTTCAAAATTCACTTGTGTGGAATAAAATTAAATTGTGAGCAAAAAATATTTAGCCACACCTGCAAAATACAAGTGTAGGAAAATATTAGGAGACCTGTATAGCTAAATAAAAATTAATTTTGTATGAAACAGTCTTCCAGCATTTCAGTTTCTAAGTCTTAACAAGTAAGGAATAAAATATTAAATAAGGAGTGGAAAATAATTTGTTAAGTAAACGTAAGTGTAGTAGTGTAACAAAAATTAATTTTGTGCAAAACAGGCTAGGTTCTGTTTTGCTAAGTTTAATAAGAAGGAAAAATAATAATTTACTCACAGAAAAGTCCCGCGGCGGCGAGGTGTGGCGTGTTTGTTGGCTTGCAATAAACTGACTTACCTTCTGTTGAGCTACATTTAGCCAGTTGGCCAAGAAACCAGTCTGTTATATAAGCATTATGTAACCGTCTCTGCCGGCTGTGCTGAATCCGGCAAGCTAAAATATTATTCTATAGTACACCTGACTTGGACTGAAAATATTCTAAGTCCCAAGACCCTTCCCCCCCCCTCGGCTCCGGACGAGAAGTGAGCCCCCCCCCGGGGGAGGAGGAGGTGGCATAGCCCGAGGCGTTGCCATACCTTGACACGTGTTGTATAATGAGATCCGGTTAGTAATGTATTCAGGTGTGGCTCTTGGAGATTGTCCAATGCCGCAAACAAGTACGTGTCGAGGTCTGGCTGTTTACGTAACCAGATCCGGTTCCCCCACTCCTGACCGGCTCAGCTTCGGTTCTCTGAGGCTTTGCTTCCTCGCAGTTGGTTTCAAACACTTCAGCTGAGTGGTTGAAGCTCTGCCCTACAGGATTCGCAATGTAATGTTGGCGCCGCATTATATTGGGAATTCTTTTAGTCTAAGGCATGGCATGTGTAGTGTTAAGAAATATTTTATTTTGCGCTTGCTGCTTCTGCTAGGTCTTGGTGTTGGATTTATTTAGTCTAAGTGTTGTGTGTTGAAAAATATTTCTTTGTACTAATCTTCACAGGTTGTCCCCAAGTAGAAATTTTTCTAAATTCGCATCTTGGAGGTACTTCTCCGTAAATTGGCAGCTTAAGTGTTAGGCTTTTGAGACTTAACAGTCTCTGTAAAATAAAAATTATTCGAGGTTCAGAACCTCAAGAATTATTTGTTACCAACAATAGCATGGCGCCTAACGAGCCCGGGGGTAGGCCCCTGGGGATCCACCCTTAGGCCTCTTTCGGTCAGGGGCGCTACTGGACCTCATCACTCTAGATGGGTGGTTGGCATCCTTTAGCACGAGGCGTCGGATCCTGACACTGACCGGTGTGCTAGGCAAAAGTCAGTACCTACGGGTTAAGACGGGATCCTCGGTCATGGTTAGCATGGCCTCTTCCAAATTATTGTAGCATGTTTCCCTTAAGGAAACTCAAAATTAAATAAATAATTTTTATTAAATCACCTCCCCCTAAATGTTGAGATCCCCCCGATGCCTCTGACCGCCGGCGGTCTTAGGCATCGGGGGGATTTCTTTTTTAACTTTTGGATGACCTTGACCCATATTTGTGTGTGAATAAAAATAATATTTTGTTCCACACGATATGTAGGTCAGCCATGACTTAGGCGGATTTTTGCCTGAGTTCTGAGGACTCCTCAGGACTTAGAGCGAGATGCGACTAAGTGTTGGCTGTCCACACTGTGGTGGAACAAAATATTATTTGATGTTGACACATGAGTAAGGGTAGCAGGTATCCAAGAGTTAAAGTCCTAGGGGTAGGTGACCCCCCCCCCCGAGCCCCAGACGGCAAGTGAGCCCCCCCCCGAAATTTTTTTTTTGGGATTTTGACCTTGACCAAAAATTTTTTGCTCCGGACGAAAACTGCCCCCCCTCCGAAAATTTTTTTTTGGATTTTGACCTTGACCAAAAATTTTTTGCTCCGGACGAAAACTGCGCCCCCCCCCGAAATTTTTTTTTTGGATTTTGACCTTGACCAAAAATTTTTTGCTCCGGACGAAAACTGCGCCCCCCCCCGAAATTTTTTTTTTGGGGATTTTGACCTTGACCAAAAATTTTTTGCTCCGGACGAAAACTGCGCCCCCCCCCCCCCCCCCGAGGGAGGTGGAGGCCTCTGGTACTTTTCCATTGGCATGTCTGGCCATGTGTTTCCATAAGTAGATCCGGGTATTACATAACAGACTTGTTTGTCCCCACCACATAGCGCGCTGGAATATTCCAATGGGTCGCGAGCTGTTTCATTCTGCTTACAGTATCGCTACGAGTAAGTTGAACATTTTCCCTGCTCCGCGCCATGCCTCGCTTCAAGAATTATCCGCCTACCACCACTGCCGTCTCGACCTCCGCTTCATTGCCAACCGCTTCGCCTGCTGTTTGTACCTCTGCCTCAATGTCTTCCGCTTCGCCTGATGTAACAACCTTCGCCTCGATGCCAAGCTTGTCACCACTGCCACCACCGACAACTTCTATCGACTCGGGGAAAAAAATTATTGTGGACTTGAGACCTGGATCTACAATCACCGGAGACACTTTGGTGAAAACAATTTTGACCGCTGTGACTGCGCTGACGACTGCCACGATGACAACAGTGACGAGCGTGTTGAGTGGAGCTAGACCGACCGTAATTTCTTTGGACTCCAGTTCAGAGGAAGAAATTTTCGTCAGTCCAAAGAAGCCGCCAAGACCTGCATCTCCCACTGAAGAAATCCTCTCATATTTTAAATCTTTCTTTGACCCAACCACTCTTGTCACTCCTGTCACTCCTGTTACTCCTGTCACAAGTCCAGCTAAACCCAAACAAAAATTTATTTCCCTTCCATCCACATCTAAAGACACTCCTGTAACAAGTCCAGCTAAACCTAAACAAAAAGTTATTTCCCTTCCATCCACATCTAAAGACCCTCAACCTGAACTGGAGCAACCAAAAATTAAAGTAAGTATTCCATTGAATAAAATCAAGCCGGGTTTGCGTAAAACAATAAAGTGTAAAAAGGCGGCAGCACCGAAACGCCAGTGTACATTTGTTTGGAAAACTTTAGCGAAATTTAACCAGAAATGTGCCAGGTGGGCTGTTAGCGGTGAAGAGTTATGCCGCTATCATCTTCAACGCGACTCAGCTTCCACCCGGAACATAGTAAGGCCTTTTTCGCTAAACATTGCTCCTAAAACGCAAACAGAGATCCCTATGGTTCGTTATCGAAGGCTCTACCTTGGTGATAAATACTTTTTTCGAAAACACCTTAAAGTAAAGCCTCACATCTTTTTGATGAGGCACGAGGGCAAAAATGTTCATGTTAGAGTTGCTCCACATTTAGTAAAAGAAAAATTTATGACCATGAGAGGGTATTTGATACGAACGGTGATCATGGGTCAACGTAGGACTGTGTGGCGTTTGCAGGAGTAAATGTAAACTTTTTACTTGACAAAAGTTTTGTTTTCCAAACATTCTTTTCCAAATTAAATTTTTCAAAATTATTTTTTCAAAATTTATTTCTTCACCCTCTTGAAATAAGGGAGGGGGGTATTATATAAATGAGCTATTAAAAAAAAAAAAAAAAATAGTTCATTTATATAATATCTTAACCTGGGGATAATGTTTTTCTTTTTATAAAAAAAAAAAAAAAACATTATTCAGACACGTCCCAAACCAGTGTCCTGGACGGTGAAGAAAATTTATAACAAATTAATTTTATTAACCAAACAGATGTTTAGCAATGTGGTAAAGCAGTACATGATTATGTGACAACCGGTTTCCCCACTACTGAATGGTCATGTGACAACCAGTTTCCCCCACTACTACTGAATCTCACTGAGTTCCCAGCGCTACTCACTTGGTTCATTCTGCTTTGTACTTTCATCCGAGCTACACATCATGAGTGAAAACACTGCTGAAGTCTCATTTGAAGCGCCCAGCAGAAAATTTCAGCCTGACCACGAGCGGGTGGTAAAAATTTTAGGAGCAAATCCATTTGTATATGCTCCAATGCTGGTTGACTACAAAAATTACTCTTCACCAGAACCTGGACCATCCAATGAAGAAGGAGGAAATATTTTAAGACATGCATTGATGGAGGGCACGGTGGAGAATAAAATAAAAAATAAGGAGTTGAAGCGGTTGGCGGACCATCAGCGCAATTACAAGGAGCGAGTGGCGATGCTCCGGTTAAAACTGGTGGTGCCAAAAGTTAAATTGCGCGCCAGTAAGCTGGACACTTTGATGGAGGCTGCGGATTATATCCAGCAGTTGGAGCGAAAAATTAAATATTTAGAAGCTCAACTGGAAAATAAGAATTCTGAACGACTTGTCATTGCAAGTCCAGAATTTGTAGACGATGGTGGGGAGCAAATTTTGGGAATGTAAAATTATTTTATTTTGTGCGACTTGGACTTGAACACGGACTAGCTGTTTGGTATGTGGAAAAAACAGAGTGGGGGATAGAGCACTCTGTGATACTGGAATAACATATCACTTAGTGCTTTATCCCCCGCTCACAGGGTAATTTTTTTTTTGGCCTTGACCTACTTAAAAAAGAAGTGGTGGGGGTAAGTTTAACCAGGTGTAGGGTATTGAGGAGGTTGCTCAGTCTCAGTTCAGCGTAGCTAAGAGACGCACCCTAGAGATGGCTCCTTTTATTCTTGTAGAATTGTGTTTAATGAAAATTTCTGATGAAACGGAATTGTTCCGTTATGTTGTGCATCAGTCTGGTGCACCACCAAAAATTAAAAATTTAGTGAAGGAGTTTGACTTTGAAAGGAATGGCTACACAAATTATTTTGCTTATGTCTTCAGAAATGAAAATCTTAAATTTTGTAAGGAGTGTGGTTTTGCTGCTTGTGAGGACATGATGGAATTTATAGAAAACGGTGGCTACATGTTGATGACTGGAATTTGTAACATAAAAAGAAATGAAATACCACAAGAAAAGTGTGATATTTGTGCTTGTTATTTACACGATTGGCATACATACAGCAGAAACCAGGTGGAGCCTCTTGAAAAGTGGTGGGGGGTAAAGTGATATAGGTGGTGAGAAGCGTCAGTTTGAGCTCATTCTTTGCAGAACACTCTAGTGATCAGCATCATGGTGAGCCACTGCGTTGAATTTATATTGCTGGAAGAGGACATGATGGAGATTGTAGAGCTGATCGAGGATACTACAAGAAAAGGGACAATTGAAAATGTCAATTGTGATCCTCTGGATGAGAGATCACAAAGAATTGTGCAAATCTTTTTGGCAAATCGGTTAACACCACAAACTACAAATTTGGAATTTGTAAAATATTTATTCGATAACCGTGTAAATGCTAAAATGGCTATATTTTTTAAAAAATAATAATTTAGTGTTTTGATGTGCTACTTGGACTTGAACATATTTTGTGAGTTTTGGTTTACGGAAAAATGGTGGTGGGGGGTAAATAATTTACATATCTATATAAAAGTCTAGTTTGTTTGCAAAGGTGAAACATTCCACTAAGATGCCTCCACTGGACAACACTGATGTGCCTCGCAGACAAACTTTTGAAATTTTACAAGACATACCAATTGAAATAACAAATGAGGAAGAGGAAGAAGAAAATGTTACAGAAGATGAAAGCACGATGGAAGAATTGGATGAAGAAGAAAATAATTCAATAGATATTGACTTACATGCTTATGAAACATTGGACTCGTCATCAGAAGAAGAAATGGAAGATCAGAACACCCCTCAAGTAGGAGTTATATTGGACAGAATGTCGTTGTGTAAAAGACTTGTATTTTGTAGTAGAAGATTATTTTTGGAGAGTAGTGATGACGAGGATAGCAGTGATGAAGTTTCACCTTTGTAAATAACTTTTTTGTAAATAATTTTTTGTTTTGCATTTTACAAAAAATCCAAAAAAATTATAAAACTGTAAAAAAGAAGAAAAAGAATATGAGCCGGGGATAGAGCAGCAGATGCTCTATCCTCCGCTCAAAATAATAATTTCCGATGGCCTTGACCCACTTTTGAGAATTGATTGTGGTGGGGGAGAGCATTAGTGGTGGGGGAAACGTCATATATACGGGTAGTCAAGCCTCAGTGTCATTTGGTAAGAAAGAGGGAACGCTGGATCGGAGGTGATGGTAAGATTGACTCAATAACAAATACTTTAACACTGCAATATGTTAACAGGTTGTCAATGGTTAGGAAATATTTTTATTTTTATACTCGCTAGTTTGTTTAAACTTAAAATTTTAAATATATTTTGTTTTGGTCAAATGCTTTTGCCAGACTTCCTACACGCTAAGACTCATATAAAGTACAGGATTAAGCTGATCTCTCGGGGAAATACTATGTAGCCACCTCACATTGGTTATCGGAGTCGCATAGTATTGGTGATTTATACAACATAAAATATTTTCAATATGTTATATATCACCAATTCTTATTCGAGTCAGATAACCAATGTTAGGTAGCACATCAGTATTTCCCCGCGAGATCAGTCTTAATTCTGTACATTTTTTGAGTTTTGGCGTGTGGTAAGTGTGCCAAAAGCATTTGCTCAAACAAATATATTTAAAAGTTTTAATTTTAAACAATTTGGTATATGAAATTAAAAAATATTTAACTTTTGCACCTGTTGATATATTATTGAAAGTATTTGTTAGAAAGTTGATCTTACTACCATCTCTTATCCAGTGTTCCCTCTTTTTTACCAGATTTAAGGTGGCCTTGACCTATATATTTGTCCTAAATAGCAAATTTTAAATAAATATATTACATTTTGTTCTGCGCATGCGCAGAACGGGTTTTCCCAAGATCACCCCCCACCACCCGCTATAAAAGGAGGTCGGTCAAGAGCGTCTCTCATTCTTTGGTGAACTTTTGTAGAGGTAACATCTAAAGACGCTAGTGGTAAAAAGTGTTAAAATGCTTCTTTGCCATATTTGTGGGGAATTTTTCCCAGATGAAGACATTTTAGCTATACATCAAGAATTACATATGGAAGACCCGGCGAGTGAAACGGCTAACGAAATGGACATGGACTGGATTGATGACAATTTGGCTGAATTTAACCGCAACCTGGACAATTGGCAAAGTGAACTTCAACAGATTCAACGCAGAAGACCCAGTGTTATCCAATATGGAGGTGCTGGACCGTCAGGACTTGGAAGGAGACCTACAGAGGACATGGACACCGACACGGACACCGACACGGACACCGACACGGACACAGACATGGAACAAGAAGAAGGAGTGAACCAGATTCGTATAACAGCTTTCCCCGGACATACGGTAACCCATCACAAAATAAGTAATGTACAGCTTGATCTTGAAAATTTTTTAACTGAAGCAAAATTATTGATTGGACAAACTTTGCGACAAGAATTGGCAAGATTAAATTTTTTTAAATTTGGTTTAGTTTTAGATGCGTTATTTACTAATACGGATGGTGAAACAACAGTGAGGGGGTTTATAACGAAAAACCGTACTTTGATGTATGCTTCTGATGTAAATAAAATTGTTGAGGAATGTTTGGAAGAACTCTTAACAAAACTGTAGGAACATGAAATGAGAGGTTCAGGATGGATGCTTACATCTGTAGAGGGTGTAGATTTAAGAGTACATAAGCACGGATTTGGTATGAGAGGAAGCAGCTACGTCCCTCTACCAAAAGCCATTGAGAAAACGAAAGCATGTATAAATGTACAAAATGTAGATAATGAATGTTTTAAGTATGCTATGTTATGTAAATATATTTTGCCAGAGCAGCACCCTTGTAGAGTAAGTGGACATTATGTAAATGTAAATAATAGGTATAACTTTGTAGGACTATCTTACCCTGTAAAAATTTCAGATATTTCTAAGTTTGAGAAACACAATCCTGGTGTTAGTGTAACTATTTTTGGTTTGGATGATGCAAATAATTTGTACCCCTTAAGGGTAACTAAAACTGAACTTAGGAACCATACAGACTTATTGTTGATAACCAATGGTGAAATATCACATTATGTTTATATTAAAAATTTTGAAGGACTTGTTAGTAACCAACTTACTAAAAAACGACATAGGAAAACAATTTGTAAGCGATGTTTCTGTTTTGTGTTGAAAGATGAAAGAAGGGGAGGAGCACAGTGGTTACGTGAACACCAAAGACTCTGTAATGAAAATTTTGAATGCAAAATTAGTTTGCCTGCACCTACTCGCTCTATTGTAAAATTTGAAAAGATTAGCCATCAATATAGGGTACCATTTGTAATTTATGCAGACTTTGAGTCTACACTGGTACCCCAAGAACATCCAGAAGGGGAAATTACCAGTAGGACGAAATACCAGCTGCATAAACCTAACAGTTTTTGTTTGCTTGTTAAATCCACACTGTCAGAAGAACATTTGAAAAATTTTGGTTTAAGTTCAACACCAATTTTGTACAGAGGTGAGGATACTGCTAAACATTTTGTAGATAACTTGTATTATATAGCTGATAAGGTTGAAGAAGTGTACAGTAATATTGTCCCTATGATTCCTCTAGATGAAGAGGAGGAAATTCAATATATCAATGCCACTAATTGTTACTTGTGTAAAAAAGAATTTACTGTTGAGAACCATAAAGTCCATGATCACGATCACCTTACTGGTTATTACAGAGGGGCTGCTTGCAATTCATGTAATATTAATTATAAACTTCCGAAATTCATTCCAGTTGTTTTGCATAACCTTAGTGGTTATGATTCACATTTTATTATTCCGGAATTGGGCAGGGATGATGGGAAAATTGATGTATTGGCCAACACTTTAGAGAATTATATTAGTTTTTCCAAGACTGTTGGCAAAATTAAGCTTCGATTCGTGGATTCTTTTCGATTCATGTCATCTAGCCTTGCCAACCTAACTAAAAATTTAAGACGACAGGATTTAAAAGAAACAAGAAAAATTGTGCCAGAAGATAAAATGGACTTGGTGCTAAGGAAAGGTGTGTTTCCATATGATTACATTACTGGACTAGAAAAATTTGATGAAACATGTTTGGCACCAATCGAAGCGTTTAAAAGTAAATTAACTAAAACCGAAATTTCAATTGAAGATTATAATCATGCTCAGAAAGTCTGGAATGAATTAGGAATGAATACCTTGGGTGATTATTCTGACTTTTATGTAAAACTAGATGTAACATTATTGTGTGACATAATGGAACAATTTAGGAACACCTGTTTCACCGCTTACGGACTGGACCCCCTTCATTCGTTTACATCTCCCGGCTTAGCATGGCAGGCCATGTTAAAATCCACCGAGTGCAAGTTGGAGCTGTTAACCGACATCGATATGGTTTTGATGATTGAATCAGGTGTACGCGGTGGATTAACTCAGGCTGTTACAAGACATGTGAAAGCTAACAATAAATTTCTACCAAATTATGATAAGACTAAAGATTCGATTTTTCTTGGATATTTTGATGCCAATAATTTATACGGTTGGGCGATGTCCAAACCCCTTCCATATGGCGACTTCCAGTGGGTAGACCCGGACAGCATCGGGGACATCATGCAGATCCCACAAGATGGACCGACCGGCTACATTTTCGACTGCGACTTCGAATATCCAGAACACCTACACGATCATCATTATGACTTGCCACTGTTGGCTAAAACTGAAGTATCACCGACAGGAAAATGGCCCAAATTAATGATGACATTAAACAACAAAAATCGTTATGTGGCACACTATTGGGTTGTACAGCAAGCGTTGGAGTTAGGACTAAAAATAACAAAAATTCACCGAGCACTACAATTTTCTCAGTCGTGTTACTTGAAACCTTACATAGATTCCAACACTGCGAGGAGAGCAGCAGCAACATCAGCCTTTGAAAAAGATTTTTACAAGCTCATGAACAATGCAATATTTGGAAAAACTTTAGAAAACAAAAGGAAACACAAAATTGTAAAATTAGTAACAAACCCCAGACAGATGCAGAAACTTGTACAGAAACCGAATTTTGGAACAAGTATGATAATCAATGAAAACTTGGTAGCAGTCAGCATGAAGAAAACCAAGATAGTAATGGATCGACCGTTGTACATAGGAATGTCAATATTGGATATAAGTAAAACGCACATGTATGACTTTCATTACAACAAAATGGTTCAACATTATGGAAGAGAAAATATTGGAGTAGCCTACATGGACACGGATGCACTAATTTATTGGATTAAGACACAAGACATGTATGAAGATCTTCGGACGTTCATACACAAAGATGATTTTGATTTTTCCGACTACCCAAGAAATCACCCGAACTTTAATGAAAATAATAAGAAAGTTTTAGGCAAATTCAAAGATGAATGCAACGGAGCAAGCATGGAAGAAATTGTTGCTCTAATGTCAAAATTATATTCTTTTAAAGTATATAAAGAACAAGAAGAAACATTAACCACTAAGAAAGCAAAAGGTGTAAAGACAGGTTATTTGAAGAAAAATATAGACTTTGAGCAATACAAAAACTGTCTATTTAACAACACCACTTTGACTGCTAAATTCAACACCATAAGGAGTGAAAAACACAAACTTTACAGTGTTACAGAAGTGAAAAAAGCACTATCGGCAAATGATGACAAAAGACATATTATGGATGACAAAATCAACACTCTTCCTTTCGGTCACTACTCTCTCAACCCTATCGACAACTAACCTATTCTTCGTCCCTCTTCGTCCTTCTTCGACCTAAATTCCTTTTCCTTCCGTAAAAAAATGGGGAACACGGCAAGTCCAACGCCGTGTTCCCCATTTTTTTACATCAATTTGAATGACCTTGACCCAGTTAAATATGGGTATAATGTAGTAAAAAATTTATTTTTACTTCATCCATGAATGAGGAAGGATAAAATTATGGATTTGAAACAAAAAATTGTTCATGAACTTCATAAACCGGCTAGGAGAAAATTTCCCCGAAGAAATACTGTTATAAAAGGAATGAATGATCTATATCAAGCTGATTTAATCGAAATGATTCCTTACAGTAAACAAAATAAAGGATTTAAATATATATTGACTATTATCAATTGTTTTACAAAAATGGCAGATGCTTTACCGCTAAAAGATAAAACCGGCAAGAGTGTAACAAAAGCCATGGAAACTGCGATACAGAGAGACAAAAATACCATAAAACATTTACAAACCGATGATGGTAAAGAATATTTCAATAAAGAATTTTTAAATTTAATGAAAAAACACGACATAAACCATTATTCGACTAATTCAGAGGTGAAAGCATCAATCATAGAAAGATTCAATCGAACTTTAAAAGGTGCGATGTACAAGATGTTTTCAAACAGAGGATCGCACGTATGGATTGATATGTTACCAAAACTAATAAAAGATTACAATAACAAGTTCCATAGAACAATTGGTATGAAACCGAACCAAGTGACTAGTAAAAATGAAAAACTTGTATTAAAACGTATAAAAATGAATACTAAACCAAAATTTGAAAAACTAAAGCCTAAAACGTTTAACATTGGTGATAAAGTGCGAATAAGCAAATACAAAGGTGTATTCAGTAAAAGATATCTGCCAAATTGGACAAATGAGGTTTTTACCGTATTTAAGGTGCAACCTACAGTACCAGAAACTTACATTTTAAAAGATAATAAAGGACAATTGCTCGAAGGAGGGTTTTATGGACATGAAATGTTAAAATCCACAGTAGGTGATGTATATCTCGTTGAAAAGGTGTTACAACGGAAAAAAGATAAAGTTAAAGTGCGATGGTTAGGATTTAATAAGAGTGAAGATTCTTGGATACCTAAAAAGGATCTGATATAATGATGGAGCATCATTTTAATTTGAACCTTTACAAAGGATGGAGATAATACCGCAAAAGGATAGTTTTCCTATTAATAATATTGATGAACTCACGGTGGACAATTCAGAATTAAACAGTGGCAAACATGGTGTTTTGTTACCAAACACGGTGCGTTGTCTTGTAACCGGTCCATCCAATTGTGGTAAAACAAATGTAGTATTCAATTTGATTACAAACCCAAAAGGATTACGTTTCAATAACTTGTATGTCTTTTCCAAATCATTACAACAACCCAAATACCAATTATTAGAAAAAATATTTAATAATGTGCCAGAAGTGAAATATTACAAGTTTGATGCAAGTGAAAGCGTAATGCAACCGCATGAAGCTAAACCATTTTCAGTTTTTATATTTGACGACGTATCCTGTGAAAACCAAAACACTATCAGGAGCTATTTCGCTATGGGGCGACATAACAATATAGATAGCATTTACATAGGTCAGACTTATAGTAAAATACCAAAACAACTGATAAGAGACAATGCAAATGTGTTAATTGTATTCAAACAGGATGAAACTAACCTAAAACACATATATTACGATCATGTCAATGCGGATATGTCATATGAACGGTTTAAAGACATATGTGGTAAGGCTTGGGCTGAAAATTATGGATTTTTGACAATTATGAAGGAACAACCACTAAATAACGGTCGATACAGGATAGGTTTCGATAAATTTATATTAATTCACTAACCACTATATCACACAATCATTCTTGTACAGCACGTCTTGCTACAAACATGGTTAACCAAGAAAAGTTAGTAAAGGAAATTAAATCACTTAGTGATTCTATTCGGGCTAAAAACAGAGCGTTAAAGTTAGGTATCAGCGAAAGGGAGAAATTTCTTGAATCTACTTTTAAACCTATTACAGAGCCTTTGAAACAATTGAACAAAAAATTGACTAAACCTTCTTTTCAAGGTGATATTATTGCTCCGATAACAGAATATGAAAGGGAAAGTGTAATATCAGAAGATATTAGCGATGAGGACCTGGAAGCCTCCATATTTAGTGATACAACGGCAGAAAGAGAAGATGTATATGCTGGTAGTGAAGAGGAAGTGGTATCTATAGCGAGTGAAGAAGAAAAAACAGAAGGAGAACCATCAAACATAAGCTTATTGGGTGAAACTATTCATACAAAAGGACCGTTAGGAAGGAAATACTTGTTAAAACTGTTAATTGGAACTGATTCTACTAAAAAATACCACAGTTATGGAGCAAGAATGTCCAAAGAAGGTGTAATGATTGGTAATAGCAAATTAGATGTTGATGAACATGATAATATTCACATAGGTGATCAAATATATAAGGGAACAAGGGGGCTATTTGAATTATTATTTGAAAATAAACCTTTAAAAGCATTGGTAAAAAATGATGATTTGGAAGTGTATAGCAAAATTTTGGATCAAACTAATGCATATAAAAGAAATTATTTACCTGAAGCACCCATATATAGAAATAAATCTGTAAAATATAAAGATTTTGTTTCCAAATTAATACCGATTATAAGAAGAAAACCTGTAAAAAGAAGATTAGTAGCATCCACTTTAGATTTAAGTTCTCCAGAACCGAGAAAAAGAAGCAAATCAGTCACCGGTAAAGGATTGATGAAGAAACTATACAATACAAACGTAATTTATTACAATAATATCAATAAATTGGTAGATAGAATGAAACTAATACATGAAGCCAAAGAAGCGGGTCATACTGGATTGGAAAACGAATGGGTGGCTTTAGTGGATGAACTTAGAAACCTTGGGGTAATCTCATAAGAATGCGTTACCCCCTAAAATGCTATTCAGTTGCACCATGAGTGTCGACAAGTTTGGACGGTATTCCTCGGATGGATTATATTACGCGAATAACTTAAAAAGAGGTGCTGGTTTACCACAAACACCTGAAGGAGATTATGATATTAGTAATAAAAGGTTAAAAAACATAAAAGATCCCACGGACGAAAACGATGCAGTAAATTTAAAAATAGTAAAGGAAAAGCTATCACCAACATTAAGACTACACAATAACACATATGATGCAGAAAATCATAGAATTATCAATGTTGGTAAACCAAATCAAAACGGTGATGCAATAAACAAAGGTTATTTATCATCTGAATTAAAAAATACGTTAAAATTCAATGGAAAAACGTATAGTGCTAACAATAAACGTATATCCAACGTAGATGACCCTGAAGATGAAAAGACAGCGTGAATAGACGCTATTTACATTCCTTGATACCTGAAAAGACAAAAGATGGATTTTCTTTTTATAAATTTGTTATTAATGATATAGGTTATCCAAAAACTGAAAACGATGCTGTAAATCTAAAATATATTAAAGATCATTGTATCATACGTGATGTAGGGGTTATAGATTGTTTTAATAATTGTTTAGCAAATGTTAAAGATGGTTCGGCGCCATCAGATGGTGCAACAGTGGGTCAAATGAAAGAGACTTTAAAACAAGAGACATCTGGATTTGTAAAACAAGACCAAGTGGTATCACGGCAGGGGGATGTGTTTGTACAAGGAAATGAAAAGTTTACATTACTTGAAGAAAAGAATAAAGTTCTTGATGGATATGTATTAAGGAATAATGTTTGGGATGGTAAAGGAAAACAAATGATACATATAGCTCCCGCGTCATTGCCTGGTAATGTTGTTACTTTTGAACAGATAATACAATTAGAGCCAACTGGACATAGATGGTGGAATTGCAATAACAAACGATTAACAAGAGTTGCAGACCCTGATTATGTAGATGACGCTGTAAATATTAATTTTCTTGTTAAAGTGATAGGTAATATAATGTTTGATATGCACAATTATATTGCAAGCGGACAATATAATCATGTTGATGAAAAAAATGAGAAATTCATGGATAAAACAAGAAGTTTTTTATAAGTATTTTTTTACTAAAACAACACAACCTTAAGGATCCACATTTTAGGATCCTTTTAGTATTTAATTGATCAAAAGCATAAATAACGTCATTTATGTTCAACTTGTCGTAGAGGTAACACATAAGTTGCGAAATTCAATTATAAAAGTGCATTATGACATTTCAATATATCAGTCCATATCGAGACACTGTAAGGAAAGGAGGTGGGATCACGTCCACAGCGGTTTCTCTATTAAGTAAAGCCTTAAATCGAATTCCAGTAGGATCCATCGTAAATAGAGCAATAGACGCTTTACCATACGAATTTCACATACCGGGAGGTTATCAGTATTGCGGACCAGGAACTAAATTGAAAAAACGACTGGAAAGAGGCGATCCAGGCATAAATAAGTTAGATCAGGCTTGTAAAGAACACGATATAGCATATTCCACATTTAGCGATACAAAAAATAGATCAATAGCTGATAAAAAGCTCGCGGATATAGCTTGGCAACGAGTAAAGTCTAGTGACGCTAGTATTGCAGAAAAAGCAGCAGCTTTAGCGGTAACAGCAGGTATGAAGGCTAAAACAGCGGTAGGAGGTGGAAAAAGGAGGAGAAAAGTAAAAAGGAGATCGGCAAAGACAAAACATGGGGGGAATATTAGAAGAAAACGACGTTCCACCAGAAAGGGTAGCAAAAAACCAACAGTATGGTCAATGGTAAAAAACGGGGCAGGACTATACCTAAGACCGTATCGTGCATATTAAATAAAAGAAATCAATTAGTAATACCACATAAAGCGTTAACAAATATCGAATTATTTAAATACATTTCATGTTTAAAAATACCTTTTTTTCGCGGTGTCTTTATGAAAGATGCTTTACCAGTTAAAATGTGGAAAAACGAAACCGGTATTGTAAATTTAGACAATTCTGAAGGTCCTGGCACTCATTGGGTTTGTTATAAGAAATTAGGTGATAATATTTATTACTTTGATAGTTTTGGCAATTTACCACCACCTAAAGAACTCGAGCATTACTTTAAATCTGCTAAAAACATATATTACAACTATAAAAGAGAACAACCTGATAACACATTAATATGTGGCCATTTATGTTTGGAATTCCTAGCTAAAAGTATCAGTCACCATTGACATGTCATCCTATACGGTATCATTAACAGGAAAATCGTCCACTTTACGAAGTATCCTTTTTCCAGCGTTACGCTTGCAAAAAGGAAGATTTTGGGAAGCGGCGCTGTTGGATTTTACAACTTACAACTCTATTCCCAATGTTACGGAAGGTAAAAATAACTTATTGCATTATTATAAAGGAAAAGATGCCAGTGGGAAGTTTACAGACTTAGAAGTTTGCACTCTACCCACAGGTTCTTATGAAATTGATCATATTAATGAATTTTTGCAAAATAAAATGGGAAAAGACAATATAACATTAAAAGGTAATAACAATACGATGAAAGCTGAAATTAACTCCAAATATTATATAGATTTTACTCAGGAACACTCAATTGGTGAATTGTTAGGATTTCCCAAAGATGGGGCAATTTTAGAACCAAATCAAACACATTCTGGTAAACAAACTGTAACTATACTAAAAGTTAATAGTATAGATATAACTTGTAACATTATACAGGGAGCTTACAGAGATGGAGCAAATACTCATATAATACATACTTTTTACCCTAGTGTACCTCCAGGATTTAAAATTGTTGAAAAACCACAAAACCTAGTATATCTGCCGTTGAACACCACTTTCATTTCAGACATCGTGTTGAACGTATTGGATCAAGACGGTAACTTGATAGATTTCCGAGAAGAGCCAATTACAGTTAGATTACATTTAAAATCGACACTTTAATACAAAAATCATGGGTTTATCATTTAAAAGTGGACAACCTACGGGAAACCGCATTAGTAGCTCTTCAGCTGTGGAGGAGTTAACACGCGAGAACATTCGTTTCTTAGAAAAGATTGGATTAAAATTAACCGATTATGGATATACTGGATATAGCGCAGGGACCGACATTCGACGAAACCCTATGGGAAAAAGAATATCACACCCACAACCCTTACACTTCATCAAAATTGAACAATAACGACGAAATTCGTATTCCTATACAACATCAGGACATTTACACACAACCATGTGAAAGTTACTTGTATATCGAAGGAAAGGTTACTAAAAAGGATGGTTCTACTACTGGTACAACAGTTCCATTTATAAATAATCCTATGGCTTTCCTGTTTGATGAAATTAGATATGAAATATCAGGTGTAACAGTTGATTCCACTAAAAAAGTAGGTATTGCAACAACTTTAAAAGGGATAACATCTATATCACCTAATGAAACCAATTTACTTCAACCTGCCGGATGGGTTTTACCTGAACATGACACAATCACTCCGAATACAAAGGGATATTTTGATTTTCATATTCCATTACGTTTGTTGCTTGGATTTGCTGAAGATTATAGAAAAATAATATTAAATGTTAAACAGGAATTAGTTTTGTTGAGATCTTCTAACGATAAAGACATTATTAAAGCTCCAGACGGTACAACAGATGCAACTTTAGAATGGAAATTAACATTAGACAAAATTGTATGGAGAGTCCCACATGTTAAATTAGCTGACGAGCATAGAATGCTACTATTAAGGAAATTAAAGGCTGATCGTGATATTGTAATTCCTTTTAGAAGTTGGGAATTCCATGAACATCCCAGTTTACCTGCTACGGATCGACACACTTGGACTGTTAAAACATCTAATTACGTAGAACGAGCCAGGTATATTATATTTGGTTTACAAACAGATAGGAGAGACAGCATCACAAAACATGCAGGCAAATTTGATCATTGCAACTTAAAAAATATTAAAGTTTATTTGAATTCACAATTTTTCCCCTACGACAATTTAAATGTGTCATTCGCTAATAAAAAGTACAGTATATTATACGATATGTATGCGAGATTCCAAAATTCATATTACGGTAAAACAAATACACCTTTACTATCACCAGAAGAATACTTAGATGGTTACACAATAGTTGTAATTGATTGTTCTAAACAAAATGAATCAGTAAAATCATCAAGTGTTGACATAAAGATTGAAATGGAGTTTAATGCAGCTATACCTGCAAATACAACTGCATACTGTTTAATTCTACATGATAAAATTGTAACATACACACCTCTAACTGGAATTGTTAAAAATGTATTATAAAAAAACCGGTTTTGTTACATTCCGCGAGTATAAAAGCGGAGCGTGCAGGCCGCTCCTGATCAGTTTGTTGCCTGACGTCGTATGGGTAGCATCATCTTCAATATGGCTTCTACAAGTGGTACAACGGAATGCGATATAGAAAAGGAAATTTCAGAATTTTTGGACATGAATGAACAGCAACACGTCACAAATCAAGAAGAACAAGAAAAAGGTAAAAAGAAAAAATATTTGTCCAAGAGGAAAAGAAATGTGGAAGAAAATATTTCACCAAATATTTTGATGGAAGTATTTTTAAGAATTTTTTATCCAATCTCTTCAAGTTTGGATAAAAGTGTTTTAATTGGAGTTATGAAATCAACCGACTATTCACCTACAGTAATTTTAAATCACGGAACAAAAATGATTTTGTTTACAGCCAATGCTTGGGAATCTTTTATGAAACACCTCCATTTGTTAGAATGTTACTTTAATAGCAACATGTTTGGCAGGAAAACAAAAGTAGGACTATTGGATTCAGACTTGGAAATTGATATTATTAAACACAGAGGTGAACATCAAATGAGATTTAGAGATACGACCAAACATGACATAAAAATTCAACTAAACAGAGAAGAATTTTTTATTTTAACATGTGCAACTGAACCGATAACAAGATATTTAAGACAGCTAGTATTCTCCAGTTCAATTATTAAAGATTAGTTAACAGACACTTTGGACAAACAACCGGATGCACCAATTTTGTATGGACCTGTGGACACTTCAATATTCAACAGAATTCCTCATGAAGTTCAAATGTGGAGACAATTGGAACAATATGTGCAAGAAAAAAATAATTTTGTAAAATCGGATGAAGAAACACATTTCAGTGATGAAAAGGATCAAAGTGATGATAATGACAACAACAAAAATGACCAGATGGAAAGTTAAATAAAGTTTTAAAATTTTTCACAACACTTTACACTTGAATTGGTAAATTTTCAATAAAAAATTCAAAATTTTGTGGGTGTAGGCCTACCGGGGATGGTGCCCACGTTAAATATACACCAACGCGCCTTCAACTGTACGGCCTGGCATAAATAAATGCCTACCGTGGTGTGGAAAACAGTTGACCTTCTGACACCGTGATGGATAGACGGGTGACCTTTCAAATGGACATGGAAGAAGAAATCAAGTCCAAGCCGGGTATTATTGAATTTCAGGCGTTTCGTGGTAACGATGATCGGTTTATAATTAAAGAACTCGTATTTTACGATATAGATAAAAATATTCCTTACACATTTTTATTTAAACCACCATGCTCTTTTTCTTCACTAACCACCAAAGCCGCAACAACAAACCGATGGACTTGGAAATATTTTCATCACATCGATTGGTATGACGGTTTTACCAGTTATTCAGACTTGTATCATATTATGCATCAATTTTCAAACAGATTTACTAATATTTACACAAAAGGACTTGAAAAGAAAAGATGGATAGAACAATTTACATCTACTCCAGTTAAAGATGTGCAAATTAATAAAGATTTTAAATTTATTGCTGAAAACATTTGTATTTGCACACAAAGTGTGGAACATGAAAGGGACAGGCACTGTGCGTTAAAAAACGCTTTAAAATTAGCGACTTACCTGCAAGATGGAGAAATCGGTGATGATGGTGGGGGTAACGACGATTATAAAAGCGAGGAGCAGACCGAGACCTGGCACGAGTATTACTCGAGATTCCGAGACGACAACATCTCAGAGCAAGAAGACAGCGAGGACCTCTAGAACAACCATGGCATCCAACCAGTTTCTGCAGACTTTGGTAGAACAGTTCAACGCCCACTCCAAGTCTACAATTTTGCCGGTAAAAAAATGTTCAGAGCTGAAGGATGAAAAACATTATATTATACATACCATGAAGAAGATGGAAACTACAGTCGGCGAGGCAATCTGCTGCAGCTTGAGCGAAGCCCCATACACTCCGGGAGATGAGCCGAAATTCCAAATTTACCTGCCCAAAAGATTTGTACACCTACTCCAGAACGAAGATCTCCGCTCCATACAACCAGGATGTCTCTACTTGGTGTCCCACGGATGCAGCGGCAGCAACTCCACCGAGCTTACCATCCACATCGCAGACAAGCAGCAGTGTTGAAAAAAAAAATAATTTTTTTCTTTCTTGTATCTGTTTGTATTTTTTAACTATATATATTTTTGTCATGTAATCTTGTTTGTACTGTTTTAAATAAAGATAAAAAACCAAAAAAAAAAAAAACACAAAAAAGGCAACATATCAATATGTGAAACAAAAAAATTTTTCACATATTGATATGTTGCCTTTTTTTTAAAGCTCTGGGGTGACCTTGACCTTTGACCTTTGCACTAATTAAACATAAACTTTTTTTCAAACAGCAATGTGTGTGTGTGTGTGTGTGTGTGTGTGTGTGTGTGTGTGTGTGTGTGTGTGTGTGTGTGTGTGTATGTGTTTTCCCCCACCATTTCAGGTTACCAGCATACAGACTGTAAAGAAGTTCAGTTTCATTGCAACTGTCAAACGATGAGCACCCTATTTGAGCTTTGTGTAAGAAAAATTATTGAAGATCAACAGCTATTTAGCCATACTTTACGATCCAACGCTCCTCAACAAATTAAAATTTTTATCAAACAGTACAAGCTAGACAACAGAGGTTACAACACTTTTGGTTGGTACAAGTTTGGTAATGGTACAAAGTTTTGTCGAAGTTGTGGAAGGGCCGCTGTATCCAACCCGGCACAATTCCTACAAGATGATGGATGTTTACAATATGGTCATGTCGCTCCAGTTTTAAGTTACCATACACCTAAAGAACTTTGCGCCATTTGTTCAATCAATATGTTTACTTGGCAAAAATTTAACCACCTCTCATCAGACAGCGTGTAAACAACTTCCCCCCACCACTATTTCATACTACCTTAAAACGACCATGCTAATATTCATTCCGCCTTTGGACATCATACGGAAAACATCAAGATGGCTCTGACTGTAAAATGTGCAAATTATGAAGAAGTATTTGTAAGAAATCTGCAAGAATTAAACGAAATTGTTCAAGAATTTAAATCACTAATCGAACAGGGATACCGATTGAACATGCAAATTTTTGCTTGCAACACAAAATGCCCTCATGTCCCCAGGGATGACGAGCCGCCTAGGTCACCATCATCAACTTCTTCAGCCTACTCCTCCAGATCATCCATGAAGACTCAAGCCAGTCCAAACTTGGAATATTTCTCCTGACTAATATTTATATTTTGTATCCTCATTGTACTTCAATATGCATATTTTTGTATTGTAATAAAGGAATGATAAAATAAAAACAAAATAAAAAACCTATCTTGCTACAGTATTGTAGCAAGATAGAATTTTTTTAAAACACAAATTGGATGACCTTGAACATGTTCTAACATGTTCAGGTTTTCCCCCACCACTTTTCCTATTGGATACCTGAGAGGCAGCACCAATGTGTTTCATTACATCTTCATCTTTCAAGCTGCAATCATGGATGTTCCACCACCAATATATGAGGCCGATGAAGCGGAAAGCCTGGGGAGGAGGAGATGCCAGCATGTGGATCTAGTGGAGATGATGGAAAGAAGGATGGAAGAAAGACGGATCAGGAAGGACCATATGCTAATTCAAAAAATTTTAAAATTAGATCTCTTCATAATCTTGGCCTTATTGATTGCAATCTTCTTCTACTTGGTCTACGCAGTTGTATACTGTCTAAGATGCATCGAGTGTACAGATAAAGCAGCCAAATTGCCGGTTTTCAACACTACTCTGTAAATAAATTTTTCTTTTTTAAAACTCCAAATAGTTGACCTTGAACATGTTTCAACCTGTCTAGTTGTATCAATTACCCCCACCACCACGATTCCAAAAGACTAATCCTACATGCAAGTCTGGCTTCATTTCCAACTCAGCTACGCTAAAGGTTACACTACACACAATGAAGTGGGAATTACTTGTTGACAGTATTCAATACCTAAAAGAAATCTATGAAAAATTGCACATGCGGCTTCTTCAAAATCCAGGGATGATAATAAAAATGAACTTGGAATACGACTGTCCACTCATCGACGACAGTATGGATGAAGCAGAAGGGGTAGTCCAAAATACACAAGGAACATGTTGCTGTGAAGAAAATTCTTCGACAACATCAAGCACAAGTCCGGACAGCACATATGGGGATGAAGGAGGATTTTTGTAATTTGTAAATAAAATAAAAAAAAATAATTTTTTTTTAAACTTCAAATGGTTGACCTTGAACACGTTTGAACATGTTAAGCATTGTGGATAAAGAATATTTTTTTTCTTATGCCTATTGCTGAATAACAAACTCAGTTGTATAGTTTGCAAAAAAAATTTTTTTCATTTCATCCGACCACTTTACCCCCACCATCTCCTTATCCCCACCACCCTGCCGAGTACCTCAGATACACGGAGAGACTTGCTCAGTTGCTGTTCAACTCTTGTGGTGTGCACATCTCACTTTTTGCACTAAATTTACTTATATTGAGTTTAAATTTAAATATTTAGCCAAATATCAAACATTTCTTAATTTTTCGGCAAAGTTTCAAATAACAAAAAAATTTTTTTTTTACTTTTGGTTTGATTGAAATTTCACAAGTTCCAAGATCACCTGAGAAAGAATAAAAATAAATATTTCTCAGGAAATATTTCCAATCCGAGTTACGGTAAAGGACGGGCTCGGATGAGTTGTTGCAAAAATTTTAATTTTTCTTCCTTATGACCACTTTACTCCCACCACCTCCTTATACCCACCACTGGGCCGGGTACCTGGGGAACCGCCTGCACCCAAGTCAGTACGTCTTCGGACGCGGTGCTGTTCGGATCGCGTGTCGTTTGTCGCACTGTCGGGTGTTTGAAGAAATTATTCTTCGGCTCTCAGTCTCTCGGTGGGTAAGTAAAATATAAAAAATTATTTTTTTTTTCAAGTGGGGCTGCTGGGACGGGTCAATGACCCCTGACGGATACATTAGGTCGAGAGTCTGATCGCTAGGGAATAAAAAAAAATATTTTTTTTGCACTTTTGTGGTTCCTCGAGAAATTTCAATTTCTCAACAAAATTTGAGGAATCGCAAAAGTGCAAAAAAATTTTTTTGTATTCTTGCGTGACCTTGACCTAATTAACGTCAGTGACGTCATCATGATGACGTCAGCGGTAGTGACGTCACCATGACGTCACAGATGTGACGTTATATGACGTCATTGGTGACGTCATTCGTGACGTCATTGATGACGTCATCACTGCTGACGTCATCGTGATGACGTCATGGCCCAGGTGTGCCCTTTTTGCACTACTAGTAAGTGATATATGGGTGATATAACTAAACTTCGCTTAATCTACTTTAACGACATTTGATGAATTTCTGATACCCCGATGAGTGAGTGAGTGAGTGAGTGAGTTACACATGCGGGAGTATATAATTTAGATTTATGCAAAATCTCAT
Organism: Neoaliturus tenellus; assembly: GCA_030545055.2. Lineage (NCBI taxonomy): Eukaryota > Metazoa > Arthropoda > Insecta > Hemiptera > Cicadellidae > Neoaliturus > Neoaliturus tenellus. The sequence continues at coordinate 58,730 of JAQYXR010000040.1, read as the reverse complement.
GTTTGTAGGTGCTATGGTTTTTCCTGTGCGTTGATCGGAATTTCGCATTTATATATAGAGATTGACAGATACAAATGAAATAAGGGACACGTAATGTTGCAGTGGTTTTTAAATCAGTATTTAACAGCTGATGCTTTAATAAAATTTTGGTTGCTACACTATAAAGAGAGTTAATTCAATATAGATTATTGAATTTATGTATTTAAACTTACAAGCTATTTATTAATATTTATTAACACATGTGTTTTATAACTATCAACTAATGAGCGTTAGGTTTTAAAATATAGAAAAATAATCTTTGGATTGTAAAATTCTCCCCACCGTATTTTAATTCATTAATCTTTGTTATAACTAAGTCATATAACATCATTATATTCTTATTTTTATCCTTTTAAGGTCGTGTAGGCTTATGATTCTAGATGTTTAATAGTTGTTTTATTGTTTGGACTGATATAAATAATGGAGTAAAAAAATGTGAAAATGTGCAACTAAAAACTGGAGAAAATAAGTCTTGAAATATACAAGAAGAAATACCAAGAATGAGAAAAGGAGAAGGAAATAAAGTGGAAACAAAAGGCAGAGAATAAACATTTTGAATAGTGTTTCAGTGAAGAAAAAAAAAACTACTATACGATTGACTTAGTGGACATTGCATTAACACTTAGTACACATAGTACTTCTATACCACTGCGTGAAAAATTCAAGTCAGGACTTGAAAGCAAGGCTTAATTAGGTGCATAAACGGTGTGGAAGAGCCCACAGAATAGTGCTCAGCTACGGTGGTGATACCAAAACCTAATGGGGACGTTAGACTCTGCGTGGATCCAACAAAATTAAACAAGAACTTAAGAAGGCAAAAATGCCAGAGGTTGAAGATACACTTAATTAAATTTGGTAAATCTCAAGTGTTTAACAAATAAGATACAAATTTCCGGACAAATGGACTCTGAGTCAGCGAAATTACACCAGGCCATACAACTGGAATGGAATAAAAGGATATACGGTTAAAAAACCTTTAATCATTATCTTTTTTTGTAAAGTTTTAAAGGCCTACTATATTGTAAAACCATATTATAGTAAGTATTATAAACTATTAATGATATACTAGAGATCGCCTCCTGATCGAAATTAGATCAAAATTTTAGTTGATCTGGACCCAAGAAGTTTGAAAACATTTTATAACTAAAACGTCTGTTCTTCCTGTTTTTAGCATTTGTTTTTACAAAAGCTGTCCAATTCTCCTTCCTTCAAAAGATTAACATTAAAACTTTGAAAGCCTGTGGGGCGTAGTCCTGCAGTCCATCATAAATTAGTATAGGATTCTGCTCATCTACCTTTCTAACAGTATGCATGGATTTCTCCTAAAATGCACATGAGCTGAGAAAAAAGGAGGAAAAGAAACGTGATTGCCTATTATAGAAGACTAGAGAATGGCCACTGGTTGAAATTCGACCAAATATTTACATGATCTTGAGATAATTAGTTTTAAAAATTTTATAGATAAAACAAACTGTTCTTTCTGATTTCCTATAATTTGTTATTACAACAGCTGTTTCAGGATCAATCAAATTATCCTTCTCCCATAAGACTAAAATTGAAACTTTCAAAGCCTGTTGGGCGTAACCTAGGGGCCAATGTGAATTAAAATACCATTCATCTGCTCATCTACAAGATACTACCTACCTTTCAGTTGCTCACAAGCTGAGAAAAAGGAGGAAAATAAACATGCTTGCCTATAAATATATAGATAGCTGTTCACATTGCTAAAGAAATGGAAAAATGTTAGTTTTAATACTATGTTGTCTGTGTATTAATAAATTCTTTGACCATTTTCAAACGTGAACATCAAATTCATGAATAATCATCATGAAAATTACCCGTCATTTTTGACTGGCTGTTTGCTTGTTTAAAATAATGTTATTCATTACAACAAAATAATCCGAATAAATAACTGTTATAAATAGTTGACTATATGGCTGTTGGCTGTTCTCAACAATCACGATCAGCTGATGGCCTACACAATACTCAATAATAATTGTCTGTCTCGTCGCGTTGTCTGTGTCGTCTACGGCGCCCCTCAAAAATCTTATTCAAAAGATTCCCCGGAAAATTTCTACAAAACATACCACAGTGTTGTTTTTAATCTCAATACAAATTAAAGTTAAAGACACTTAAATGATGATAAAAATTTCATTAAAAATACATAATTTTTGTAACTATGCTCGGTTGCAATCAGCCGTCCAGACCGAAGCCTCTGCCAACTGTAACAGACAAACAACTGAAAATTCCCGAATCATTACGAACTGGTTGGGCGAGAATCTTTCCAATGCTCATCCAAAACAACAAAATTATAAAATAACAAATTGAGTTTAAATAGAAAATAACTAGTTAGTTAGTCAATAGTGTACGTTTATTCGTTCCAATAATGTTTATTGTTTGCAAGTTGTTGTCAAAGTGTTTATTTTACCTCTATACCTTTGTTAAGAATTCATATTTTTTGTGGTTTCTTGCAATTTTGAACAAGGGTCATTTTGCGCCCCCATGTGTTCTGTGCCCTTGGCAGGGCCCCTACCGCCAATGCCTATAGGTCCTATATGTCCCTGACCTGAAGGTTTATGTTTCGTAGCACTGTATATACAGCTGAATAATCACAACATCGATCTCAATGCCTCTGGCGCGGCATATACGAACCTTCCAAGTTTCGATACAAACAAAAAGCATTGAATGAGAAGTCTATTCACATCTTGGGTGTATATAATGAAAGGCATAAGCTACCAAAACACAAATTAAATTAGTTTATCTTATACTCTAAAACAAACTCCGTTTGTACGGGCAAAGTTTTTTTTGCTCCAAGGATTTTTGACTTTTTGATTGAATATGGGGGTTTTGGCCACGAGAAATTCATTAGGGTTGGTCCCATGGCTGGGAAAAATCCAGTTTTCATTCTAGAGCCCTTCAAAGTTCCCATGTTATCATTATGGAGATTTTTTTTAACTGAGCAAAAATCAGCTGATAACTGTAGATATAAATCAATGTGTTAACTGTAATCTTTAAACTGTTATTAGGAAAATTACCAAAGTGAAGCATCTCTTTGGTCTGGCGAGTGAGCGGAGCGAAAGAGTTTTGTATGAGAAATGAAAGTGATAATTTTACCGAGCGTAAGCTCGGTCCTCCTGGTACTATCTTATACTCTAAAACAAGCTCCGTTTGTCCGGGCAAAGTTTTTTTCGCTCCAAGGATTTTTGATTTTTTGGTTGAATATGGGGGTTTTGGCCACCAGAAATCGATTGGAGCTGGTCCATAGCTGGGAAAAATTCGGCTTTTGCGCTAGAGCCCTTCAAAGTTTCCATGTTATCCTTATGGAGATTTTATTAATTGAATAAAAATCAGCTGATAACGGTTGATATAAACCAATGTGTTACATAAGTGCAGTACGGTTTGGCGAGTGAGCGAAGCGAACGAGCTCGTCTTTAAAATGGAAGAGGGCGAGTGAGCGGAGCGAACGAGCTTTGTGTAAGAACGAAAAAGTAACAATTTTACCGAGCATAAGCTCGGTCCCCCTGGTACTATACTCTAAAACAAGCTCTGTTTGTACGGGCAAAGTTTTTTTTTTCGCTCCAAGGATTTTTGATTTTTTTTATTGAATATGAGGGTTTTGGCCATCAGAAATCGATTGAAGCTGGTCACATGGCTGGGAAAAATCCTGTTTTCGCGCTAGAGCACTTCAAAGATCCCATGTTATCCTTATGGAGATTTTTAAATTGAACAGAAAATCAGCTGATAACTATAGATGATATAAACCAATGTGTTACATCTTTAACTTCCGGTTTAGGAAAATTATATCAAAGTGCAGCACCCTTCAGTCTGGCGAGTGAGCGAAGCGAACGAGCTCGTCTTAAAAAGGGAGAGGGTGAGTGAGCGGAGCGAACGAGCTTTGTGTGAGAAACGAAAATAATAATTTTACCAAGCATAAGCTCGGCCCCCTGGTACTGTTTATTTATTTATGTTCCAGAATAGTTTTAAGTTTAAAGTTTAAAACCAGGAAAAGTTCTTTTGTATTTTTATTTAATTTTTAAGCATTATAATGTAAGTTATAAGAGTGAATAAGGTCGTTGTTTCGCTGGAGTTTCTGCAACCGACTAACACTTGTGTCAACTCATATGGCCGTTGAACAAACAAATGGATGACGCAAATTACAGCAAACCTGTCGTTCGGAACCGACTTCTTTGTTATAATATTGTATCGTACAATACTCTGTTGCTAAATGAAAAGGGTAAAATATAAAATTGAATTCAGATTTGACCATACGATAAGCCTGCTGATGATTTATGTTTATTGGCACTCAACCATTCGATAAACATTCTGTTTATGAAAAAAATCCCGTTATCTCGAATATTTTTGCGTTTGAAGTAGCTTTTTAGCTGCATTTAGTAAAGTACACCACTTGGAAACGGCTGAACATATTTTTCTCGTAAATGGCTTAAACGCTTATTAAAAATAAGCATAAGGGTAAGATTAATAATTTTCAATAAAATTTTAATTATATTAAGAAAAAAAAATATCTGCTATCTTTCGTGCGATTTGTCTAAAAATTGCAACATGCCCTAGCGCTTGACTAATGAGGTAACATTCCGCAAAGTTTCAAATAAAGATAATTTTATAACGTAATGGTGTAAACACACACACACACACACACACACACACACACACACATTCTGACTGCTATCGTCAAATTATGTTATGTTCTCATTCTCGGTAAACGGATGTTATAAGTGCTTCAGTGTTCTGTCTCCCCTGTTTCATCAGCCACTTTTACTTTCTCCCCCTATACCATAGTATATGGAGAAAGTATTGTTTCGTCAAAATTTTCGAATTTGAGTTGTTGGTGTATTTATCCATTATGGTTCCCCCTGAGTCCAAAAAAGTGGTTTTCGGAGTGATGTCTGTGTGTGTGTGTGTGTGTGTGTGTGTGTGTATGTGTGTCAGGATGTAAACAGAGCTAGAGAATGCCCTAATGTTCCGATTTTAATGAAATTTGGTATATAGGTCCAAATCCACAATAATTCCAGGCGTTTTTTTCATTTTTTTGAATTTTTGATTTTTAAGGGTATTTTACCCCCAAAAACCCTCAAAAATCGTCAAAAATCAAAATTTCTCAAAAACGGCTCTAACGATTTTGATTAAAATTTTGTGGTTTATTAAGCTTAAAATGATGAATAAAATGACACCACCCGCATCTCCGAGAAAATGCGCGTTCAAAAGTTATGGAGTAAAAAGTGTTTAAAAAATCAATTTTTTTGATTTTCAAAATAGCTGTTGTCTCAAAATAAATTTTACTTATCACCATTAAATCAAGCTCAAAAAACTAAATAATCCAGTACTTTAAATTATTGCTCTACGTCAAGTGGTTGAGGAGAACATACAATTTTTCATTTAGCGGTAAACGCAGTACGTTGTTAAAAGTCACAGATGCGCGTAGGGTCAAGCTCGCGCTGCTCAGCTGGTAGCTATCCGACAGAGTCATCTAGACATTAATGTTTAAAGCTTTTAACACATGTTTTTATATTGTTGGGAGAAAGTATGTGTCAGTTATCTGATACCGTTTATTTAACCTGGATTTTATATCCTGCTACAGTAAAAGAGTCAAATCTTTCACTCCGAAAACCACTTTTTTGGACTCAGGGGGAACCAAAATGGATAAATCCACCAACAACTTAAATTCGAAAATTTTGACGAAAACAATACTTTCTCCATATACTATGGTATAGGGGGAGAAAGTAAAAAGAAAAGATAATGATTAAAGGTTTTTTAGCCGTGTATCCATTTATTCCATTCCAGTTGTATGGCCTGGTGTAATTTCGCTGACTCAGAGTCCATTTGTCCGGAAATTTGTATCTTATTTGTTAAACACTTGAGATTTACCAATCTGATTAAGTGTATCTTCAACCTCTGGCATTTTTGCCTTCTTAAGTTCTTGTTTAATTTTGTTGGATCCACGCAGAGTCTAACGCCCCCATTAGGTTTTGGTATCACCACCGTAGCTGAGCATTATTCTGTGGGCTCTTCCACACCGTTTATGCACCTAATTAAGCCTTGCTTTCAAGTCCTGACTTGAATTTTTCACGCAGTGGTATAGAAGTACTATGTGTACTAAGTGTTAATGCAATTTCCACTAAGTCAATCGTATAGTAGTTTTTTTTTCTTCACTGAAACACTATTCAAAATGTTTATTCTCTGCCTTTTGTTTCCACTTTATTTCCTTCTCCTTTTCTCATTCTTGGTATTTCTTCTTGTATATTTCAAGACTTATTTTCTCCAGTTTTTAGTTGCACATTTTCACATTTTTTTACTCCATTATTTATATCAGTCCAAACAATAAAACAACTATTAAACATCTAGAATCATAAGCCTACACGACCTTAAAAGGATAAAAATAAGAATATAATGATGTTATATGACTTAGTTATAACAAAGATTAATGAATTAAAATACGGTGGGGAGAATTTTACAATCCAAAGATTATGTTTCTATATTTTAAAACCTAACGCTCATTAGTTGATAGTTATAAAACACATGTGTGTAAATATTAATAAATAACTTGTAAGTTTAAATACATAAATTCAATCATCTATATTCCAAAATTTTATTAAAGCATCAGCTGTTAAATACTGATTTAAAAACCACTGCAACATTACGTGTCCTTGATTTCATTTGTATCTGTCAATTATCATAGAATTGAAAAAATTATCTGTTTTTTTTACAAAAACACATTGTAAAGCAGCAGTGGTGTCAAATTTCTATGTAAGATATGGATCACCTGGAGCAGTAAACAAATCAACAAAATCACGTCTTAAATTGGTCTAAATAAGGTCTAATTTTCATTTTGCGGCTTTATAAGGCATTTTCTGAGGGATACCATATTTTTCCTATCACCTAGGGGTCATAAAAAAATTCATTCACACCAAAACAGCCTCGATCCGTTCAGTAGTTCTCTCTCTGAACCCTTAAATGCACTCTTTTATTAAATAAGCTAACACACAAATAAATAAATCTATATTTTTATGGACTATTAACAATACAGTACGGAGAGATTTTTATGAATTAACTATATAGCTGTTGCCAGTCACGGCTTCGCCCGGGATTGAATTTATTGTATGGGTAATAAAATCTTTTTAAAGAGCAACGCAATCTACTTCCTTAAGAATAACATTGCAAAAATGAAGTAGTGTGAGTGAAGCTCTGCAAAGCTTGGAGGAACTCCGCAAAACCTGTTCTTAGTGAGAAAAGGTTTCCTTAATAGAAAAGGCCCTGAGAACTAATAAGCAAATAGGAACGACCATGTCAAATTTCAACCCCGTAGGCCTTACAGTCATCTTGAAGTTAAGTGAGGCGGAGCCCTAAAGAGCAACAAAAACTATATTTGCAGAACTGTTTGTTAGTGAACACCTATTATTAGCAAACCGGAAAGTATACGTTAAATTTCAACCCGTTGGATCTATGTTGGTTTTGAGAATTTGTAGGGAGGAGCCCTAAAGGAAATTTGCAAAATCGTTTCTTCTTTATCACCTATTGGCAAAGAGAAACGTCCATGTCAAATTTCAAACCCGTTGGCCCTGGATTCATTTTGAAGTCAAGTGGGGTGAAGCCCTAAAGAACTTCGTTGGCTATTTCTTAGTTACAAAACCATTTCGTAGTGAGCACCTGTAAGTAAAACGGAACATCCACGTTAAATTCATACCCCCTTGGATCTATGGTAATTTTGAGGTTCTATGGGGCAGGGTCCTAAAGGAAATTTTCAGAATTATTTCTTGGTGCGAACCTATGAGCAAAGTTTGTCCTGGTCAAATTTCAACGCCGTGGGTCCTAGATTAATTTTGGAGACCTGTGGGGAGGAGTCCTAAAGAATTTGAAAAACTATATTTGCAAAACCGTTTCTTAGAAAGAAACTATGCACAAAGAGGAATTTCCGATTCAAATTTAAATCCCGGAGGCCCAAAAGTAATTTTGAAGTCCTTTGGAGCGCAGCCCTAAACAACTTCGAAAACTATATTTCCAAAACCGTTTCTTAGTAAGTATCCATGAGCAAAGATAAACGTCCATGTCAAATATCGACCTCGATGCCCCTAAAGTAATTTTGAAGTCCTATGGGGCGGAGCCCTAAAGAACTTCAAAAACTATATTTGCAAAACCGTTTCTTAGGAAGCACCCATGAGCAAAAACAGACGTCCATGTCCAATTTCAACTCCGGAGGCCCTAAACTAATTCTGAAGTCCAGTGGGGCGGAGCCCTAAAGTGCTTCAATAACTATATTTGCAAAACAGTTTTATAATGAGTAGGCCCTATCTATGAGCAAAGAGAATCAATCGACGATGTCAAATTTCAACACGTAGGCTATACAGAAATTGCGAGCTTCTGTGAGCCTATACAGAAATTGTGAGGCCCCAGAAATTGTGGGGTTCTGTGGGGCGGAGCCCTAAAGTGGAAGTTCAAAGCTTTTTTTATTGAGCAACTAAGAGAAAAGAGATCACTCCAAATTTTAACCCCGCAGGTTTCTTAGTTTGTATTTAAATTTGGCCATAGGGATAGCGTTATACTGAAATTTTGAAGGTCTGTGGGGCGGAGCCCCAGAGGAATTTTGCAAAATTGTTTCTTGGTGAGCACCTACGAGGCAAGACGAACCTGTGTTTAAAGTTTCAAGTAAATACGTTTGGTAGTTCCTGAGATTTCGCAATGAGTCGGTCAGTAATCACTCTCCGTCAGGTTTAGCTCGTTCGCTGAGCTCCCTCCCTGCTATTCTATTATATCATTTAGTTTTTTACTAGTGGCTCATAGGGGAAAAAGCCCCTAATCATGAAATTAAAATAGCATACTATAGCGGATTACCAATTCACCAATTCTTCACTACGAAAGTTTTTAGAAGATTTATTTTTAATTTATATAATATTTCAAGAATACCAATTGAATTTAATTGAGAATACCAAAGGACTTTAAAATCCTCTCATCTTAAGCCACCCATTTGTAAATGCTTCTTTTGTCTGTTGTTAACTCTATATCAATATTTGATGATGAATTAGTTTTTGAAAGGAATCGTAGTCCTTGAGCTATGACAGAAATTTTATATAATGTTGAAAAACGGCAATGATACAAAACATGACGGATGCTCAGCACCCATTTCAGGGTCAGTAAACTTTAAAAACTTTTATCATATCCATTAGCAATGGATATGTTTGCATGTAAATATTAATGACTATTATTTTTGGTATCTGGGCACCTCAAAACTAAAAATTAACATGGTTACATCTTAGGTCTTACTATGAGACATACGGTAATAGCTTATTCCCTATAGGCAATTCGCTAAAATGAAGTAATGGTTTGCATTATGTGTTGAATATTAAAATGGTATTTTATTGAGCATATTGCAAGTGTATTGCGTAATGAAGAACATGTATTAAATGCTTGTTTTTTGTTGAAATAGAGTTTCCACTATCATTGAAATAGAAATAAAAAATAAAACAGTTATATTAATCCAGAGCAATTAAAATATGATGGACTTCATCATGTATACCTATTGGGAACATCTGCTTCTGGTTTTATGTTTCTTTCAATGGTTTAATTATTTTGTTAATAAATTGTACAAAAACATTTTCTTATTATATGTTTTGTATTATTTTTTACTTTTTGTTCACTACATACTTTCGTTATTATAGTTTTGTTTTGTTATTTCCTTTCATCTTAAAGTACCAACAAAAAATCAATACAGGGTGTTTCAGAACTCCCTGACAATATTTTAGGGCATTGTTTCTGGGTTAGAAACATATCTAAATATAATATTTAAATTGTCCGGAAGTCTTTAGTTACTCACACAGCCGCCATTTAGTTTTTTTCACATGATAATTTTTATTTCCATAACGGATGGTTGTATTAAATTTATATTTGGCATGAATCTTCATTATACCAATGTACATTTCCAGGAAAAAAATTAATTTTTTCCGCTGTATCTTATACTCTAAAACAAGCTCCGTTTGTCCGGGCAAAGTTATTTTTCGCTCCAAGGATTTTTGATTTTTTTATTGAATATGGGGGTTTTGGCCACCAGAAATCGATTGGAGCTGGTCCCATAGCTGGGAAAAATCCGGTTTTCGTGCTAGAGCCCTTCAAAGTTTCCATGTTATCCTTATAGAGATTTTATTGATTGAATAAAAATCAGCTGATAACGGTTGATATAAACCAATGTGTTACATAAGTGCAGTACGGTTTGGCGAGTGAGCGAAGCGAACGAGCTCGTCTTTAAAATGGAAGAGGGCGAGTGAGCGGAGCGACCGAGCTTTGTGTGAGAACGAAAGTAATACCCAATTTTACCGAGCTTAAGCTCGGTCCCCCTGGTACTATTTTCAAAATGGCGGTAATTTTAAATTTTCAAACGCAAACATCTCAAAATCGGAATTTTTTTTAAATTTTACAAGACACAAAAAAGTTGACATAAATTATCTAACCAATGGTACCAAGTTTGTAAAGATCTAACAACAAATAACGGAGTTATTGCGATTTTTCGCCATGAAAACATTGATTTTGCTGTTAAATGGCCTTAATTTGCCATTGATTTTAATGCAAAATCAATGTTTTCATTAAGAAAAATCGCAATAACTCCGTTACTTGTTCTCATGTCGTTACAAACTTGGTACCATTGGTTAGATAATTTAATTTGTCAACTTTTTTGTGTCTTGTAAAATTTTTAAAAAATTTTCCGATTTTGAGATATTTGCGTTTAAAAATTTAAAATAACCGCCATTTTGAAAATATACAGCGGAAAAAATTTTTTTTTCCTGGAAATGTGCATTGGTATAATAAAGATTCATGCCAAATATGAATTTAATACATCCATCCGTTACGGAAATAAAAATTATCATGTGAAAAAAACAAAATAGTGGCTGTGTGAGTAACTAAAGACTTCCGGACAATTTATATATGATATTTAGACATGTTTTTAACCCAGAAACAATACTCTAAAATATCGTCAGGGAGTTCTGAAACACCCTGTATAATCTTTGGAGATAGATTTTGTACCACATGTACAAAAACATGTATGTTGCCATAATGTGTGTGTTCAAAAATTATTGATGGTTGTCGTAATGTTTCTCATCTGCAAATGATTATGCTAGAAAGGTTACATTTTGAAGTATGAAACTCAATTCAGACAATAAATAGTTTTCTTAGACGTAAGAGCCAAAATCTAATTTATATAGTCTAATGTTTACCAACAAACTAAACAATATAACGAATAAATATGTTTACATATTCGTAAAAGAGGTAGGCCTAACATAAACTTAAGTTCATAATATTTAAACATATTATTTTGTACATGAAGTAGTTTATGTTACTATTATACGTGTATGCAACAAAAATGTAAAAAATCGAAAAACATGAGATTGAGATTATTTTTTTCAATAACAAATTTGCAATCGGGAGTCGGAAGCCGGCCGGAGCTAAAACTTCGCATCACAGCCCACGATCCAGGAGTATGCATTGTTTTCTAAACAAGCTGAAGGAATAAATAATTATTGTAATTACTATTAAATTGTGAGTCCCGATCAAGTTACTTATAAATTGATAATACTACAAGTAAAATGAATTTATTATTGTTCTTATTAAACTCTTTGCAGATTTAATACACGTGGCCCTAAAACAATCAAAGTATTTTAAACATTACGTATTGTTTAATTAATGTTATAAATAGTTTTTTATCATTCTGCACGAAATCAGCCTGTTTTTGTTCTCTCAGTAGTACTAAAACCGATTCTTTATAGTCGGACTAGGACTGAAAAATCAACTGGAGAATTTTTTAGGTCCTAGGACTGAGACTGAAAAGTCAGCTGTTTGCTAAGTATATTATTATTGGTTTATTAATGTTGAGGAGCAGAATTTTGAAATTCAAATTTTATAAAAAGCATTGTTTGTAAATAACAGAAATGTAAACCCTGCATATTACTTACTTTGTAAATATAACCTCAAAAATACAACTTCACAGTTAATATTTTTTTACAATCAAAAGTTTAATATCGCACTATGATAAAAAAACGTTGTTCATCACTCGGACCAAAAGTGTCTTTTTGATGCTAATCGTTTTTAAAAACTCGGCTGCGCCTCGGCTGCGCACCAAAAAGACCCACTTTTTCTCCTAGTGATGAAAACTACTAATTTATCATTCTGCACGAAATCAGCCTGTTTTTGTTCTCTCAATAGTACCAAAACCAATTCTTTTTGTCCTATGACTAAAAAGTCAGCTGGAGAATTTTTTAGGTCCTAGGACTGAAAAGTCAGCTGTTTGCTAAGTATATTATCTATCTTCTTATTTCTATAAGGGTTTAGTCTGTTACATCCCCTTTTCTCTCGACCTACTGAAGCGATTTTTCAGATTGAGGTGTCATTTTAAAGCTTAGGACATACCGCAGTGACGAATCGTAATAAAAAAGGTAATATTATTTCGGGCTTCGCCCCCCTCGCCTTTGATTTATTTCCAGAGGGCGCTTAAAATGTTGACCAACTTTTATTGCAAGTTCTTTAATGTTAATTGTAATTTAACAGCTGATTACCTTCAGATGAATTTTAAAAGCCAGATAGTAAACAAAAATAGATCTCTGTCACTTCATAATCAACATTCACGTACTGTAGGTGAGTTTCACTCATACAGAACTATACGCATACAGAATCATGCGCAATTTGTGCACGGACCACCTAGTTATTCATTTATTAATGTTAGGGAGCAGAATTTTTAAATTCAAATGTTATAAAAAGCATTGTTTGTAAATAACAGAAATGTAAACGCTGCTTAATACTTACTTTGTAAATATAACCTCGAAAATACAGATAGGTGTGTAATCCCAAGGCACACAAATATAGGTGAACAAGACTGTGTGTGTGTGTGTGTGTGTGTGTGTGTGTGTGTGTGTGTGTGTGTGTGTGTGTGTGTGTGTGTGTGTGTGTGTGTGTGTGTGTGTGTGTGGGGGGGGGGGGGATCTTTAAAGAGGTATAATATAGGTCAATCAATAATATAGGCCTACAGCATTAGATTTTTTTTTTATGAAAATGGAAGACTGGCGTGTTCAGGTTCCAATCCTTCCAACCTCCATTTAATATAGATTAGGCCCCTACACATGGTAAAAAAAGCCACAAATGACAACATTCCAAGGTGAGAGGGGGTGAGGGGGTCACAGCTGTTAACTTCCATCGGACTATTTTCGTGAACCAAGAAGACTAGCAAACAGCCCGTAAAAAATGACAGGTAATTTTTATTATTACTGTATGAGTGAAACTCACCTACAGTACGTGAATGTTGATTGTGAAGTGACAGAGATCTATTTTTGTTTACTATCTTTCTTTTAAAATTCATCTGAAGGTAATCAGCTGTTAAACTACAATTAACATTAAAGAACTTGCAATAAAAGTTGGTCAACATTTTAAGCGCCCTCTGGAAATAAATCAAAGGCGAGGGGGGCGAAGCCCGAAATAATATGACCTTTTTAATTACGATTCGTCACTGTGGTATATCTTAAGCTTTAAAATGACACCTCAATCTTAAAAATTGGTACTGTAGGTCGAGAGAAAAAGGGACGTAACAGATTAAACCCTTATAGAAATAAGAAGATAGATGGTTAATCATGAAGTTTGGATGGTCACAATATTTATGAAACATAATATTCCTGTTCATGATTTTAAACACGCTTTTAGTCCTGATGATATATTAAAACCAAAGTATTTCCATTTTTTTAGCAATGGGATCAGTTATATAACAATAATAGTTAATGAGTTTATAAAGTTTATAGTGCTTAGTATTAAACGGTTTTCAATATACTAGTAGGCCTATTGGACAACAAAAAACAAAGAGGATAACAAAAGTTGTTTTAGTCGTTTTTTACGGTTGTCTCCCACCATTACGGTTGTCTCCCACTATTTATTGGTATAATCTCGCTGACTCAGTGTCCAATTTAATTTGCCAGAATCTGGAGTTTGTATCTACCTTGCTAAACACCTGAGATTTACCAATCCGTTCAAGGTGCTTCTATAACTGGAGGCAATGGAACTGCCTCCTTAAATTATTGTTTTAATTGTTAAATCTCAGGTGAAGGGCATAAAACTCCTCTGCTTGTCATTTCAATTTGAGAACCGTTGCAAAGCACCGGTATGCCGCTAGTGTAGAAAGAAAACTTGCCAAGAGTTTCTAAGTCTCACCGGACTATTTTCGTAATCCTTACTATAAGAAAATTTGCATATATTAAAGTTTATAATAAGTTAATAAGAAGATTATGATAACGAAATACCCTCGTCGCAGCAGACCTGCGTACTAAGCAAATTTCCAATAGATCTTTTTAGTTTTGTTTTAATAATAGTTTGGTCTCGATTTTCATTATTGAATTGTCGTCGTTTACCGCCAGAGCATGTTTTTCAGGTTCCCAAGTCAACATCCACCGCGCAATTACGGTGACTAATTGCAGAGCAACAGATGGTTATCACGGGAACCTCCACGATCGCAACGAAATATTTACCAACCTAGTTTGTTTGTTTTTCATGTTATATACCGCTGCCGATGGTTTGTTCTATAACACTTGTTGTTTTTCTCTCCGCCGCCATGTTGTGCACCATGTTTTAATTTTTTTTTTTGTACGCCATGTGGCAGCCATGTTTTAAAAGAACAAACATGGATAAATTACGTAATAAAGTAGCTTTCATAAATTGCAAATAAAGGTTTACCAATAGTTTAAAAATTGTTGGCCATAAAATCGAATCGTAATTTTCACTGTCCACGTGTCCAATTATTTTGCAATTATTTACATGAACCATGGTACGAGTTTACAAAACCAAATAAATAGGGACATCCTAATAGGGTGTGAGAACGCCTCCCATGAAACTCAGATATCCCCATATCAATGTGTAGTTTTCATTTAAGGATTATTCTGATTGGTTGAATGGAATCAGACGGCTAGAATAATTTTGCTGAATTTGGTTATTTTATGATTTTTTATTATGAATATGTTCATTGACATTTAGAAGGTAGAAAGAGCAGCGCTTCCCGTGGCAATTATTAATAGGCAAGCACGTTTCATTTCCTCCTTTTTTCTCAGCTTTTGGCCAACGTAGGAAAAATTAGCGCATATCGTTAGAAAGGTAGTGTCATGTAGATGAGCAGAATCACATTCTAATTATTCACATCGAACCAGTGTTGTAGTGGCAAATTTTCCAATGTGGGAACGCTTAATATATTTAACAAATTCCCTGAAAATTAAGAGAAAATTTCCCTGAATGCTTAGGATAGCAATAGCTTTGCGTATTAGGCTATGTATTTTAAGCTAACTGAATTTACTGAGAATTCAAGAAACTATTTAATAATTTTGATGATTTTGAGAAAAACAAAACTTAAGTTAAATATTTTTATACTTAACTAACTTTATTATTTCACAAAAGACGGTTGTTTTAGAAAAGGTTATTAATTTATTTATTAAATACTTTTATTTTTAACCCCCAAAATAGCAACACACATAACCTAATTTTTAAATGACATATTCTATACAAGTAGGCCTATAAAAACAGAGAACTAAAATAAATTGAATCCATAAAACAGAGGAAAAACAGAGGAAAAACAGAGTAATTATTAGCAATGAAAGTTCATTGACAGATTGACAAAATCATCTTTACAAGTAGTCGGCAAATGCATCCTCTTCTGTAGGTGTGGAGGGATGGGAGAGTGATGCCCGCCACCGTATAGGCCTACCGTACTCTGTGCACCAGTGTTGTAGTGGCAAGTTTTCCAATGTGGGAACGCTTAATATATTTGTTAAATTCCCTGAAAATTAAGATAAAATTTCTCTGAATGGGTACGATAGCAATAGATTTGCGTATTACGCTATGTATTTTAAGCTAACTGAATTTACTGAGGATTCAAGAAACTATTTAATAATTTATATGATTTTGAGAAAAGCAAAATAAAAAAACAGTATATTTTTATTCTTAGCTAACTTTATTATTTCACAGAAGAAGGTTGTTTTAGAAAAGGTTATTAATTAATTTATTAACTACTTTTATTATTAACCCCCAAAATAGCAATATGCATAACCTAATTTTTAAATACATATTCTATAGGGGAGAGCGGGGCAAGACGGGGTCGAGGGCAAGACGGGGTTTTACATTTTTTTGCTCCAGCAGATGTCACAGTATATCGGCAAATAGTTGAACTAATAGCCTGTTGCCATATGTGAATGTCTGATAGTGCTACCAGCCATTTTGAGCAGACCGTTCCGAGAATATGGATTTAAATGTGTTTTTATGATGTGACGATCTAATTTTCTGTCAGTCTTGAACGTGAAAAGAATAGACACCTGTTTTTTCTGGTATTATTGATTATTATTATTGAGTAAAGTACTTTTTTAGGAATACATCAATGCATACTATAACCTAGAGGAATATATCCTTGTAGTATTAAATCAATCTAACCTAAAACTTGTCCTTGGGGGCAAGACGGGATATATAGAAGGAGGGCAAGATGGGGTGTACAATTTAAATGGTGTTCATTTTAAATGTTATCGACTTTGGTATTTGGTATAAAAATTATTTATTTAACAATAGGCCTATTGGCAAAACGGTTAAATTAGAAAGACTCTTATTTGTATTTAGTTTTTCGAGTAAGCTCAGGGTTAATCTTTGATTAAGCTTATCAATAATTTTGTTTGATTAATTTTTTAAGGTAAATATAACATTATTTAGTGTTGAGACAGTGCCTATTTATAGGTATAAACAAATATTTTTAAAAGGTAAATCAGTTTTCATTTAGCAACTAAACCCTATTCCCTTTTTATAGTATTGAGCTACCCCATCTTGCCCTCACTATAGGGTAAGATGGGGTACTTGGTAAACCTTTAGAAAAAAAAATTATTAGTGTTAATACTTTTTATTTTTTTGTTCAAATTTTTATATTGCCTCTATAGATACTGAAGTTTTAATTGAAATATGTAGTATGTTTATTGAGCTTTTCATAACGCAACAAAAAAATATTAAGTGCTTAAGTACCCCGTCTTGCCCCACCTTCCCCAAGTATAAAAGCAGAGAACGAACTAAAATAGATTAAATTCATAAAACAGAGGAAAACAGAATAACTAATTACAATGAAAGTTCATCGACAGATTGACAAAATAATGTTTACAAGTAGTCGGCAAATGCATAATCTTCTGTAGATGTGGAAGGGTTGGGGAGGGACGGGAGAGTGATGCCCGCCACCGTATACCGTACTCTGTGCACAATACAAAGTTCAAGCGAGAGTGAGGTTATCTTTGGAAACAGCTACAGAGTAAAATCGTGTTTAAAAAAGTATTGCATTTTATTATTGGCATAGAAATATTTTTAAATATTTTTATACTGTTTGATTAATATTTGTATTTAGAAACATATTAAATATTTTCTCGGATTTTCCCTGAACGGGGCACTGGGATTTTCCCGGGTTCTTGAAAACCAGTGTGGGAACGCCGTTCCCACGCGTTCCCGCACCACTACACCACTGCATCGAACTCCAGGGTTACTCCTCACAGGTGTAAAAGTTCCAATGTTAATCTTATGGGAGAAATATAATTAATTCAATCATTATACAGCTGTTATAAAAACAACTGATAGAAAAACAGGAAGAACAGACGTTTCAATCTACTATATATTTGTCAAATACCACTCACTCACGTATCAGAGTATCTCCAAAACTATAAGGCCTAGAGTGTTAAAACTTGGCATGTACCTTCATCTTTGCTAAAAAACGCTCACTAAGAAACGGTTTTGAAAAATTCCGTCAGGGCTCCGCCCCACACGACTTCAAAATTTCGTTACAATGTTATTCTTATGGGGGATTTTTAATACAAATCAAAGCAACAACGAATCTCCAAAAGTAGAGGGCATGCAGGATTGAAATTTGGTATAGATGTT
This sequence comes from Neoaliturus tenellus, assembly GCA_030545055.2. Classification (NCBI taxonomy): domain Eukaryota; kingdom Metazoa; phylum Arthropoda; class Insecta; order Hemiptera; family Cicadellidae; genus Neoaliturus; species Neoaliturus tenellus. Next base: position 40,778 of record JAQYXR010000040.1, on the reverse strand, counting down.
CCTTTCTACCCATTGATGCTCACTAAGAAACGGTTTTACGAAATTCCTGCAGGGCTCCGCCCCACACCACTTCAAAATTTCGTTACAATGTTATTCTTATATGGAGCACTTAAAATACGAATCTAGGAAACAACGAATCTCCAAAACTATAGGACCTACAGGGTTGAAATTTGGAATGGTAGTTCCTCTTTGCCTATAGGAGCTCACCAAGAAATTGTTTTGCGAAATTCCTTCAGGGCTCCGCCCCACACGACTTCAAAGATTTGATGTAATTAGCTGTTGAAGATTCAAAGCTATCAGCTGTTGGTGAAATAATACATTTTAAAGAATGGCATAACCATATGACAATATTTTTTCTTTGTAAAATTTAACTGGTGTCAAAATGTATTGGAGTTTAGGTTAGTCTACTTTGTCAAATACCACTCACTCGGTATCATCGAATCTTTATAACCATAGGGTATAGGGGGTTGAAATTTGCCATGGACGTTCCTCTGTGTTAAAAAATGCTCACTATGAAATGGTTGTGCATAATTCTTTCAGGTCTCTACCTCAAAGGACTTCAAAAGTTCCATTTAATATTATTCTTATGGTCAAAATTTTATACAAATCAAGGCAACAATGAATCTGAAAAGCTATAGAACCTACGATGTTAAAATTTGGCATGGGCGTTCTTCTTTGCTCATAGATGCTTACTATGAATAGGTTTTGCGAAATTCCATCAGGGCTCCGCCTCATAGGACTTCAAAATTTCTATCTAATGTTATTCATAGCTAATTTGTAGTTCGAATCTAGGAAACAATGAATCTGAAAAACTATAGGATCTATGATGGTGAAATTTGACGTGGACGTTCCTCTTTGATCATATGTACCACTCATGTACATTATGTGTTATTTGATCATATGTATCCCTACGAAACTGTTTTGCACAATTCTATCAGGGCTCAGCCACACACGATTTCAATTTTTGTCTAATGTTATGCTTGCCAATTTTAAATATGAATCTAGGGAACAACGAATATGAAAAGCCAGATGACTTAAGAGGTTGAAATTTTAAATGGAAGATACACTTTGTTAGGGTTCTCACTAAATGCTTTTGCAAAGCATCTTTAGGGCTTCTCCCCACAGGACTTCAAAATTACTTTTGTTGCCTACATGGTTGAATTTTGGCATGGACGTTCCTCTTTGCTCATAGGTGCTCACTAAGAAACGCTTTCACAAAAATCCCTTCAGGGCTCCACCCCACATCCCACATGTCTTCGAAATTTCAATATAATGTTACAATTATTGCCAATAATTACTATACGAATTGAAAGAAACAACGAATCTATAAACTATAGGGCCTGCGGGATTGAAATTTGGTGTAGTCTCTTTGGTCATGGGTGCTCAATAAAAAGTGGTTTACACATTTCCTTCATTTGCTCTGCCTCAAATTACCATAGAGCATATGGGGTTAGTTTTTGGCATAGGCGGTCATCTTTGCTCATAGGTATTCACTAAGATACTAGATACTGGAGGGGAACCAATAAATATATCGAAGGACCTGAGGTAAACTATTAAAAAGAACTTCAAAAGAACCTTCAAAAGAGAGATGAGATGGAGCTATATTCAAAACAAGAGTAAAGAATGTTATAAACAATGACATGTTAGTTAAAATACAAATATTGAAAAGTTATGATAATGAAAGTAAATTAACTAATGGGATGTTATTTGCTATATGTATTACTTTATATAAATTGAACAAATACAGATTTGAAAATATAGTTTTTGTAGTCCTTTAGGGCTCCATCCCACTGGTCTTAAAAATTACTCTATGGCCTACTGAGTTAAATTTGCCATTGATGTTCCTCTTTGGTCATGGGCATTCACTAAGAAAGGATTTTGCGATTTTTCTCTAGGGCTCCGCCCCACAGAACCTTTAAGTTACCATAGAACCTACAGGTTAAAATATGACGAGCACATTTATCTTTACTCAAAGGTACCAAGAAACGGATTTGCATATATAGTTTTTGAACTCCTTAAGGGGTCCGCCCCTCAGGACTTAAAAACATACGGGGCCTACGGGGTTGAAATTTGTCATGGATGTTCCTCTTTGCTCATTGGTAGTCACTGAAAAATTGTTTTGGAAATATAGTTTTTGAATTCATTTAGGGCTACGCCCCACTAGACTTAAAAATTACTCTATGGCCTACGGGGTTGGAAATTGACATGGACGTTCCTCTTTACTCATGGGCATTCACTTGGAAACGATTTTGCAAATTTCCTTTAGGGCTCTACCCCACAGAACTTTTAAGTTACCGTAGTTATACTACGGGGTTGTAATTTGACGTGGACATTCCTCTTTACTCAAAGGTACTGAGAAACTGTTTTGGAAAAATAGTTTTTGAAGTCCTCTAGGGCTCGACCGTACTGAACTTAAATTTACTCTATGACATACGGGGTTAATATTAGACATGGATGTTCCTCTTTGCTCAAAGGAAGTCACCGAGAAACGGTTATGGAAATATAGCTTTTGAAAGGCTTTAGGGCTGCGCCCCGCACTGGACTAAAAATTACTCTATTGCCTTCTGAATTAATATTTGACATGAACGTTCCTCTTTGCTCATAGGTGACCCGCTCTCACTATTTCAATGTATTAATCTTAATGTATATATGTTAAGGAAGAAAATTTCGTAGGTCTTAAAAGAAATTTAAAATAAAATTCAACACGGGCGAAGCCGTGACGGGCAACAGCTAGTTATAAAATATTTTAAAACTTCTTGGGTACAGTTCAACTGAAATTTTGGTTGAATTTCGATCAGGAGGTGATCTCTATTCATTCTAATTACCGGAAATATCAATAGTTTGATAAAATTGTTTGTTGCGTCGATTGACCACAAAATCCACTAGGAGCAATACTATAATCTAAAAAGTATTAAAAATTTACAACAGATTTTTATATCATAGTTTAAATAAAAGTCAACTTTAAAATGTAGCGTATGTATTTAAATAAAAATAAAAATTTTGTTTTATTTTAAGACAAGTACAATGAGCGATGAGTTAAAAAAATTTTCAAAAAAACCTTTCGAAAAGCTTTCTTTGTTTTTTTTTATGGAGCCAGACCTGTAGTAGAAAGCAGTTAATCTTAGGTTGTCTTTAGGGATCTTAACAATCGTTAATCTTATTGTCTGAGGGATGACGTCATCGAGGTCAATGACCTCACCGATGACGTCATCGATTGCGTCATCGATGACGTCATCACCAATGACGTCACTTTCATGACGTCACACTCATGACGTCACAAAAATGACGTGCTGATGACGTCATCACCCCTTACGTCACAAAAATGACGTCACCGACGCCACTAAGGTCAAGGTCACGCCGAAACTTAAAATTTTTTGGCACTTTTGCCGTTTCTCGCACTACGCTCCGAGTTTCAGTCCGAGTCCCCGTGACCTTGACCACTTGGAGCGAATTTTCGACGAGAAACGGCAAAAGTGCCAAGTTAAACTCGAGTTTCCGACATGACTCTGCCTAAATGGGCAATCGGTTATCCCTCAGGTGACCTTGAACCAGCACAACACCAACAATTTCATATTACTGTGACCTAGAAAACGTAACTTAACAATGGAGTGCCGACACCGATGCGCACCCCACGACAGTCACCGAGCGACTGACTGTTAGGCTATGTGTATTCTAGGTATATTGGCTTGAGAGACTAAGACTCTAAACTGTCAGGAATGGGAGTAACTAACTGAACTTTGCAAGGAAAAGTCATTTCACCCAATATTCTAAACAAATCTTCATCAGTAAAACTTATATTAGTCTGTTTGATATAAAACTTAGGGTGTCCACGCAACAGTTTGCGCCACTTAGCTAAAGTCGAAACCCTTTTGACTTTGAGTGGTGGACATTGAGCAGCTAATAAAGTCTTAAAACGGCTAAGTTTCTTACCTAAAACGTCCCGCGACATGGCTTCCCCTCACAAAAGTCCGCACAATACTGAGAGACTGCTTGTAACGCGTGAGTCAAGGGAAAAGAGGTGGGGGAAACAGCAGGAGTGGGGGAAGGTCACAGTGGTGGGGGAAGGTGAGGTTGTACGCTGGAGTATCGCATCACTTCACCATGAGCTGTCCTACAGTTAACACACTGTTCTCTTGGCCCGAGTTGGCACTAGAAGAAACATTTCTGTACAGCTTAGGCTGTGAGAGCCGAGGAAGCAAAGTCAAAGTGGAAATTGTGTTAAACTCCAAGATGAAGAGTCTCCTAAATAAACTAATTGTATCCCTGCAATCCCCTATAACTTTAGAGAAATACCACTTTATAAAGCGACACCTTATTCTTTGGCAAAATGAATTGGAAATGGAAAAGATTACAGTAAAATTAATTTAACTTAAAATTTGGACTGGACACTCATGGCGATACCACGTGGCGTGCAAACGCCACCCTAAACATTACAAGTTAGGTTATTAAGCACCTCTGGTACGATAACCGACGTGCTAGAGTTAAAGTGTTGTGACCTTGAGTAAAAACACAGAAATATTCAACCCATGTTGGTCCAGAGGTAAAGTGTAGTGACCTTGGGCCAAAAACTTGTAAAATACTTACATCAATAGAGACGAAGAACAGCGAAGCGCACTGCACGCAAGTTGGAGACAGACTGACGGAGCGTCGTTGTGCAGCCTAGGGACTCGATTGTAGTGGGGGTATTGCCAACACTTAGAGTATAAGTGTAGTGGGTGACCTAGAGGGTGACCTTGAACCAGCTCGAGAAGTGACCCGTACTCTAGGTATATGGGAAGTGGGGGGGGGGGGGGGGGAAATCTCAAGGTCATTCAAATGGAGTTTAAAAAAAGTCAAAGAGTAGAGAGACTACTCTACTCTTCAGAGTCCTCGTGACCTTGAGGATTTGGAGCCAATTTCTACAAGAAATAGCAAAAGTGCAGTAGCACCGTTTTGGTGCTACCTTAAATGTAAATGTTAATTAGTCCCTTAAATGTTAAAGTGTGATGACCTTGAGCATAAGAGTTAAAGTTTTCTTGGGGAGACAATTCGATGTTGTCCCAGAGTTAAAGTGTTAAGACCTTGAGTCAAAACACAGAAATATTACAAGTCGATGTTGTCTAATAGTTAAAGTGTGGCGACCTTGAGTAAAACTCAGAAATATTTAGCCTATGTTGTTCCAAAGTTAAAGTGTGGTGACCTTGAGGAAAAAATTAGAAATATTTACCCCATGTTGGCCCAGAGTTAAAGTGTAATGACCTTGAGTCTGTCATGTGACACTGCTCGGGTGACCTTGAACTGGCCCGGCTGCCTTACTCTAACCATTACTGCAACCGCGATGTGCACCCTACGACAGACACCGAGCGACTGACTATTAGGCTCCGCGTAATCTAGGTATATGGGAAGTGGTGGGGGGAATTGCGATTACCTTGGGAAACTTGAAAATGTCACGCCAGGTAGCACCGTTTTGGTGCTACCTTAAATGTAGATGTTAAAGTGTAATGACCTTGAGTAAAAAAACATAGAAATAATACAAGTCGATATTGTCCCAGAGTTAAAGTGTGGTGACCTTGACTGAAAACATAGAAATATTACAAGTTGATGTCGTCCCCAAAGGTAAAGTGTGGTGACCTTGAGCATAAGAACTAAAGTTTTCTTGGTATGACAAGTTTAAGTAGATTCAGAGTTAAAGTGTGGCGACCTTGAGTGAAAACATAACAACATTACAATTTGAAGTCGTCCCAGAGGTAAAGTATTATGACCTTGAGTGAAAACACAGAAAAACCACAAGTCGATGTCGTCCCAGAGTTAAAGTGTGGTGACCTTGAGGGAAAAGTTCTGAAATATTTTAGCATATGTTGGTCCAGAGTTAAAGTGTAGTGACCTTGAGCATTTGTCTTGGTACGACAATTTGATGTTGCACCAGAGTTAAAGTGTTGGGACCTTGAGTGAAAACATAGAAATATTACAAGTTGATGTCGTCCCAGAGGTAAAGTGTGATGACCTTGAGTCAAAACACAGAGAAACCACAAGTCGATGTCGTCCCAGAGTTAAAGTGTGGTGACCTTGAGGGAAAAATTCTGAAATATTTAGCCTATGTTGGTCCAGAGTTAAAGTGTAGTGACCTTGAGCCGAAAACTTGTAAAATACTTACATCAATAGAGACGGAAATAACCGCTCTCACCCCTGCGCCCCCAGTGGCGCCCCCAACCCTGCGCCCCTGGTAGCACCCCAATATTTCAGTCTGAGATTTCGGATTTACATGTTTCAGCGTATTTTAGAGTGTTTAAGCTTATCTTAAAAATTTGAAAAACTAACATTTTTTACTAAAATTTGCGAGTTGACTGATAGAATATTTCTATGTCAAGAGTGACTATAGGTAAAATTTAAGTTTTCGTTATTTCAACCTAAGGTCTTGGCTTTTCGCGTTTCAGAGTGTATTAAAGCGATCTAGCTATTAATTGAAAAATTGATTTCTTAAAAGATAGTCATTTTTACGCTGGGTGTTGGTAAATTTGTTAGAGTCCTGATTGGCCATACAAAACCAAACTTTTTTATTATTCAAAATTTCAGTCTGGGATTTCGGATTTACATGTTTCAGCGTATTTTAGAGTGTTTAAGCTTATCTTAAAAATTTGAAAAACTTTAACATTTTTTACTAAAATTTGCGAGTTGACTGATAGAATATTTCTGTCAGGAGTGACTATAGGTAAAATTTAAGTTTTCGTTATTTCAACCTAAGGTCTTGGCTTTTCGCGTTTCAGAGTGTATTAAAGCGATCTAGCTATTAATTGTAAAATTGATTTCTTAAAAGATAGTCATTTTTACGCTGGGTGTTGGTAAATTTGTTAGAGTCCAGATTGCCCATACAAAAACAAACTTTTTTATTATTCAATATTTCAGTCTGGGATTTCGGATTTACATGTTTCAGCGTATTTTAAAGTGTTTAAGTTTATCTTAAAAATTTGAAAAACTTTAACATTTTATACTAAAATTTGCGAGTTGACTGATAGAATATTTCTATGTCAAGAGTGACTATAGGTAAAATTTAAGTTTTCGTTATTTCAACCTAAGGTCTTGGCTTTTCGCGTTTCAGAGTGTATTAAAGCGATCTTGCTATTAATTGAAAAATTGATTTCTTAAAAGATAGTCATTTTTACGCTGGGTGTTGGTAAATTTGTTAGAGTCCTGATTGCCCATATAAAACCAAACTTTTTTATTATTCAATATTTCAGTCTGGGATTTCGGATTTACATGTTTCAGCGTATTTTAGAGTGTTTAAGCTTATCTTAAAAATTTGAAAAACTAACATTTTTTACTAAAATTTGCGAGTTGACTGATAGAATATTTCTATGTCAAGAGTGACTATAGGTAAAATTTAAGTTTTCGTTATTTCAACCTAAGGTCTTGGCTTTTCGCGTTTTCAGAGTGTATTAAAGCGATCTAGCTATTAATTGAAAAATTGATATCTTAAAAGATAGTCATTTTTACGCTGGGTGTTGGTAAATTTGTTAGAGTCCTGATTGGCCATACAAAACGAAACTTTTTTATTATTCAATATTTCAGTCTGGGATTTCGGATTTACATGTTTCAGCGTATTTTAGAGTGTTTAAGCTTATCTTAAAAATTTGAAAAACTTTAACATTTTTTACTAAAATTTTTGAGTTGACTGATAGAATATTTCTGTCAGGAGTGACTATAGGTAAAATTTAAGTTTTCGTTATTTCAACCTAAGGTCTTGGCTTTTCGCGTTTCAGAGTGTATTAAAGCGATCTAGCTATTAATTGTAAAATTGATTTCTTAAAAGATAGTCATTTTTACGCTGGGTGTTGGTAAATTTGTTAGAGTCCAGATTGCCCATACAAAAACAAACTTTTTTATTATTCAATATTTCAGTCTGGGATTTCGGATTTACATGTTTCAGCGTATTTTAAAGTGTTTAAGTTTATCTTAAAAATTTGAAAAACTTTAACATTTTATACTAAAATTTGCGAGTTGACTGATAGAATATTTCTATGTCAAGAGTGACTATAGGTAAAATTTAAGTTTTCGTTATTTCAACCTAAGGTCTTGGCTTTTCGCGTTTCAGAGTGTATTAAAGCGATCTTGCTATTAATTGAAAAATTGATTTCTTAAAAGATAGTCATTTTTACGCTGGGTGTTGGTAAATTTGTTAGAGTCCTGATTGCCCATATAAAACCAAACTTTTTTATTATTCAATATTTCAGTCTGGGATTTCGGATTTACATGTTTCAGCGTATTTTAGAGTGTTTAAGCTTATCTTAAAAATTTGAAAAACTAACATTTTTTACTAAAATTTGCGAGTTGACTGATAGAATATTTCTATGTCAAGAGTGACTATAGGTAAAATTTAAGTTTTCGTTATTTCAACCTAAGGTCTTGGCTTTTCGCGTTTTCAGAGTGTATTAAAGCGATCTAGCTATTAATTGAAAAATTGATATCTTAAAAGATAGTCATTTTTACGCTGGGTGTTGGTAAATTTGTTAGAGTCCTGATTGGCCATACAAAACGAAACTTTTTTATTATTCAATATTTCAGTCTGGGATTTCGGATTTACATGTTTCAGCGTATTTTAAAGTGTTTAAGTTTATCTTAAAAATTTGAAAAACTTTAACATTTTATACTAAAATTTGCGAGTTGACTGATAGAATATTTCTATGTCAAGAGTGACTATAGGTAAAATTTAAGTTTTCGTTATTTCAACCTAAGGTCTTGGCTTTTCGCGTTTCAGAGTGTATTAAAGCGATCTAGCTATTAATTGAAAAATTGATTTCTTAAAAGATAGTCATTTTTACGCTGGGTGTTGGTAAATTTGTTAGAGTCCTGATTGCCCATACAAAACCAAACTTTTTTATTATTCAATATTTCAGTCTGGGATTTCGGATTTACATGTTTCAGCGTATTTTAGAGTGTTTAAGCTTATCTTAAAAATTTGAAAAACTAACATTTTTTAATAAAATTTGCGAGTTGACTGATAGAATATTTCTATGTCAAGAGTGACTATAGGTAAAATTTAAGTTTTCGTTATTTCAACCTAAGGTCTTGGCTTTTCGCGTTTCAGAGTGTATTAAAGCAATCTAGCTATTAATTGTAAAATTGATTTCTTAAAAGATAGTCATTTTTACGCTGGGTGTTGGTAAATTTGTTAGAGTCCCGATTGTGCATACAAAACCAAACTTTATTATTATTCAATATTTCAGTCTGGGATTTCGGATTTACATGTTTCAGTGTATTTTAGAGTGTTTAAGCTTATCTTAAAAATTTGAAAAACTTTAACATTTTTATACTAAAATTTGCGAATTGACTGATAGAATATTTCTATGTCAGGAGTGACTATAGGTAAAATTTAAGTTTTCGTTATTTCAACCTAAGGTCTTGGTTTTTCGCGTTTCAGAGTGTATTAAAGCGATCTAGCTATTAATTGAAAAATTGATTTCTTAAAAGATAGTCATTTTTACGCTGGGTGTTAGTAAATTTGTTAGAGTCCTGATTGCCCATACAAAACCAAACTTTTTTATAATTCAATATTTTAGTCTGGGATTTCGGATTTCCATGTTTCAGCGTATTTTAGAGTGTTTAAGCTTATCTTAAAAATTTGAAAAACTTAAACATTTTATACTAAAATTTGCGAGTTGACCGATAGATTATTTCTAAGTCAGGAGTGACTATCCCGAGTGGATATAGGTAAAATTCAAGTTTTTATATTTCAACCTAAGGTCTTGACTTTTCGGGTTTTAGAGTTTATTAAAGCGGTTTTTGGGTGATTATTGAATTTCTATTTAGGCTTAAATGTTTTTATCTAAAGGTAGCACCGTTTTGGTGCTACCTTTGAAGTAGTATATTTATACATAAAATCTTGCTTTAAGTTTTAAACAACATTATAAGCGTTTATACTGTGTTCATATCAATCTACCAAATATGTTTATATATATTAAACACAATTGTGGTTTTCACTTTTAACACTAAATTGAAAAGTTCTAATTGGGCTTAACCCATAAAAATGTTGCTACTTAAAGGTAGTCTCGTTTTTGTGCTACCTTTGATGTACTAATTTTATAAATAAAATTTTGATTTAGGTTTTTAAACACGTTTAAAGGATTTTTAAGGTCAAACAACCCAATATGTTTATATATGTAAATTCCTAATAAAACCTTAAGGTTATTTTGTAACTTCCATTTCGCTTTAAACCCACATTAATGTTGCTATTTTAAGGTAGCACCATTTTGGTGCTACTCTTGATGTGCTATTTTTTATACATAAAGTTTTGTTTCAAAAATTTAAACAACACTTTAAAGAATAGATTTTAGGTCAAACTATTGGATATATTATTATGTATTTAAATTCTTAACAAACTAGTTTTCACCTTAAAGGTGACTTAGAAGTTAAACTTGGGCTTAACCCATATAAATGTTGCTACCTAAGGGTGCCACCTTGTAAAATATATCTAAAAGTTTTTTAAGCAACTATTTTATGTACCGTTTTTTTTAGTCAGAACTAGCATATATATATATATATGCGTGTGTGCGTGTGTAAATTCTTAACCAAACATTGGTTTTAACCTTAAAAGTGATAAAGTAACCCTCTTTTGGCAGAAAGGGTAGCATCGTTTTGATGCTACCTTTAAGGTTCTATTTAATAGTGTTTTTTTAATATGTAATATGTTTTTAAAATATGTTAGTAAAACATAAAGCATATTGTGTTGGTATATAATTCTGATATATATTTGTTTTTTTTTTTTTTACAAGAAAAGTTTTAAATGTAATGTACAATTGTGTATGTCCTTTAGTATTCCTCTACTGCGCATGCGCAGAAGGTTTTTCTCCATTCTCCGTTGGGTATAAAAGCAGCTCGTTTAACCATGTCTTTCATTATTTGGCGAACTTTTGCCGAGTGAACATCTTTTTCACAACTCCGTTTTTTTCGGATATTTAAAAGGTGTATGATAATTTTAATATTCAATTAATATTTAAATTAAATAGATAACAAATTACTTTAGCATGTCTGCACTGCAGTGTTACATGTTTGATAATAAACCTGTAGCTGTCTTATTTGATCGTGAAAACAATCCATGGTTTAAGGCTAATGATATATCAGAGATTCTAGAATACAAAAGACCACGGAAAGCAATAAATGATCTAGTTAAAGAAAAATATAAAAAGTTATTTAAGGATATAGATGGAACTAGTTCAGTGCTACCCTCTAACTTTCAAAAAAGTACCACATTCATCAATGAACCAGGTTTATATTCCTTAATTTTATCGTCTAAGATGAGATTAGCTAAACGCTTTCAAGATTGGGTGTTCGAAGAAATCCTCCCATCAATTCGCAAGTATGGAGAATATAGAATTAAAAAAGAAAACCTTGAGTTGACTCACTCTTTACATAAAGTGTTGGCAAATAATCAAAAACTAATTGAAACGTTAATTAATCAAATACCTAAAGTTGCTGTTATACCTGATAATATGGATTTAAAACATATCTTTTGTGTATTGGAAAAAGACACATACTATGAAAAGTATGGAGTAATGGAGTATAAGTGCATTCGTACAGAAAGAAGACGATATAAAAGAGCGCTAAAGAGAGCTAAGAAAGATGGTTTTGTACCAAGTTTTTCAAGATATCCTGTGCCAAACAGTATAAATATCTTAAATAAAGCTAAAGAGGTTATGCATAGTTATGGTATGCATTATGAATCTTCATTAAATAACATATTGACCTCTCATAATTTTGTAAATATTGTAAAAATTGTTCTTAATGAATAAACTGTATGAGTGTATGTGTGAATGTGGAACTTATTAGATTGAGAAGTTAAAGCTATTACTTTAGCTACTCCTTTGAAAAGTCTGGGGTGAGTGAAGGTCACTGGCGTGGTTAACTAAAAGACCCGTAAACCATGTGTGTGTGTGTGTGTGTGTGTGTGTGTGTGTGTGTGTGTGTGTGTGAGTGTGTGGAAAATGACGTACATCCACCTCCGCGTGGTATTTTCTGGGTAACGCTAAGAGGTGTACATCTAATATTTTTATAACCCACGTGGACCAGTTAATGTAATAAAAGAAGGTTTGAAGCTAAAAATACACTAAACACTAATCTTAAGACCTATATGAACTATTATAAAAGAAACTTAGCATAAAAGTGGTTATCTTTCAAGAAATCAATTATACAAATAATAGTTAAATCGCTTTAAAACACTCTGAAACGTAAAAAGCCAAGACCTTAGGTCGAAATAACAAAAAATTAAATTATACCTATAGTCACTCGGGACTTAGAGAAGTATTCTATCAGTAAACTCGCAAGTTTTAGTGAAAATTGTTAAAGTTTTACAAATTTTTAAATCGTCTTAAACACTCTAAGACACGCTGAAACATGTAAATCCGAAACCCCAGACTGAAATATTGAATAATAAGAAATTTGGTATTGTATGGGCACTCGAGACTGTCGAATTTTACAACACCCCGCAATAATCGACTATCTTTTAAAAATCAATTTTTCAATTAATAGTTAAATCGCTTTAATACACTCTAAAAGGCAAAAAGCCAAGACCTTAGGTTGAAATAACGAAAACTTAAATTTTAGCTATAGTCACTCCTGACTTAGAAATAATCTGTCAGTCAACTCGCAAATTTTAGTATAAAATGTCAAAGTTTTTCAAATATTTAAGATAAGCTTAAACACTCTAAAATATGCTGAAACATGTAAATCCGAAATCCAGACTGAAATATTGAATAATAAAAAAGTTTGGTTTTGTATGGGCAATCGGGACTCTTAACAAATTTACCAACACCCAGCGTAAAAATGACTATCTTTTAAGAAATCAATTTTACAATTAATAGCTAGATCGCTTTAATACACTCTGAAACGCGAAAAGCCAAGACGTAAGGTTGAAATAACGAAAACTTAAATTTTACCTATAGTCTCTCCTGACATAGAAATATTCTATCAGTCAACTCGCAAATTTTAGTATAAAATGTTTAAGTTTTTCAAATTTTTAAGATAAGCTTAAACACTCTAAAATACGCTGAAACATGTAAATCCGAAGTCCCAGATTGAAATATTGAATAATAAAAAAGTTTGGTTTTGTATGGGCAATCTGGACTCTAACAATTTACCAACACCCAGCGTAAAAATGACTATCTTTTAAGAAATCAATGTTACAATTAATAGCTAGATTGCTTTAATACACTCTGAAACGCGAAAAGCCAAGACCTTGGGTTGAAATAACGAAAACTTAAATTTTACCTATATTCACTCCTGTCATAGAAATATTCTATCAGTCAACTCGCAAATTTTAGTATAAAATGTTAAAGTTTTTCAATTTTTTAAGATAAGCTTAAACACTCTAAAATACGCTGAAACATGGAAATCCAAAATCCCAGACTGAAATATTGAATAATAATAAAGTTTGGTTTTGTATGGCCAATCAGGACTCTAACAAATTTACTAAGACCCAGCGTAAAAATGACTATCTTTTAAGAAATCAATTTTTCAATTAATAGCTAGATCGCTTTAAAACACTCTGAAACGTAAAAAGCCAAGACCTGTACCATAGGTAGATTTTTTTATTAAATTTTCCAATCCTTTGTGGAAAGAGTTATATTAAAAATTATGTAATACCACGAATGGCCAGATAGTAATATCATGAGGAAACAAGATAGCTTAAAAACCAGTAGGGACAGGTTAGCAGATAAGCAAAATTAGCAGATAAGCAAACCTCGGACTGCTTTCTGTAACGAGACAATTTTCATTCGTGAGGCCGCCGTCGTTGAGTCCTGGTCATCTTCGAGACGCCCACGTTTCACTGGTCTACGAAGTCTTCCCTTCACCCGAAGGTACCAAACTCCACTTTTGTAGAATAATTGTAGAATTTCAGGCACAACAAAACGTCAGCATTTATATTTTAAAAATTATTTGTTTATTATAATTTACAAGGAAGTAGAGTAAAAAAATGTTAAATGGCATTCGTTGGTACTGAATTAATAAATCATTTTAACTGGGGAAATTGAGAGTTAGAAATGTTAATATTAAAGCACTTTTAAAATATAATTCTACAGCGAGGACTGTGCTATTTTGTTAATAGGGCTCACGATGGAGAGGGAACTTCAGGATAATTCTTCGTCCCTCTAATCCTAACCTTCTAAATACAATAAATGTTTTAAAAAGGAAATTAGTAAAATAATTGTTATTAACAAAAGGGTAATTCATCAACTTCACACACGCCTCAGTCTATGCTAGGTAATTTAATTTTGCAGTTTTAGAAATGTTATATGCCAGGATGTATAGATTTTAAGTTTATTCAATAAACAAGAATTTGTATCACAATTTTCACAGATATTATTATTTTAACGTAAAATTCCCAACGCCCACTTTGTACCAGATCAATCCAAGCAAAATTCTAATTAAGATGGTAAAAAGGTCTAACTATATTGGATTGGACTAGAAACGTTGTTTCTCTAATTTTATGATAATAAAATAGGAGACAATGACGGTACAAAATATGCGCCACTCTGCTAGTATCTTCTTAAAATATAAGAAATCATGAAATTGTGAAAGTGTGTAAATTTAATTAGTTAAATTTAATTTTCAAACATGTCAATTAAAGTAGACCTCTTGTTAAAGGACGAGCTAATCTTTGAGCTAGGTATCAGAAATTTAGAGCTAAGCGAAACAAGCAATGTCGTGGATTTAAGAAAAATGTTAAGACAAGCTGTATCAAATAACATTCCTGTAAATTATGAATCAGTTAAGACGAAACTTGAACCAAATAATGAAATAGATGTAATTAGCGAAAAGATTAATTTAATGGAAAATAAATGTGCAGAATTGTCAAAAGACAGTAGATCAATAGAATTAGCTAGGCAGGAAACCTGTATCAAACATTGTATGCATAGATTAAGTGCCTTAAGCAAATGTGAGTTAACAGAGAAACAAAAAGAGGAGTGCAAATCGTTGTTAGAAAAATGTAAAGTAATAAAAACTAAGTTTGAAGTTCTAGGGTTTGATAAAAGTGTGGTGGAATTATCTGTTCGTAAATTAAGTGAGTCGAACATAGAAGAGGAAAACTTAGAAGATGTATTTTTAGATAAAGAAAAGGTAACTGTACCATCCGTCAAAACCCCTCCATGTCCGGAAAGTCTAGCTGAACCGAGTAGGTTAGACAATCCACATCCCGAATCTCACACCTGTGCATCGACTCAGTCCACCCCCTTTAACACCCAGTTGTACAGTAAATTACCTAACCCATTAGAGGGTTATCTCAAAAGTGTAAAAATATGTAACGGTCTGGTTAATAATGATTTAATTCAGTTCATAAAGGTATTGTTCAAAGTACAAAAGGAAACTAGACTTACAGACAAACAAATTTTAGAGATTTTTATGAGTAAATCACAATCGCCACTTCTAGATGTTATATTAAGTAACCTAGAAAATGACCTAGAGACAGTTAAGCAGGAATTACTTAAGTCGTTTGTACCCATAAGTGTTAGAGAGGACCTGATCAAACAACACGTAACACGTCATCAGGAAACAAATGAACCCCTGCCACTGTATATAAATAGAGTTAAAGAGTATGCTAAAGTGTTAAGTTGTTCATATACAGAAGCTGAACTGGTAGAGTTAATTGTAATTGGTCTAAATCCAAAATGTCGAGTTAACCTATCCTTGGTAAAAAATCTCAACACTATTGCAGATTTAGAAAAAGCTTGTATTCATAGCCTAAGTATTGATGTAAAAAACAACTTACGGTGTAGTGAAGAACGCAGCATCCCAGCGAGGCGTGAACCTCCGCAGACAGTCCATAATAGGGCACCGTTCACAAAAAAGTGTTTTGTATGTAACCGTGAGGGACATTTAGCCAGAAATTGTTATAGGCAAAATCAGCAGTCAAAAAACTAGTTTGTAGGGAAAGTTTTTCTCATGTAAATAGTAAACCATTATCATGTCATGTAAATAGTTTTGTAAAAGAAAAGTTTTCCCGAAGAACCAGTAAGAATGTGAATAAAGAGTTGTGTAACGAGATTAATTTGTCAAAGAAACAGTTGTATAAAATTAAAAGGTCTCAGCGTAGAATCATGAATAAAATCAATTTGTCTAAGTCATGTACAATGTCTGATTTGCCTATGGTAGCGGTGCAATTAAGAAATAAATGTAAAGCCGATATGTTTTCAAATGTAAACGCACTAATTGATTCTGGAGCCTGTTTAAACGCTATTAGTGAAACGTTATATAATAAATTACATAAGAGGAAACTAGTTATCAGTATGGATAATAAAGAAATATCCTGTATTGCAGCTAACAATAGCACAATCCGAATTTTGGGAGAATGTGTAGTAAAAATTAAAATAAGAAATTTTTCTTGGTATGTAAAGTTTGCCGTTATGCAAAAATTAGCCTGTGAAATGATATTAGGAAGTACATTTATAAGAGAAAGTGGAATGTTATTAGATTTGAGTAGGAATTGTTGTTATTTCCGATTCAACCCAAGTGTCAAAGTATTGTTAAGTGGTAAACAGAGTAAGTTAGTTTGCTTATCGAAATTGAACGAAAATGTAAGTAAGGAACACCACCTAGACACCGGATGTCCCGACATGAAACCTTTTGTTGATCATTTAAGTAAAAAATATTCTAAGGTATTCACTACAGATATAGGGAAAGTACTCAATTTTGAATATAAAATCCAGCTTAAAGATAATGAAATTGTAAACCAGCGTCCATATCCAGTTCACCCTACCAAAATGAAACAAATGAAAGAAATTTTGTCTGATTTACTTAAGCAAAATATAATTAGGCCTAGCATAAGTAGCTACAGTAGCCCTTCATTTCTTGTATCAAAGCCCGATAAGTCAAGTAGACTAGTTATCAACTATGCAAAGCTCAATGAGAAAATTGTACGTGTAAATCACCCATTAGGAAATTTAGATGAATTTTATCAATATTTGCAAAATGCCGAGGTGTTTTCAGTAATAGATTTGTCAAACAGTTTTATGCAAATTCCACTAAGCGAAGAATCCAAACACCTTACAGCCTTCAGCAATGGAGTCTCATTATTTGAATTTAACAGAATCCCATACGGGTTACATTGTGGTTCAGGATTACTAAGTGCTTATCTAGATAATGTTTTCAGAGATGTAAAATTTGATTATGTACTTAATTTTGTCGATGATATACTTGTGTTTTCAAAGAATAAAGAGGAACATATGAAACATGTAACCGAGGTGTTAGATAGATTAAGCAAACACAACCTCACAGTTAACCCTAAGAAAGTAAAGTTGTTTTATAATGAAGTTAGTTACCTAGGGAATTTAATATCAAAGAATCAGATAAGAGTAGATCCGAGTAGAACCGAAGCTGTACGGAGATTTAGTACTCCCAAAAATAGCAAAGAGGTAGGGACTTTTATTGGTATGATAAATTATTTTGCGAAGTATATTAAGGATTACAGTAAAATTGCAGCTCCATTAAATGACTTAAGAAAAAAGAGAGTTAAGTTTGAATGGACGAAAGAATGCGAAGAAAGTTTTTGTAAACTGAAGGAAGCAATTACGAATCCTCCAGTACTTGCTATACCAGATTTTAATCGTCCCTTTTATCTATGTACGGATGCCGCACAGAATGGTGCAGGTTCAACCCTATTACAGTGTAATGAAAATGGCGACAAAGTACCTGTAGCATACTATAGTAAGAAATTTTCACCTTCAGAAGTCAATATGTCAGTGTATGAAAAAGAGGCGTATTCTGTATTTCTAGCAATTAAGAAATTTTACATGTACCTAGAAATACAGCCGTTTTATTTAATAACAGACAACTCAGCACTCAGTTGGGTACTTTCACATTTTAAGAAGTTAAATAAATTATCGAGATGGGTAGAGCAAATTATCGCCCTTCCTTTTAAAGTACTTCACGTTAAAAGTAAAGATAATCCAGTAGCAGATGCTTTGTCACGACTCAATATGTCCGATAGTGGAATTGAGGTCATTGAAGTAGATTCGGATCCTAGACAAATAAATGTAATAAGATATAAATGTAAGAGGAAGTTCAGCTCTGTGAGCAAAAAGCAAATTAAACATGTTGTGAATTTAGTATCAGATATTCCATTAGCGTGCGTAGATATTTCCGAACACCAGAGATTAGATCCAGAATGTGCAGAAATAATTAAAAGTGTAAAGAATAAAACCAATAAGGATAACTTTTATATTAAGAACAACACACTAATGTATTGTAAGCCAGGTAACAAAGTAGGGAAAATTTATGTGCCTAGTAGTTTACTAGATATGTTGTTTAATTACTATCACACTTCAAACTTTGGAGGTCATCAAGGTCAAAATCGTACAGTACATAAGGTTTTAGAATATTTTTACAGACCTAATTTAATTTCAGAAATGCGCAAAAGAGTAAAAAATTGTCAGATTTGTATAAAAGCAAAACCTCCTCAGAAACGATTTCATGGTGAATTAGTGTCAGCTTTAAGTAAGCAGCCTTTAGATTGTTTGTACATAGACACAGCTGGACCACTTGTAAGAAGTAAATTTGGAAATAAGCACATTTTAATCGTAGTGGATGCATTTACAAAATATGTTTGGTTAATCCCTGTCAGGGACATCACAGCGCAAACAATAGCAAATAAACTGGAAAATGTAATATTTAATAACTTCAGTTCTTGTAAGAAACTTGTGTCCGATAACGGATCTTGTTTCAGAAGTGTAACTTTTAAGAAACTTATGTTCAAATATTCCATAGAACACCACAAATTAATTCCATATAGACCCAATCCGAATATTTCGGAAAGATTTTTAAGAGATGTAAAACAACAAATAAGAGCGTATCACCATGACGCACAAAACAGCTGGTGTGTAGATTTAAAGTATATTCAAATTAGCTTAAATACGTCACTGTGTGAAACCACAAAATGTACGGCATTTGAACTCATGTTTAACCATAAGCCAAATCATAGTTTAAGTAATCTTTGGAAACTAAATGATTTGTTAGATGTAAAATTAAGTCAGGATGAGATTAAAGAAAAGTTTTCTCAAGCTATAAAAAATTGTAAACGTTCAATAGGCCACAACCGAAATAGGCAAAGATATAAAGATGATAGGATAAAGCATCCATTCAAGGTAGGGAGTATTGTGTATTTAGAGAATCAAACGCTTAGTAAAAAAGTGGATAATTACCAAGCGAAAATGGATTTCAAGTACACTGGTCCTTATAGAATAATCTACTTTATGTCTCCAGTAAGTGTGTTAATCCAGCTAGAGGTAAATCCGGAAATTGTAAAACGAGCTCATATTAGCCAGTTAAAAATTCAAAATAAGCCCTGAAGGTGTAGAGGTGAGAACTGACCAGGATTGTATATAGTTGTAATATAAGTAGATTTAAGCCGGCATGTAAATATATTAATTTTGATCGATCACAATTGTAATTAATGTAAGAATAAAATAAGTGATTTTCATTGTATATGATTCACGATTAAACAACTATTCTAGATTAATTTTATGTTAACTAGAAAACCAAGCAACGGACGTGTCAAGAAAATAAAAATAAGTGTGTAATTCTTAAAATGCTAGGGAACAAAAGGACAGTTTACAGCATTTGTATAAAAAGAGTTTACAAAACCACAAAGTGAATTTTAAGTGTAGGGCATATGTTATGTCGATACATAAAATTTATGTAGTTAGGAGGACAAGTTATGTAAGGCTAATTATGCTGAGCATGTAAAATAGATATTGAGCGAAGAAATATTAAAGTTCGAATTTTCTAGAAATATAATAGTGGACGAAGGCAATTAGGTCAGGGGAGATAGGCCCGTTAGACCGCTTGGTGCCTGTTTGTGCCATAGATAAGGCGAGATAAGGCGATCACAATAGAGGCGATTAGCTCAAGTTAAACGACTTAAAATATTCTGTAAAAGTTTACTTCCTGTGAGCTATAGAATAATTAAAAAAAAAAAAATTCTCTTTGTAAGGTTACTTAAAAATGTTTTATTTGACAGAAAATATTAATAGCTATTATGTAACAAAAAAAATGTTATTTTGAATGTTATAGTAAAAGAAGGATTGTTTATTTATTTAAGGTTTAAGGCGAAGGTTAGAGCCAAAAGATTATGACGTTAAGGAATATTATAAAGGATCTTTGAGATTATTATATATAAAAAAAAAATTGTTTTTTGTTTTATTCGAGGTACGAAGCGACAGGCAATCACTACCACTGAATGAATGTTTAAAATTTAAATTGTATGAAAGCGGCCAATGAAAGGACTTGCGTGTATGTTGTATGTATGATGTCACTAAACACTGTTCACGGTTCACACACTTGACAAGCACATATTCACTGGACGATTAATTACACACACTTAACACTCACTACCTGTCGCTAAGGAAATTTTGAAAGAAATGTATAATAATATTTGTTTTAAGTAAATTTGATTTGTTTAAGGTACGGTAATCTTGTTTTCGTTGTTCTTGTAGAACACTTAGAAGTAAGAGAACACTGCTATGTAGTTAAGTTAGAACAAAGTAAAAAAAATATATATATTTAGCAAGATAATAAAAAAAATAAATAAATAAATAAATAAAAAATTATAATTTAGAGCGGGAGAGTAAAACCGCGTGTCACTTGTTCAAATGTACCGAACAAACTGAATTTTAAAGCATAGACTGAGTAAAAAAAAATAGAATTACTATAAAGGGGAACGATCATAACATAACAAAAAAAAGAAAGAATTCAAAATATCCCGTCCAGACCCTTTCCTTTCAATTGCAACGGAGAGGATCTTCCCAAGGTCATCGCTACTGTGACTGCGCGTGCGGGCGCTGTCTACTGCTCGTACCACGTTCAGTTTGTTCTTGTGAAACGAACATTTCTACGATTCAAGAAGTTTTAAGATAGAAGATGTTTTAAAAAGACTATTTACATGTGAATTGACTATTATGTACCTTGTATCTTGTAATTTAAGAGTATTATTTGAAAATTTGAAAATTTAGGAAATTGGTAAAAAGTAGGAACACACAAATGATTGTCAAATTTTGTGGGGAGGGAATAATGTACCATAGGTAGATTTTTTTATTAAATTTTCCAATCCTTTGTGGAAAGAGTTATATTAAAAATTATGTAATACCACGAATGGCCAGATAGTAATATCATGAGGAAACAAGATAGCTTAAAAACCAGTAGGGACAGGTTAGCAGATAAGCAAAATTAGCAGATAAGCAAACCCTCGGACTGCTTTCTGTAACGAGACAATTTTCATTCGTGAGGCCGCCGTCGTTGAGTCCTGGTCATCTTCGAGACGCCCACGTTTCACTGGTCTACGAAGTCTTCCCTTCACCCGAAGGTACCAAACTCCACTTTTGTAGAATAATTGTAGAATTTCAGGCACAACAAAACGTCAGCATTTATATTTTAAAAATTATTTGTTTATTATAATTTACAAGGAAGTAGAGTAAAAAAATGTTAAATGGCATTCGTTGGTACTGAATTAATAAATCATTTTAACTGGGGAAATTGAGAGTTAGAAATGTTAATATTAAAGCACTTTTAAAATATAATTCTACAGCGAGGACTGTGCTATTTTGTTAATAGGGCTCACGATGGAGAGGGAACTTCAGGATAATTCTTCGTCCCTCTAATCCTAACCTTCTAAATACAATAAATGTTTTAAAAAGGAAATTAGTAAAATAATTGTTATTAACAAAAGGGTAATTCATCAACTTCACACACGCCTCAGTCTATGCTAGGTAATTTAATTTTGCAGTTTTAGAAATGTTATATGCCAGGATGTATAGATTTTAAGTTTATTCAATAAACAAGAATTTGTATCACAATTTTCACAGATATTATTATTTTAACGTAAAATTCCCAACGCCCACTTTGTACCAGATCAATCCAAGCAAAATTCTAATTAAGATGGTAAAAAGGTCTAACTATATTGGATTGGACTAGAAACGTTGTTTCTCTAATTTTATGATAATAAAATAGGAGACAATGACGGTACAGACCTTAGGTCGAAATAACAAAAAATTAAATTATACCTATAGTCACTCGGGACTTAGAGAAGTATTCTATCAGTAAACTCGCAAATTTTAGTGAAAATTGTTAAAGTTTTACAAATTTTTTAAATCGTCTTAAACACTCTAAGACACGCTGAAACATGTAAATCCGAAACCCCAGACTGAAATATTGAATAATAAGAAATTTGGTATTGTATGGGCACTCGAGACTGTCGAATTTTATAAAACCCCGCAATAATCGACTATCTTTTAAAAAATCAATTTTTCAATTAATAGTTAAATCGCTTTAATACACTCTAAAAGGCAAAAAGCCAAGACCTTAGGTTGAAATAACGAAAACTTAAATTTTAGCTATAGTCACTCCTGACTTAGAAATAATCTGTCAGTCAACTCGCAAATTTTAGTATAAAATGTCAAAGTTTTTCAAATATTTAAGATAAGCTTAAAGACTCTAAAATACGCTGAAACATGTAAATCCGAAATCCCAGACTGAAATATTGAATAATAAAAAAGTTTGCTTTTGTATGGGCAATCGGGACTCTTAACAAATTTACCAACACCCAGCGTAAAAATGACTATCTTTTAAGAAATCAATTTTACAATTAATAGCTAGATCGCTTTAATACACTCTGAAACGCGAAAAGCCAAGACGTAAGGTTGAAATAACGAAAACTTAAATTTTACCTATAGTCTCTCCTGACATAGAAATATTCTATCAGTCAACTCGCAAATTTTAGTATAAAATGTTTAAGTTTTTCAAATTTTTAAGATAAGCTTAAACACTCTAAAATACGCTGAAACATGGAAATCCAAAATCCCAGACTGAAATATTGAATAATAATAAAGTTTGGTTTTGTATGGCCAATCAGGACTCTAACAAATTTACTAACACCCAGCGTAAAAATGACTATCTTTTAAGAAATCAATTTTTCAATTAATAGCTAGATCGCTTTAATACACTCTGAAACGCGAAAAGCCAAGACCAAATTTACCAACACCCAGCGTAAAAATGACTATCTTTTAAGAAATCAATTTTTCAATTAATAGCTAGATTGCTTTAATACACTCTGAAACGCGAAAAGCCAAGACCTTAGGTTGAAATAACGAAAACTTAAATTTTACCTATAGTCACTCATGACAGAAATATTCTATCAGTCAACTCAAAAATTTTAGTAAAAAATGTTAAAGATTTTCAAATTTTTAAGATAAGCTTAAACACTCTAAAATACCCTGAAACATGTAAATCCGAAATCCCAGACTGAAATATGGAATAATAAAAAAGTTTGGTTTTGTATGGCCAATCAGGACTCTAACAAATTTACTAACACCCAGCGTAAAAATGACTATCTTTTAAGAAATCAATTTTTCAATTAATAGCTAGATCGCTTTAATACACTCTGAAACGCGAAAAGCCAAGACCTTAGGTTGAAATAACGAAAACTTAAATTTTACCTATAGTCACTCCTGACAGAAATATTCTATCAGTCAACTCAAAAATTTTAGTAAAAAATGTTAAAGTTTTTCAAATTTTTAAGATAAGCTTAAACACTCTAAAATAAGCTGAAACATGTAAATCCGAAATCCCAGACTGAAATATTGAATAATAAAAAAGTTTGGTTTTGTATGGACAATCGGGACTCTAACAAAAATCAATTTTTCAATTAATAGTTAAATCGCTTTAATACACTCTAAAAGGCAAAAAGCCAAGACCTTAGGTTGAAATAACGAAAACTTAAATTTTAGCTATAGTCACTCCTGACTTAGAAATAATCTGTCAGTCAACTCGCAAATTTTAGTATAAAATGTCAAAGTTTTTCAAATATTTAAGATAAGCTTAAACACTCTAAAATACGCTGAAACATGTAAATCCGAAATCCCAGACTGAAATATTGAATAATAAAAAAGTTTGGTTTTGTATGGGCAATCGGGACTCTTAACAAATTTACCAACACCCAGCGTAAAAATGACTATCTTTTAAGAAATTAATTTTACAATTAATAGCTAGATCGCTTTAATACACTCTGAAACGCGAAAAGCCAAGACGTAAGGTTGAAATAACGAAAACTTAAATTTTACCTATAGGCTCTCCTGACATAGAAATATTCTATCAGTCAACTCGCAAATTTTGGTATAAAATGTTTGTTTTTCAAATTTTTAAGATAAGCTTAAACACTCTAAAATACGCTGAAACATGTAAATCCGAAGTCCCAGATTGAAATATTGAATAATAAAAAAGTTTGGTTTTGTATGGGCAATCTGGACTCTAACAAATTTACTAACACCCAGCGTAAAAATGACTATCTTTTAAGAAATCAATTTTTCAATTAATAGCTAGATCGCTTTAATACACTCTGAAACGCGAAAAGCCAAGACCTTAGGTTGAAATAACGAAAACTTAAATTTTACCTATAGTCACTCCTGACAGAAATATTCTATCAGTCAACTCAAAAATTTTAGTAAAAAATGTTAAAGTTTTTCAAATTTTTAAGATAAGCTTAAACACTCTAAAATACGCTGAAACATGTAAATCCGAAATCCCAGACTGAAATATTGAATAATAAAAAAGTTTGGTTTTGTATGGACAATCGGGACTCTAACAAATTTACCAACACCCAGCGTAAAAATGACTATCTTTTAAGAAATCAATTTTACAATTAATAGCTAGATTGCTTTAATACCTACACTCTGAAACGCGAAAAGCCAAGACCTTATGTTTAAATAACGAAAACTTAAATTTTACCTATAGTCACTCCTGACATAGAAATATTCTATCAGTCAACTCGCAAATTTTAGTATAAAATGTTAAAGTTTTTCAATCTTTTAAGATAAGCTTAAACACTCTAAAATACGCTGAAACATGGAAATCCGAAATCCCAGACTGAAATATTGAATAATAATAAAGTTTGGTTTTGTATGGCCAATCAGGACTCTAACAAATTTACTAACACCCAGCGTAAAAATGACTATCTTTTAAGAAATCAATTTTTCAATTAATAGCTAGATCGCTTTAATACACTCTGAAACGCGAAAAGCCAAGACCTTATTTGAAATAACGAAAATTTAAATTTTACCTATAGTCACTCCTGACAGAAATATTCTATCAGTCAACTCGCAAATTTTAGTAAGAAATGTTAGTTTTTCAAATTTTTAAGATATGCTTAAACACTCTAAAATACGCTGAAACATGTAAATCCGAAATCCCAGACTGAAATATTGAATAAAAAAATTTGGTTTTGTATGGGCAATCAGGACTCTAACAAATTTACCAACACCCAGCGTAAAAATGACTATTTTTTAAGAAATCAATTTCACAATTAATAGCTAGATTGCTTTAATACCTACACTCTGAAACGCGAAAAGCCAAGACCTTAGGTTGAAATAACGAAAACTTAAATTTTACCTATAGTCACTCCTGACATAGAAATATTCTATCAGTCAACTCGCAAATTTTAGTATAAAATGTTAAAGTTTTTCAATTTTTTAAGATAAGCTTAAACACTCTAAAATACGCTGAAACATGTAAATCCGAAATCCCAGACTGAAATATTGAATAATAAAAAAGTTTGGTTTTGTATGGGCAATCTGGACTCTAACAAATTTACCAACACCCAGCGTAAAAATGACTATCTTTTAAGAAATCAATTTTACAATTAATAGCTAGATCGCTTTAATACACTCTGAAACGCGAAAAGCCAAGACCTTAGGTTGAAATAACGAAAACTTAAATTTTAACTATAGTCACTCCTGACATAGAAATATTCTATCAGTCAACTCGCAAATTTTAGTATAAAATGTTAAAGTTTTTCAATTTTTTAAGATAAGCTTAAACACTCTAAAATACGCTGAAACATGGAAATCCGAAATCCCAGACTGAAATATTGAATAATAATAAAGTTTGGTTTTGTATGGCCAATCAGGACTCTAACAAATTTACCAACACCCAGCGTAAAAATGACTATCTTTTAAGAAATCAATTTTTCAATTAATAGCTAGATCGCTTTAATACACTCTGAAACGCGAAAAGCCAAGACCTTGGGTTGAAATAACGAAAACTTAAATTTTACCTATAGTCACTCCTGACAGAAATATTCTATCAGTCAACTCAAAAATTTTAGTAAAAAATGTTAGTTTTTCAAATTTTTAAGATAAGCTTAAACACTCTAAAATACGCTGAAACATGTAAATCCGAAATCCCAGACTGAAATATTGAATAAAAAAATTTGGTTTTGTATGGGCAATCAGGACTCTAACAAATTTACCAACACCCAGCGTAAAAATGACTATCTTTTAAGAAATAAATTTTACAATTAATAGCTAGATTGCTTTAATACACTCTGAAACGCAAAAAGCCAAGACCTTAGGTTGAAATAACGAAAACTTAAATTTTACCTATAGTCACTCCTGATATAGAAATATTCTATCAGTCAACTCGCAAATTTTAGTATAAAATGTTTAAAGGTTTTTCAAATTTTTAAGATAAGCTTAAACACTCTAAAATACGCTGAAACATGTAAATCCGAAATCCCAGACTGAAATATTGAATAATAAAAAAGTTTGGTTTTGTATGGGCAATCTGGACTCTAACAAATTTACCAACACCCAGCGTAAAAATGACTATCTTTTAAGAAATCAATTTTTCAATTAATAGCTAGATCGCTTTAATACACTCTGAAACGCGAAAAGCCAAGACCTTGGGTTGAAATAACGAAAACTTAAATTTTACCTATAGTCACTCCTGACAGAAATATTCTATCAGTCAACTCAAAAATTTTAGTAAAAAATGTTAAATTTTTTCAAATTTTTAAGATAAGCTTAAACACTCTAAAATACGCTGAAACATGTAAATCCGAAATCCCAGACTGAAATATTGAATAATAAAAAAGTTTGGTTTTGTATGGCCAATCAGGACTCTAACAAATTTACTAACACCCAGCGTAAAAATGACTATCTTTTAAGAAATCAATTTTTCAATTAATAGCTAGATCGCTTTAATACACTCTGAAACGCGAAAAGCCAAGACCTTAGGTTGAAATAACGAAAACTTAAGTTTTACCTACAGTCACAATTGTTAAAGTCCCCAAGGTCATCGCAATTCCCCCCACCACTTTCCTTATACCTAGGCCACCCGTAGCCGTACGGTCAGTCGCTCTGCGACTGTCGTGGGGTGCACACTGGTGTTGGCACTCTGCTGTACGGTTATAAGTTAAAGTTTAGGATTTATCATGTACAACAATACAAACTTAGCAAATTATAACATTTTAGCCAGTTCAATTTACCACACTTACACTTATTTGGCGAAAACATAAAACTGTTGTACCATGAGTAAATTTTTCTAAGTGTTGGTTCAAACCTGGCGGTACGTCTGTTGAGATGAAAACTTTAACTCTGATCGTACGAAGAGTAAATATTTCTAAGTGTTTGCTCAAACCTTTAGGTAGCTCAACGCACGGGGACGGGCTGTGAGCCGGCTATGAGCGGGGCCGCCTTATATCTCCACCGGGCTACCACACCCAGGGGCGCCTTCGGTGGCGCAGGGGTGGGGGTGCTACCAGGGGCGCAGGGTTGGGGGCGCCACTGGGGGCGCAGGGGTGAGAGCGGGGATTTCCGTCTCTATTGATGTAAGTATTTTACAAGTTTTCGGCTCAAGGTCACTACACTTTAACTCTGGACCAACATAGGCTAAATATTTCAGAATTTTTCCCTCAAGGTCACCACACTTTAACTCTGGGACGACATCGACTTGTGGTTTCTCTGTGTTTTGACTCAAGGTCATCACACTTTACCTCTGGGACGACATCAACTTGTAATATTTCTATGTTTTCACTCAAGGTCCCAACACTTTAACTCTGGTGCAACATCAAATTGTCGTACCAAGACAAATGCTCAAGGTCACTACACTTTAACTCTGGACCAACATATGCTAAAATATTTCAGAACTTTTCCCTCAAGGTCACCACACTTTAACTCTGGGACGACATCGACTTGTGGTTTTTCTGTGTTTTCACTCAAGGTCATAATACTTTACCTCTGGGACGACTTCAAATTGTAATGTTGTTATGTTTTCACTCAAGGTCGCCACACTTTAACTCTGAATCTACTTAAACTTGTCATACCAAGAAAACTTTAGTTCTTATGCTCAAGGTCACCACACTTTACCTTTGGGACGACATCAACTTGTAATATTTCTATGTTTTCAGTCAAGGTCACCACACTTTAACTCTGGGACAATATCGACTTGTATTATTTCTATGTTTTTTTACTCAAGGTCATTACACTTTAACATCTACATTAAGGTAGCACCAAAACGGTGCTACCTGGCGTGACATTTTCAAGTTTCCCAAGGTAATCGCAATTCCCCCCACCACTTCCCATATACCTAGATTACGCGGAGCCTAATAGTCAGTCGCTCGGTGTCTGTCGTAGGGTGCACATCGCGGTTGCAGTAATGGTTAGAGTAAGGCAGCCGGGCCAGTTCAAGGTCACCCGAGCAGTGTCACATGACAGACTCAAGGTCATTACACTTTAACTCTGGGCCAACATGGGGTAAATATTTCTAATTTTTTCCTCAAGGTCACCACACTTTAACTTTGGAACAACATAGGCTAAATATTTCTGAGTTTTACTCAAGGTCGCCACACTTTAACTATTAGACAACATCGACTTGTAATATTTCTGTGTTTTGACTCAAGGTCTTAACACTTTAACTCTGGGACAACATCGAATTGTCTCCCCAAGAAAACTTTAACTCTTATGCTCAAGGTCATCACACTTTAACATTTAAGGGACTAATTAAAATTTACATTTAAGGTAGCACCAAAACGGTGCTACTGCACTTTTGCTATTTCTCGTAGAAATTGGCTCCAAATCCTCAAGGTCACGAGGACTCTGAAGAGTAGAGTAGTCTCTCTACTCTTTGACTTTTTTTAAACTCCATTTGAATGACCTTGAGATTTCCCCCCCCCCACTTCCCATATACCTAGAGTACGGGTCACTTCTCGAGCTGGTTCAAGGTCACCCTCGAGGTCACCCACTACACTTATACTCTAAGTGTTGGCAATACCCCCACTACAATCGAGTCCCTAGGCTGCACAACGACGCTCCGTCAGTCTGTCTCCAACTTGCGTGCAGTGCGCTTCGCTGTTCTTCGTCTCTATTGATGTAAGTATTTTACAAGTTTTTGGCCCAAGGTCACTACACTTTACCTCTGGACCAACATGGGTTGAATATTTCTGTGTTTTTACTCAAGGTCACAACACTTTAACTCTAGCACGTCGGTTATCGTACCAGAGGTGCTTAATAACCTAACTTGTAATGTTTAGGGTGGCGTTTGCACGCCACGTGGTATCGCCATGAGTGTCCAGTCCAAATTTTAAGTTAAATTAATTTTACTGTAATCTTTTCCATTTCCAATTCATTTTGCCAAAGAATAAGGTGTCGCTTTATAAAGTGGTATTTCTCTAAAGTTATAGGGGATTGCAGGGATACAATTAGTTTATTTAGGAGACTCTTCATCTTGGAGTTTAACACAATTTCCACTTTGACTTTGCTTCCTCGGCTCTCACAGCCTAAGCTGTACAGAAATGTTTCTTCTAGTGCCAACTCGGGCCAAGAGAACAGTGTGTTAACTGTAGGACAGCTCATGGTGAAGTGATGCGATACTCCAGCGTACAACCTCACCTTCCCCCACCACTGTGACCTTCCCCCACTCCTGCTGTTTCCCCCACCTCTTTTCCCTTGACTCACGCGTTACAAGCAGTCTCTCAGTATTGTGCGGACTTTTGTGAGGGGAAGCCATGTCGCGGGACGGTTTAGGTAAGAAACTTAGCCGTGTTAAGACTTTATTAGCTGCTCAATGTCCACCACTCAAAGTCAAAAGGGTTTCGACTTTAGCTAAGTGGCGCAAACTGTTGCGTGGACACCCTAAGTTTTATATCAAACAGACTAATATAAGTTTTACTGATGAAGATTTGTTTAGAATATTGGGTGAAATGACTTTTCCTTGCAAAGTTCAGTTAGTTACTCCCATTCCTGACAGTTTAGAGTCTTAGTCTCTCAAGCCAATATACCTAGAATACACATAGCCTAACAGTCAGTCGCTCGGTGACTGTCGTGGGGTGCGCATCGGTGTCGGCACTCCATTGTTAAGTTACGTTTTCTAGGTCACAGTAATATGAAATTGTTGGTGTTGTGCTGGTTCAAGGTCACCTGAGGGATAACCGATTGCCCATTTAGGCAGAGTCATGTCGGAAACTCGAGTTTAACTTGGCACTTTTGCCGTTTCTCGTCGAAAATTCGCTCCAAGTGGTCAAGGTTACGGGGACTCGGACTGAAACTCGGAGCGTAGTGCGAGAAACGGCAAAAGTGCCAAAAAATTTTAAGTTTCGGCGTGACCTTGACCTTAGTGGCGTCGGTGACGTCATTTTTGTGACGTAAGGGGTGATGACGTCATCAGCACGTCATTTTTGTGACGTCATGAGTGTGACGTCATGAAAGTGACGTCATTGGTGATGACGTCATCGATGACGCAATCGATGACGTCCTCGATGACGTCATCGGTGAGGTCATTCACCTCGATGACGTCATCCCTCAGGTGACCTTGAACTGAGCCAGCACCAACAATTTGACACTACTCTGAAAGATACTATGTAGTCTGGAATTTTCGCTTGCAGTGTTATTCATTGAATAAGAGTATCATACATTTTTTTACAATGCAGATGAAACAATAAAATTTGGTACATTAACACGGCACAAACCTGTGCATATAAGAATATTTGTTTTATATCTCGATCGTAAAGAGGAATTTGGAGAAGGGGGTGGACCAAGACTATACGTTCAAATTAATACCTCCTAACCTCCTGTCACTTACATTCCTTACGAATCACGGGTATTCAGCATTTGCCCGTTACTACTACTTAAAATACGTTAGTATTTTATTTTAACCTCTTGCTGCTAAATAGCCAAATTCTACCCTATTAAAAACAGCAGTGTTTCTCTGTGTAAAAACCAGACAAACGAATACAAACATAGTGTTCCGTTTAACTTTAAAGGTTTTAATTAAATCCGTTTTCCTACTTACCAATTTTACTGTTCAAACCCAAATAGCCAAAATATGATAAAAAACCCAAAAACCCAAATTGTTGAGGGGTTGCCAAGTTCTTATGAGGTATGATATAAAAATTGGTTCGATGTCAATGACATTGGTTTTAGAATAGCTACTCGACAAATTTATTCAATCTTTTGCTTTGTAAACATTCGGTATATAGTAGATAGATATATAGTAGATAGGCAAGCATGTTTCTTTTCCGCCTTTTTTCTCAGCTTGTGTGCATAGTAGAAGAAAACCGTGGATACAGTTAGAAAGATATATTGTCCTGTAGATGAGCAGAATCACATTATAATTCCCTTCGGCCCCCAGGGCTACGCCCTACAGGCTTTCAAAGTTTTAGTGTTACTTATAGGAGAAGGATTATTGAATCATAAAACAGCTGTTGTAATAACAAACGCTAACAAATCAGGAAGAACAGTTGTTTCAGTTTTAAAACATTTTTAAATCAATTAGCTCATGATCGACTGAATATTTAGTCAAATTTCGACCAGTGGGCGATCTCTAGTAGAGATTAATAGACAAGCATGTTTCTTTTCCTCCTTTTTCTCAGCTTGTGCGCATTGTAGGAGAAAACCAAGCATACTGTATCATACCGTGTCCTTTAGAAGAGCAGCATCCCATTATAATTCACATTAGCCATCAGGGCTCCGCCCTACAGACTTTCAAAATTTCAGTGTTAATCTTATCATGCCAAAAAACACACAGTTTTGAGGGGTTGCCATGTCCTAAAAAGGTATGATATAAAAATTTATTCCATATATCAATGACATTGGTTTTAAAATTTGTACTTGACGAACTGATTCGATCTTTTAATGTTTGGTAAACATTCTGTTAAACATTATTTTTTATTTAGAAAACGTACTTGGCCAGCAGATGTATAGTATTTTATTTTTTATTGTACTGTACGTAAATTTAGAATTTCCTCATTCATCATAATTGGCAAAGTAAGGTTTCGAAATAAAACAATAATGTTTTTTTTTTGTGGAATCAAACGATCAACAAAGCCTCACTCTAGCCCCAACAATATGGCAAGATCTGTATAATCGTATTAGTAGGCCCCTCGGTGCTTGTAGCGAAAGGATGGCTCGTCTGGCCGAAAGCCACGGGGTAATTCCGTTTAACCCTCTTGCCACGCAGATGCGGGCGGAACAACTTGAAACAGACATAACTGTATGCAGGGTTTGTCTTGACCGTCAACCGACAATTGTTTTGCGCTCTTGCGGTCATGTCTTTTGCCCCATGTGTGCTTTTCGTATCCATAGATGTCCTGTATGTAGAGAAACTGCACTAGGGAGATTAAGATTATTCTTTTAAGTAGTGATAAAAATAAAACCACAGACATGTAGTAAGAATCAATAGCGTAGTTACATAATAGCAATTGTGATAGTGGGGAGACGGCCCGCTGATATAAAAACCCTGCTGCACAGCATGAAATCAGTCCACTCACAGCTCCCTCCCTAGTCAGTCACCACTTCTAAACATCTACATTCAACCGTGAGTACTATGGCATTTTGTTCAATAATTTCAATGGCAGACAGGCTTTTTGTACTGACCATTTTTATCACAAGTTTAATTTTTATTTATTTAATAAGGATTACAGAAATATCCACACTGGACAAACTTAATAAATCAACATATTTTAACTGCAATATTTAGGTAGGTTATAGATAATTTAACAATTTCATTCTCTCTCTCTCTCTCTCTCTCTCTCTCTCTCTCTCTCTTTGTGTGTGTGTGTGTGTGTGTGTGTGTGTGTGTGTGTGTGTGTGTGTGTGTGTGTGTGTGTGTGTGTGTGTGTGTGTGTTGTGTGTTGTGTGTGGGTGTGTGTGTGTGTGTGTGTGTGTGTGTGTGTGTGTGTGTGTGTGTGTGTGTGTGTGTGTGTGTGTGTGTGTGTGTGTTTGGTTCAATATTTTAATTATGTTGTGTTTTATAGATGTCGCTCAACGCAAAGCTAGTTGCTCTCATCAAGAGCCCGGAGACGATTCAACTTAAGGTACGGCTACACATAGCAGGAAAGGATACGGAAAGGAAACGGAAAGGACACGGACAAAATTCTGATGGGGTGGCTACACATATCGGGACACGGACAAGACATTTCTGAGTCGGAAGGTTGCGCGCGCAGCCGTCCGACACGGCTCATCCCGCCGGCCGCCACACTCACTACACTGAGCTACCGTTATCATTTTCTGATAGTGTCGGAAGGGGTGGCTACACATACCAGGACGGGACACGGACAGGACAAGACAGTGGCGGATGAATGCTCGTTTGGCGATCCATCCGACACGACAAATGTCCTGTCCGTGTCCTTTCCGTGTCCTTTCCTGCTATGTGTAGCCGCTCCCATTTGATAACACAGGGAGCATTCATCAGAAACTGTCCTGTCCGTGTCCTGTCCGTGTCCTTTCCGTGTCCTTTCCTGCTATGTGTAGCCGCACCTTTAAAGACCTCGTCGGACGTCCGGAGGTTTTAACCGTCGGAGCCCGACGAGTAACCACACGCTTCGGGAGGATGGCTGTCGTCTTGGAGATCCAGGATAACGATATGAAAACATCGGTGTTCCTGCCGAACAAGTACAACGACGCCTTAGAAGACAGCGATCTTGAAATAATGGTCCAAGAAGGATACAAGATGCATGTAACCGAAAGCCCCTCAGGCTCCGCACCTAATGTTTGTATTTTCAAATAGACTTTAATAAATTATTTATGTTAAACACAGAAATGTTCTCATTTACCCTTTCCTTGTCTAATTTTAAGATGTTGTAAGCAAAATCCATAGAACATTATAAAACCACTCAAAGTGTATAAACATTTTTATAATATTATATGGATCACTAATTCTCAATACTAGGCCATTTGTGCTACAATCTGGTAGAGAATTGTAAAACTAAGTTAAAACATGAAAGTTTCTCATGGCACACTCTGGTGGGGAATCATAAAACTACGAGAAAACTCCAAGGTAGTGATAATACACTCTGGTGGTGAATCATCAAATTACGAGATAGTGCTTCAATCTGGTGGAGAATTATAAAACTAAAAGCTCACAAAGTTCAAATTTCCCACAATGATAGAAACATAAAAGACCATATGCTCTGTGGAAATCAAACTATTGTGTCATCAGACATATTTCAAAGCTCTCAGCACAACAGTGTGGTAGCCTAGTGGTCAGCGTTGCGACGCACCTACTAGACGACCCGGGTTCAAACCCCGGCAGTCCACAGTGAAAATTTTATTCCTGACTCCGTAGTTACAGACGCCACGTGGTCAAACACATGGCAAAAGTGAGGTTAGGAAACCATCTTGGATCACGTGGTCAAACACGTGGTAAAAGTGACGTAATTTCCCGCCGAGGCCGCCATCTTGGGGGCGTGGCCTGATGACGTCATCGGTCACGTGACCAGCTCTCGACCAATCAGAAGGCGGGGCGTGATGACGTCATCGGTCACGTGACCTGCTCTCGACCAATCAGAGGGCTGGGTTATACTACAGAAGCTAAACTTTAGACATTATCGAATTTTAATGAATTAATAATTCATGGTTTTAAGTGTTAAGTTTCAAAGTTAAATTTAATGAAATTCTAAATTAATTCATCAAGTTAAAACTTACTGGTTCGTGCACATAATTGTATAAAAAAATGACATTAGTGTTCTTACGATGATGTGGCCTATTTGATTGATTGGTTGTAACAGAAGTACACAATTTCAAGTAAGAACGCCAGAAAAAGCATAATTCATTTTGCTATAAAATCAGTTTCATACAATCAATTTCAAGTAAGAACGCCAGAAAAAGCATAATTAATTTTGCTATAAAATCAGTTTCATACAATAAATATAAAAAAGAGTTAACAAAACATTATCGTAACATTAATACTATCGAAATGAAAAGTTTAATTACCTGGTTTTATGTTGTATGCAGTGGCGAGGGTTTTCCAAAGGACTACGATATACGACTAAGGGCTACAAATTAATTATGTTACACTGTTTATAATATTTGTACCAATTTAAAGACAGTACGCGGCAGAGATGAAGTAAAATGGAAATATTAATCGAATTTTTTAATAATTAATGTTATAAAAGCGACTGGATATTTACCTGCCAATTTTTTATTTATAAAAATAAGTAGGCCTATATTTTACATAATCTAATTTGAAAGATCAAATCGAATCTACCCATGAATTTCACAATTATTACTAAATTATTGCCCATGTTATTCCGTAATCATCATCGGTGGCCTTTCTTATTGCAATTTCTTATTGAAAATTGTATTCAATAAAATAAAATAAATCTATATATTATTTAAAAGCATGTTTCTTTACCTCCTTTTTCTCAGCTTGTGGGCATCGTAGGGAAAATCCGCGCATACTGTTAGAAAGGTAGTAAGCAGAATCACATTATAATTCAGTTCGGCCGCCCAGGGCTACGCCCTACAACCTTTAAAAGTTTACATGTTATGGAAGAAGGGTGATGGAATTAATAGACAGCTGGTGTAATAACAAATAGGCTACAGAGATGTTTTTTTTTCATGAAATATTTTAAAACTACTTGGTTCAAGATCAACAGAAGTTTTGGTTGAATTTCGACCAATGGGCGATCTATAGTTTAAATAAAATGGAACCCTAAAATTGAGGTAAACATTATGAAGTCAGTCGTCCGATTTTATTCGGTTACAAATATGTCTGATATAATAGCCTATTAAATCATAAAAAAAGTTCTAGTATGTTTGTAATCTCACATTTATAGTTCGACAAGAAAAGTGTGATCGAAAAGCTTTTTATACCAAGCTTTAACATTATTCTTTAGTATTTAACTGCACTTGTTGCCCGTCCGTGTCACACATATTGGAGTTAACACCCGTTGCAATACATTATACCCTTAAAATAGCAATTAATCCAAGAACTGTTAAAAATAGTTTATTTTTCTTCTTATCATTTCCCAGTTCTAAATTCAAGTTGATATTCCAACCCTCTAACCATTTATGTCCACAACTCAATAATTCAGTTTCCAGATATCTAATAATGGGTAATTCCAATGTTCAAAATATCCATGTGTGCGGATCCTAATTTAATTTGTCAACAACTTTGCAAGTACTGTATAAAAAATAATTCTTTTTACTACTGAGAACTACGGAGTTCCAACGTTTGAACAACAGAATTTGTATACAATTGCACCGTTCAACCTCATTTATATTGGAAACAATAATAATAAATCGAGGCCAAAACATAAAAAAAATTAATTAATGGTGAATAACGTAAATAATATTGTAATGTAGTCCTACAAAAATATGAGCAAATACATAACTTATTCTATTACTCACGAATACGCTTCAATCGATGAGTAGGCTACATAAAAATCACTATTTTAAAATTTAACTTTTTCTGTTACTTAGCAATTATTATAACAATAGTTTAAAAAATATTTATAACAGATGATAAGTTTTCAAAAGTAGCCTATTTGCTAGGCATTAGGCAATACAGTATGTTTAAAAAGTTGTATACACAATTTAACTGTAAATTTTTAATTCATTCTCTTCGATGTTCACGATACAAAAAATTAAAGATATTTAAAATTACTTTTTATCATTCTGCACGAAATCAGCCTGTTTTTTGTTCTCTTAATAGTATCAAAACCGATTCTTTCCTGTCCTAGGACTGAAAAATCATCTGGAGAATTTTTTTAGGTCCTAGTACTGAAAAGTCAGCTGTTTGCCAAGTATATTACTATTGATTTATTAATGTTGAGGAGCAGAATTTTGAAATTCAAACGTTATGAAAAGCATTGTTTGTAAATAACAGAAATTTAAACACTGCATATTACTTACTTTGTAA
This sequence comes from Neoaliturus tenellus, assembly GCA_030545055.2. Classification (NCBI taxonomy): domain Eukaryota; kingdom Metazoa; phylum Arthropoda; class Insecta; order Hemiptera; family Cicadellidae; genus Neoaliturus; species Neoaliturus tenellus. Next base: position 3,854 of record JAQYXR010000040.1, on the reverse strand, counting down.
ATATAACCTCGAAAATACAACTTTATACTTAATATTTTTAACGATCAAAAGTCTAACTTTCGCATTATGATAAAAAACGTTGTTCATCACTTGGAGCAAAAGTGTCTTTTTAATGCTTAATCGTTTTTAAAAACTCGGCTGCGCCTCGTTTTTAAAACACGATTGCGCACCAAAAAGACCCACTTTTGCTCCTAGTGATGAAAACTACTATTTCTAAAACACCACCATAACATAACCAACTTTAGTGACAAAAACTACAATGTAAATAAGTAAGTGTTCTGTCATCTTTCATTTGTTACTCTGGGTATGGTTGTTCTACTTGAAGAGAGATTATCAGGAAATCGTTAAAAACCCTCAAATTGGAAAAACTAAATAAATCAAAAGAATAAATAAAATAAAGAAGTAAACTGAAAATTCTGAGATAAACTGAGTTTCTTACATTAAGGTAAAAAGTATTGTAAACCGGAAGGGCCTCGCGCTTATACCTTATTGTCTTGTCCAGTTCTAATCCAGTTAATGTAGATTATGCAGTTTTCACTACCATGCTATCAAATTTCATTTGCTTCGAATTCATTGCATAGTGTAGTGTGATGAAAAATATCGTTCATAGCTCGGCCATAAAATCCTCGAAGTTGAAACACGATCTCGAGGACGGCAAAACTCAATTTTCGGCCCTTGTAACGAAATACTATTTTAGCTAAATGGGTCTCGATGACTTCATACTTTTGATACTTTCTTGAACGCCAACACACTTTATGATATGTCTTTTAAGGTGAATAACACTGCGTGTGATGTTTGTGATGGATTAGATGAGATATATCTTCGTTACTGACAAATTGCAAAAGATTAATAAAAATAACTTTTATCTTATTTTTTATCTTATCATAATTTGTTTATTTGTCGGCCTTTTCTAAAATAATATTTATTTTAACAACAATAAGCATATAATATGTTGATATTAGCATTGACTACGTACACTAACGTGAATAGACTTCTCATCATCCAATGCATTTAGTTTGATAACAAAATTTAGAATGTCCGTGTACGCCGCACCAGAGTTGCTGCAATCGATGTTAATCATACATTATACTGTATATCCAGTTCCACCACCGTAAACTACAATATAAACCTTATCCAAAAGAAACTGAACAACTTTGTTGCTTTGTAAAAGGTTTATTAGCAGACGTATAAAATTTTCCATACATGTAGAATAACACACATATTCTCAAGTTTTCTTGGATATGAGGTTTTTTATCAACAGGGCTCCCACTGATGGCGAAAAGATTGTCAAAGCGGTAATCCTAGTCTATTCTAACTAAACACTCAAATTTGTATGTCAACAGTGATGTTGCAAAAGGCTGCATTGATTCTCAGTCTATATTCTCAAATATTGGAGACTTTAGATTTTTAAACTTGGCCAAAGCACAAAATCACAGCTTGCTAGGTCTAGTGACCGTATGGATCAGTACATTAGACGTTCACTCCCAATCCATCATTTTCTACAACTTCATGGAGCGTAGGTCTAACGTCACCTTTAAGGTGTTTTATGATTCCAGTCACATAAGCGAAATCCCACTCACTGACTGACTCATCACGAAATCTCAGGAACCAGTTGCGGATCCAAGGGGGGGGCTAAGGGGGCTATAGCCCCCCCCCCTTGGGGGCCAAGGTGGGGCGCCGCGACGGCCCGGAGCGGGCGCCGGCCCGTGTCGGGCGCGGGCCGGGTGATGGGGCGCCGGCAAACCAGCGCACGTTTTTCCGACATTTTTCAATGTAAACTACTTTGTGTCTGTTATGCACACTGTGAAATAAAAACATCACCCCTAAAAATATTTGTTCTTCAAAATTATATTATAATGTCCTTTTCTGGTGATTCAACTAGACGACACCGTCATTTTAGTGTCTCTATTGGTACGCCATCTCAATCGGTGGGGCACCAATTCTGAGGCTTCCAGAATTGTAGTATGCCGTCTTTGTGTGTGTGTATGCCGAGTCTTTGTTTAGTTACGAGGCGGAGATGGGGGGTGACGTATTCCATCCTCAAGTTTAAGGGCCCTTTTACATCGCGTCGAGCGACGCCGCGAGGGCTTGCGCCCGCCGCGTGTCACTCGAATCGCTGTATACCTTATTGGATGACGCGCGACAGACGACCGTCAGGCGCCGGGTATAAATGCTCCTATCTAGTGCAATGTACTTATTTTACGTGCCTTGAAAAATGCGATGTATAATAGGGGCCTAAGTGGAAGTGGTGGAGGCGAAGGGGAATCAAAATTACAACTAGATGTTGTGTTTAATGTTTGGTTGAATTGCGCGCGCAAACTTTACCTGTCACAACACGAAATCAAGAACAACAGACAGTGCAGATCAAAATGCAATGCTGTATGTGTAATGTCTGATAAACCCTTTGTGATGACTACCTATTAATTCAAACGAGATCACTTAATTAATTATTCATATATATCATTCATCATATATCATATATATCATTGTATATATATATATATATATATATACATATATATACATATATATATATATATATATATATATATATATGTATGTATGTATGTGTCCCTAGAGACACGATAACTCTCGTAAAAATGGTCCGAACGAGACCAAATTTGGTAGAGATGTGTAATGCTATGTTTATTTGGATGAGTTCGTAAACCAGACATATCGACCTACCGGAAGGGGAAGTTTTGGGGGGTTTTGTACCCCAAAAATGGGTTTTTTACATTTTTCATATCGGTATGTAAATTTTTAAAATTTAAAATTTTTATTTTAACCATTGGATTCAGCTCAAAAAACACACAATTTAGTATTTTGAAGCTTTGCTCTATCACCATTGGTTACCGAGATATTAAAAAGTCTAAAGACAGTACATTGTATTTTGAAGCTCCAATCTTAATCTTAGGAGAATAAGGATGTGTTAATGTTTCACTTATTAACCAATATTTTTTTATGAAACTTGGTATTTAGCATCATTTAATTGAGATTAATAATAATAATAATAATAATATTTATTGCATAACAAAAAATTGCATTGCAAAATACATGATTTTTATATAAATAATTTTAAAGTAATTTAACCTATATAATATTAATTTTTCATGATATATTTTCATATAATCAATTTTTTCCCATAAAATCTTCAATTTGTTACCAAAATAGCAAACCTTAAGACCAATGTTAAAAATTACGATATTAAAACTTAAATTTAGACCAAATTCGATTTTTTCTAAGATTAAGGCTGTTTCTAAACTTATTTTTGGGCAAAAACACTCTTAAATGCAAAGTTTAAGCAAAATCTAACCGCTAGATTTCGAGATCATGGAACACACATCCCTTCAGACATTGCTCGTATTATAGTAGACTATAGGATTTATGAGCATGTGATGGTATTAGGTTTACAGATTTATGTGGTCAAAGTTAATATTACTAATTTGGAAATTCGCTGAGTACACAGGTCTGCTGCGACGACGGTTGGTATTTCTAAACCTAACGGTTACGGAGCTACTGGCAGTTAAAGTTCATTATTAGCGAATTTCCCTATAGGGAATACGCTATTACGGTAGTAGCATTGACTTTGTACACTACGTGAATAGACCTCTCATCCAATGCATTTAGTTTGAGGCAAAAATTTGAAAGTTTGGTGGACGCCGCACCAGAGTCGCTGCCATCGATGTTGTTATTATTCAGCTGAATTTACAGTGCTGCCAAAACATTTTACCAAAACATAAACATAACTTTCAGTACTTTCAGTTATAAAATGTTTCATCCTTAGTTGAAAAGAGTGGTAATACTGATTTATCTATCATATGTTACGTGTACTTCGATGGACGCCACACGAGATT